>JARHVA010001847.1:692500-1012500 GCA_037957365.1 Torreya grandis
TCAAGGCATGATAGAAAGTTGGATCTCTGATGTGATGGTTGGATCACTAGATTGTTATAGAAAGTGACCTACAAAGAAAATTTGTATGTAAAATATCTTGAAGTTATGGATGGATCCTTTTTCACCTCCTACTCCTCTCATATAAATTAGATGCCCTAATTATAAAAAATTAAGTCAAAGTGAATGGTTAGTTAAGTTCGTATAGATGGTAGAACTTGACCATCAATAGTCAAGGTGACCATCAATAGTTAAGGTTTGAGGTCAAGTTGAGTAAAAAGGTGGGTTAAGTCAATAGGCCAAGCTGACTAGTGTTAGGTCTGGTTTGGGGTCAAATGGTCTTGTATAGGCCCAAAGGGGTCTTGAGGTGGTCTATGGGAATTATGACATTCAAAACCACCATGTGTGGATTTTTGGTGTCTACAATCATTCTAGTTGTCTTTCAATCCCACATAATCAGCTTACAAGTAAAAATTAGTTAAGTCTTCTTATGTTTTTCATAGTTAACTTCTTTCATTCATTTTAATTGTGTCTATTTTAGTACTTTAAATTTCATTTTGGTAATTGCAAGCCATTTACAATATTTTTTACCCTTATATTCATTTTATATTAATTAAAGTTAATAACCAATTAATTTTGAATTATAATAAAACACCATGCAATATTTAAGTGGTATGTTCTTCCTCTCATTTTGTTTAATCTCCTTATATTTTTATGTTATTATGTATTATATCATTTTGTTTTATTTCATTATCAATTTTTTATCTGATTTCATCTCATAGTTCCCATAACAAAATCAGCATTTCATTTTCTATTATTTGATTATAGTATGACAAGCTTCTGATTTGGAGAGGCACCATTACCCAAACTGTAACTATAAAAGTGTAGGTATGTTTTATAAATGTTACAAATCAAATATCACACCAATTGAGGTGTTGTAATAATTAAATACTAGCACATTAGAATCTTGAGGAGGCATGGATCTTTTTGGATATCAGATGGAAGTGCAACCATTAAGAGGTAGAGGCATTACATTTTAAAGAAAATAAAATAAGTGTGGGGAATATTATATCCTAAGGATCACTTGAAAGAACTTCTAACCTAAAATAAATACCATCCTCATCCATATCAACTTAAATATAAACAAAAACTAGTAAAAAATCTCCATTTTTTAACCAAGGAGGTACTCAGGTTTGCACAATGAGCTTAAAAAAAACTTCATTCATAAGTGAATGTTCATTATCTAAAATAGATTTAATGAGATTAAGCCAAAGTGTCAATTCCTCATTAAAAAATATGGTTTCCATTTAAATTAAAAGTCCATAGATTCTTTTTTTAAATTAAAATATTTAGGAATTTTTTCATTTCTACCTAATAAGAGGTTAGAAGCCAATTAATTCCTAATCTCAAAAACTATGGTAACCTAAAACCAGAAACTTTACATGGATGTTTATCATGTTTGTCCATAAAAAGTCTTAAATAACTATCTCTAGTAATCATGGTTTTTAAAAATTCAATTAACCTGTCCCTATAATCATAAAATTTTGATATTTAAAGATTTGGGTTAAATTTTAAGCTGAAAATTTATGAAAATACCTAAAATATTAACATCAAAATCTCCCTTTTATTGATTTTTGTATATCTCCTTTAGTTTTTGTAAAGTTAAAATTTAAGTAAATTTTAATTTTTACCTTTAATATCCCCTAATATTAAATTAATTTAGTATCAAAAAATGTGCATACTTTGAAGCCTAAAACTTACTATATTTTTTGTTTTTTAGTTTTACACCACATAAAAAATTACTAAAATTTTTATAAAATATTAAAATTAAAATTTTATGTCATTTTCACATGTGAAACCTAACAGATAGTTAGGTATAAATTATTACTTTCATTCACATTTATGATTAATGTCATCATGTTGAACTACTACATCTATAGTGTAACATAACTACAACAATGATGTTTGTGACATCATACCTTTAAATCCTTAGGGATAAATAATGTTCATAAATTTTCATTTACATTCCCTTCATTACCCATTCACTATTATCATTCGATGTAAATCCTAAAAGTTGTAATCTAATTATATATGGAAGTTACACCTATATACAAGGAATTCTCTCTAAGTAGGTGTCATTATAAGATGAATATATTTCACATACTATATAAGTACCATGTACCACTCTACTCTCATGTTCATTAATGTCTCTTTCATGTACAACTAGGTATATATAAAGGATATCAAGAGGTTTGACATATCATATAGGTAGGGCATATATATCAAACCTCTATATAGGTAGGGCATATATATCAAGAGGTTTGACATATCATACTAATGGTATATAGAAAGGTGAACCTTTTGGAGTGATAAGGAACTAAGCCATATCCCATATATAATTTCCAAAATTTATTGGAAATAGACCAAGATGTTGATAGAGAAAAATGCCATGTCAATAAATCATCCTTTTTGCCTATCATGAAGGTTAGAGTGGAATCATACCAGTCTAATAGTAAGGGTCTTAAGAATAAATGTGATTATAAAGATATGTTAAAGGGGTTTTTTAAATGATCCAAGAAAAATGGAGAAAGATAAGTATGGTTCAATGCTCAATTAATATTTAGAAATCAAATATCACTTGAATATCAAATAAGTAATCAAATTAGGACTATGTAATTTAACATATCTGATAGGTAAATCCTATGAATTAGACAATCTCTTAAAAGAAATATTTTTTATCCTTATAATTTTGTTTAATCAATTGATTATAACTTTTTGATCTCTTTTGACTCAAAATAAATCTAAAGAGAAGAAGATAAATGAACTAAAAGATAAATAAAACAACTGAAAATGAATGCCAAAGAGAGAAATAGAAATGAAAACAAACATAATAAAAAGAAAATAATTAAATGTCTTATTAATAAATAAATAACTTATAACTATAATGAATTAAGATATAACCTAAAATACAAATAACATAACTTAATATAATCTAATATTATAGATAAAAGGATCTAAATAATAGAAATAAAATGATCTAAATTAAATGATAAATAATCAAAATAATATATTTTTGTACCCAACATTCCCCTTTATTTAAGAACAAATTAGGACCCACTTTTTTTATTTCACCTATATCATTTTAATTTTTCCTCTACGTAGCTATGGAAGCTTTATCAGATTGCTCTTTAATCTCAACACTTAGAAGTACTAGAAATGATATTTTACATTTCAGACTAACTTATTAATGCCTTTCAAAATAATTGTATTTATGTAGGTTTTGGGACTTGGTTTTATTCAGAACTATTTTTTTGGTATTTTTGGATTCATACATTTTTGTCAGTATTTAAGTTTGAAATTTTATTCATCAAAGAAATTGTTCATCAGACTTTTTTCATAGAACTTCTTTTCATAAACTTTGCTCTTTGAAACTTGTGTTTAGAATTTAATTGATGGAATTTCTATTTGGAGTTTCCATATCAGACATTTTGTTTAGGAAATTCATTCAAAGGATTTGTTTGATATTTGTTCATTAGATGTTTATTTGTAACTTATGTTTGAGTTTTCGCTCATTCAAAGGTTTTGTTCAAAATAGTCTTCATCAAAGTTTTTGTATCAAATCTTTTATTCAAACATTTTGTTTAGGGTTTGTGTTTAGAGCCTTCAGTTCTTAAGAATTATTGGCTCGATCCCAACATGAAACCTAACTCCTAAATCTTGACTACCAAAATCCCACTAGACATAGCTAGTAAAGTAGAATTACTCAATGACACTTTCCAAATAATGTAAAGACATGGCTTCCCCACCAACTAAATTAGTAATATTTGAATTGTGTAGGTAAAGCAATTATATGAATGTTAGACATTAAAAGTGCATAAAGTAGAATTGATTTCAAAAGGCTATATGAATAAATTGTGGTTATCAATGTGTTCATTTGATTACAAGTAAATTTTGAGCTTACTTGTTACTCTATGAACAAAGCCCTAGCCACCTACAAATCCATTGTAAAGAAATAACTAATGAAAAGGATTTTTCACAGTAAAAGAAACTAACTTTGAGAAAACTAGACATGTGCAAAGGCTTCATCATCCTAGAGATTCAAAGGAGTACTTCCACCATCCCCATTCTCCATAAAGGATTCTATAGAATATATAGACATGAGATTTGATGTAACAATTTTCAGTGATAGATATGCTAACTACTCAAAATTATGGGATGTTATTGATGTTATTGATGTAATTTTACATGAAGGAAATGTTTCCCCATCACAACACCAGTTTGTTACAGACTTATTTTCTCTCTCAAGAGATAAGGACTTCACTTCATAGTAGTGAAGCTCAAAATTATGCCCTACATCGACCTACTATGGGACGTATTCTTTATTGGAAAGGTGATACAAGATGCCTTATTACATCACATAGATCACCAGATGGTCATTACTTCCATCTTTGATGATGATTTCTAAAGGTACTTATTTTTACTGATTCTAGATGCCATATTTTATAAGTGCATGGTGGTAACATATAACAAGCATAATTCAATTGAGAAAGTTTTGAGCTCATGGATTGTTCCTAGGGAGACTATGGTCCTAAATGGAAAACCCCCCACCCTCATTAGAAAATTTAGATTGGTGGTCTACATCAGGATGGCCCTACTAAATAACATGTATGGCATGCCAATTATCCATTTTCTTCACCTAGATTGGGTGCCACTTTTGGATATGATGATGACCTCCAACATGACTTTTACCGTGGGGGAGATTATCAATTTTAAGATAAGGGAGAATTTTTTTCATAGAGGAAAAAGGCCCAATTTAGTAGGTTATTTTTATATGATGTCATACCTTCTTGCCATCATAATGGGTATAGTGTATAGGGACTTTGGGGAGCTTTGGATCCCATCCATAGATTTTATAAAGAATCACATTTGTGATTATTTTTAATTCATGCATATACTAAACATATGACCTAAATTTTAGAGGATGTATATCCATAGATATGGTAGGAAATCCATGAAGTCACACTGCCTAGGATATAAAAAAGCATAGTAGATACATTGGCTCCTCAAGATGATTACTGGTTATACCTAGACTATACAGTGATCATGGTCACCAAACATAAGGTCAACCCCCTGTGCCTCCCTAAGTACATTCTAGATAATCTTTTATAGAAATATATCACATTACATATTTGGTGGAATGTGGAAGAGGATTTGATAAAGTAAAATAAAGGCAAAATTTATGGGTCTCACATGATCATATGCAAAAATGTGCTATACAATGAGTAAAAAATTTAGGGATGTAGGCAATAAGATAAAGCACTATAAATTTCCCACCTTTCCATATAGATATTTTGATCCTCATGGTTGAATACAAAAGCATATCTAGGGTTTTGGTATTCTATTCTAGCATGTTCCCTATGACCATGACTTTATGTTCTTTAATGAAAAGGATGATGCCCAAACCATAAAAAGGGAAAAAAATGTGGGACTAAAAGAGGATCATTTGAATATTATTTATGGAGAACCATTAATTTCAAGTTAGAATATGCATATAAGTCTTCCACCCCCTAGAGGATGGACTACTTCAGACATATAGGGTAATATACCCCAGTAATAAATAGATAAATAAGGGGAGCCAGCTCAAGAAGCTCATCAAATGTTGCATGTTTTGAAGAAAGATCTTGGTGTGAGAAAGACTAAACACAAAGGAGATCAATAGGATCTAATTGAATTGGAGCCCTATGATGCAGAAGGACAAGATCACCCAGCTACATTACATGTGCAAGCATCTATATTTGAAAATGTTATTACTAACCTAATTTAACAAGACTCCTCCTTAGCTACTAAATCTATAATTTATTATAAAATAAAGTCAAGGGCCCCTCCCCTTATATACAACCTAACTACTTATCAAACACACATATGCACACCTTCATCTCCATAATAATTACCAGTAGGGAAAGAACTGGAGGAAGAGGAAGAATTAGAGAGAGCAAAGACACTAAGCCTTATAGTTGGCAAAGGGAAGTAACCAATCAAAGATGACCAATCAAGTAAGAAGGATCAACCTTTATTTCCTTTTTCCCATGTTTCCTCTTTTGTTTCCATTTTTGGTTTAGTTCCCATCAATGATGTCTTGAAAACACCTTTGCTAACTTCAAAAGTGGAGGATGTTTCTTCTACCATTATTATTTCAATTTCCCCCATAATGCCATCCATGTCCATTATTACCACCACTACTAACATTCCCTCTAGGACTGCTATAATTTGAACTAAAATCATAAAAAGGTCCTCTAAGAAGATTGAAATAGCATTGTATATCTCCTAACTCTATGTCTCTTCCACTCAAATCAATCTTCCAATGCATTCCACTAGTTATTCCCAAGATAATACTATTGTACCCTTAAGGAAGGCTAATAGGGGTAAAAATTATATACAATCCATCCACTCCCCAAATATGGAGGTGTGGATTGGTCCAAAATCATAAGGCCCTCCCTTCCTAAATCATTACTCAAAGGAGACTCAAAACAACTAGTAGAATATCAATCAGTGGAGGCTAAAGTTAAGGATACATAGTCGATAATCCTAGCCTAGCTAGTTATCCTACCATGGGTAGTTGATCTTATATTTAAGGCTTCCCAAGAGCCTAATTTCAAGATCACAAAATTACAATCAATAACCTCCTTTTTTGATAAGCCCTTAGGAAGAATTCAAAGCGTTCAGAAGAGTAAATTAGAGGATGAAGTTAGTAGTGAGATTATTATTTAGGGAAGACAAAATGTATTTGCCTTGTCTAAGAGGAATAATAGATAGTTGCGGTAGTCCCAATATATATAGGACTTCAAGTCCCTTATACAAACCCATAAGGATGTTATGATAACATTACATGAGGGTACATAGATGGTTAGATAGGAACTTGAACAAGAGCTAGAGTAAAACAAGGAATAACAACAAATAATCCATATCCCTCAAGGTATTGAGACCAAAGTTGAACAAGATTCATTAAAGTGTTAAAAATCTTTGAAGAAATTGAGGCAATGTTGTCATAATTGGCTCCCCATATTATAAAGACCCATAAATTATTTAATTCTTTGAAGCAAGATGAAAATAAGTTGAAATTATTAACTCTTTATACTACTAATAAGGAATATATCCATTTGGAATTAATGATGCCATCGAAAGAATCAAATGCCCTCAATTTTGTAGTGATTAGAACTCATAAATATAGGGAATCAATTACAATAGCTGGGGAAGTAATGAAAAAATATCAAGAACATGAAACTCTCATATTGTAGATCTTAGATGAATTGAAATTATCAAAATAAAGGGACACTAATGGAAAGTTTACTAGTAGAATCAATTTTGATCAACTCCTTCAAAAAGAATCTAAAATTTTCAAGAAGAGCCTATAGGGATTAGCACTTGAAGATATTGAAACTGAGATGATTTTTACTAGGATGAAGGTAATTAAAGTGAAAATTTTCAAGATTAACTTTTGTAATACAAAGGTAAAGCATGTAAAGCTCCTTGATCAAGTTAATAGGGTGCATAGACCCTCATTACTAAACTTAGATATCATCAGGTAGTAGCATGATGTGGGACACAAGTGATATCTAGAATTGGAAGTGAAGAAGACTAATGTTATAACTTATATTTCAGCACCAACATCTACAATAATGACTCCCAGTAAAGTTAATGTATCCATGCAAATGTCCATTTAGACTTAGTTGAAAGGCCAAGTTTTTTCATATCAATTAAAAGGAATTAAATTTTGTACTCAAAATATACTTTTTTTAGAACTTGAATATAAATTTGCCTATAATTTCTGTAAGCATGCACACATTCTATCACATTGTAAAGGATAACTTTAATTTTTGATAATTGTAAGATAACTATATGTATACATTACATATAGTTTTGAAACTATAATTAGAATTGAGATTCTAATTATTCCATATAGTTACAAATTTTCATGCACTTAGAGGATGAGGTGACCCCTCCCCAAGTATATATAAACATATGTAAGCCTCATTTTAAGGATCAAAAAATTCAATATAGAAGCAAATTAATTTTTGACTGTCACACATGTGCTGATGTATTTCCTCTCCAAATTCTATGTAACTAGGTTTGATCATTTTGGTTATTTGATTTAGTAATTATTATTGTGTAATAGCCATGAATAATTCTTCTTATTATGATTAATATGCTAGTTTTAGATCTATAAAAGCTATTGAATAATTAGTAGTTATATTAATTATTTATAAATAAGTTAATTATTTCATCATTATAAATGTGTAGAGGTGTTTTAAATGATATAATATATCCTAGATACCTCTTTGGTCTGATTTAAAATATCCTAAGTATGGGTGTGCAACAACTACTCTAAAAGGAGAAACCTTTGGCCTAGACCTCTGAGTTTCCTATATCAAACTATCCCAAACTACTTGACCTTGTGTGTGTGTGTGTGAAGTAGCTTCTAGAAACAAACATTGGTTCTAAAATCACTTGTCCATGAAGAATCCAAACTGAGAGGTAATTCCTAAAGTCATAGATTCCTTCATTTTTGCTCTACCCTTCCCTCTATTTTTGAGTTTATTTTTGAGATCTACCCACTTTATATTAGTATCCACCCATATACCAACTCTCTCCACTTTTTACTCTTTTTTAGATATCATCCATCCATACATAGTTCTGGTTAACAACATGCATGCCCTACCTATTATTCCTTCACCTAGTTGTTCAAATTTGATACTTGTAACTCATGCCCTAGAGTAGAGTTTAACTCTATTGAGATCCTAAAATGTTAGAGGCTACTTTGTTATGAATTAGTGTGCATAAAAATTACATCAAAATTATTTATAGTGTTATAAGGAGGGCCCAAAACTCTACTAAAATAGGTTAGTTTCTATGTGGATTTATGATGGAGTCACCTAGGAGAGTGAATAGATCTAGTGCTCAGGATAGTGTTATAGTCTCACCCTTATCAAATCATAGAAGGCCTAGATTTGTGCCAACTACTCTCTCAATAACAAAGCTAGAACACCTTCCCCAGTAAGTAACATCCCCCTATTAATTATCTCATGGCTCAACCACCTTGGTTATTTGGATATACTATTACTATCCTAAGGGATCTTCATGACCTACTGAGGAATCATGAAAAGTATCTACCATCCTTCTCTCCTTCAAGAGGAAGCATAAAAGAATAGCACATCAAGTATTTCAAAGTTATGTTGAGATTGATGAATGTTATTAATAGATATTTTGCATGTAGTATTTCTCATTTTACACTAATGGATGTTGCTTATGATTGGTACCTTAATTTTAAATAAAAATCCATTACTTCTTAGAATGCATGTCAAGGTGCTTTTTTTGCATAGTTTAGGCAAGTCACCAACCCTAGTTTGATATACCATCACTTTACTAAAATGAAGAGGGAGCCAAATGAACCAATCTAGGCCTTTAATGTAATATTTAAAAAGATGTATACTTGGTTAGGCCCGACATACAAACTAGTAGAAGTATTGGCATTAGAAATGTACAAGAATGCTTTGGATCCAATTACTATATTTTTATTAAGAATGGATGTTGCTATCAACATTTTTGTATTGGCCTATGAAGAAGATATAAACATTAATAAATAACTTAATCCACAAGTACCTAGTACAACTCATGTCAAAAATGGCCTTCCAACTTTGAATTTAATTCCACATGTGAAGTAGAACATCCCTGCATTTAATTAGAATCAACTATACACACCACCTCCTCTAACACAGATGTCATGGTTAAATTATAGTTTCATAAACAACCATGCACCTAAAAATGGTTACCATAAAAATAATCATCAAGCTACATCCTCTAATTCTATTGTCCAAGGCATAAATTCTACAAAAGTAGAGGTGGATGCCATACAAAAGATGGTTTAGAAGTTAGGCAATGATTTCCTTTACATGTAAAGAAAGATAGACCAAGCTAATGGACCAAATAATAATTATAATTATGGGTTATAAAGGTATAATATAACATTAAATATGCCTATAAATAATATAGAATATTCCAACAAACCTCCATAAATCAATATAGTGGAGACAACCTTGCCCAATTGGTCTAGAATCCATAATACTTCTCAACATGGTAAACTTGATTATGTTGAATTCTATGCAACTTTTGATATCTTTCAAAGAGAGGTAGTGACGTAATATTATATGCATAACCCACCATAATTATAATAAGACCCTGTACCTTCAAGTATGTATTGGTAATTTGGCCTATCAAGGCCAAATACCAACCCCTATAATCCAAAAATTTTATTGGTACTATTAAGCCTGTTCAAAATGGTCTAAAATTGAGAATTTTGGCCTAAATGGGATATTTTAGTCTTTAAATGTCAAAATTGGAGTCAAAATTCATTAAAAACATTAAAATTACCTTTGACCATGTTTATACATATGACTTAACCTTAGTCGTAAAGTTTTAAAATCCAAAAGGGTGTTTTAATGCAATTTTAAGTCAAAAAGAGATTTTTTCTAACTTCCACATGCCATTTTGGCTTCCAAAAGAGTGTACAAGGTTAATTTTAGTGTTAAAAAATGAAAAATCCTTGTATATGTCTCCTTCATGCACTAACTTATTGTTTGTAATATTTACTTATCTTTAAAAGGTAAGAAATGGCTTTATTTTCATTCATTTTGTAAAGGAAGTATGGATTCATATGGAATTATGTACAGATGAGCTCAATAACAAGAATAGTATGGTATGATAGATATACCATAATAATTTCATGGAAATTATAGGCCATAAAACCTCAAAACCAATCATTTATAGGCAATAGAAAATTTTTCACAAAGAGACTTGCCTTCAAGTTTGTTGGTGGTACGAATTGGAGAGTGAAAGTATAAGTCTAAATTTTTGGGTAGAGAAATTAAACTCAAAGGGATTCCTCATGGATAAATTGGTTTTATAATTGGTTTCTCATCCATTATTAATAATTCATTTGAAGTTAGGTTAATTTATATAGTTTTGCATTGGTGAAAGCAAATAGTTTTCTAAGATTTCTCCTCACTAGGGCATCATTTTAGGAAAATTCTAGTTTATTTAGATTTTAAAGAACCTAATATAACTTCCCATTCCATTAAATAGGTCTTTTTCACAAGTGTGAAGGTCAAATAAAGGTATTTGACAAGAGGAGTTCAATTATATAGTCTATAATCTTTTAAATAGAACTATACGATCATAGAAAAAGAAAGTAGCCTCAAATTTTATTGAATTTGTGTTTACATGATATCCTTAATGTTTTTTGTGTTGTACAATAAAAATTATCATAATTTGTCCAAGTTTCATCACAATATACCATTCATATGCTCTCAAGCACTGCCAAGAAATCCCAATTTAGCATTGTTTAAGGTTTTCTAACACATTTTAAGGTTTTATCAGAAACATGTGTTTCATTTTCAGCCTCTTTCCCTCCTCCAATAGCCTCAAAATTAATGCATGTATTCAAATATATTCCCATATTCATGAATAGGAATCTCAGGTTGATCTTGGTACACTTATTGGATCTTTTCCATCTTCATCTCACTCATCTTCAACCTCATTATTGTAAATGACCTTTTCTCATTGTTTTTAATCTTATTTTTGACCTTCCATCCATGGTTTTTATTCCCCATCTATCACCACCCTCCATTCACCCCCATCCCATCATCCATATCATCAGAAGGATAAAATAGATAAAAGGGAATCAAGGTGCACTCTAAGATAACATCATATATAGCAAGGAATTATCACTTATAGTAGTATACCATAGTTAAGTATAGGTCATGAAGGTATAATGAGGAGTGAGCATGAAAGATACATATTTGAAGGCCTATTCATATCAAATAATCCATTTTTATAAGGTATTAAGAGGATGGAAACCATCATGAGCATGAACAAGAGGACTATGCACCAAACAAACAACATATACACCATAAGAATAGTGACCTACAACCATGATGGAAATGATTAAGATCAAGATAGTCAAAAGGTCAAACCAAGAATATAAGATCATAGGTTGAATTCAAGATAAACTCAAAAAAAGAGTAAGAACATTTCAATGGATTTAGAGGACTATTGAGGTTATTCAAAGTCCATCTCAAAAACTTAGGACATAGTATTTTAAGTCTTGATCATAACCATCGATATGTGTTTGGAGTTTTAATATCAAAATAAGTCTTCTTAGTCCATCTTTGACTTTAGTCCTATTTTCATAGAGTCAAAAACCATAAATAAGTTTCAAAGAGCTCTTAGTGGACCTATAGTGTTTTAAAACACACTTACAAGCCCATATTAAAGGATACATTAATCATGTTCTGTATTTTTTAGGAGTTATGCGGATTGACCACCCAAATATATGGATGGACATTGTGATGAGTGAAACTATAAAGATACTCTAAATGGAGATATTTATTTCATGAAATTATAAGTATAAGGAACACTAAATACATCTATAGGCTACTCTTTAGGTCACTACCAATAGTAATAAGATTTTTCTAAGATAAGAGACCTTTCAAGGTTATAAAAGGCTTAAACATTTCTAAGTGTAAGAGAGGATAGTAGGGTTAACAACCTCAATATATATCTATAATACAATACATATTAGGTTTCCAATAGGCCTTAAAAGGAATAAATCAAGCTAAAACCAGCCAAAATAGATAAATATAGCTAAGTAGGTAAACACTACCAAATAAAGACTCTAAGGGTTTGAGACATACAGGGAGATTTTTGAGGTTTTAAATATCATTAAGTTTGAATGAGGTACTTGTACTCATATTTTTTCTTGTTTCAAACTATCTAATCTCTCTCAAAGATTACACTCTATCTATACAAGGACAACATAGTCATCAAGAAGTCAAGAAGGTGAATGACACTTTAGGTGTGCTTCAAAGGTTTAAGACATTTCAAAGAGGTTATTGTGACTATTGAGGAAAAGGAATTAGGTGAAGGTTTTTTTTATCATGTTTTCATTTGTTTAAAAACTCTTTAAATAGGATCAAGCCTATCATGATAGTCTGTACAAGCTTGTAAATATGACCTAAAAGTAGGCATAACAAAAGGTATTTTTCATGATGAAAGGGTATGGTATAAATTAAAATATGGTATAATAAAATAAAATACATATAAGTGGTAGAATATAAAATACATATAAGTGGCATCCTAAAAACACTATTGCTATAGTGATTGAGTTTCAAAGTATACCTACAATTGTGCTTGAACATAGTCGTGTATTCAAATTGATAAGAAGTTGTAAATAGAGTGATCTAGGGTAGTTCATGCTTAAGATAATCCTATAATGAGATAATAATGATATGAAATCATTAATATCATATTAATAAGGAATCTAAAACATATAATTTCATAGTCATACACCTTGAAATATACACCTACAACATTACTTAAGGATAAACCTAGCTAATCACTCAAGCTGATAATACAATGCAATAAGAAGGCTCATGATCAAAGGATGTAGTAATGAGATAAATAGATATTAATCCTAAAATATCAGTGAATAAGGGATTAAAAACACTAAATGGCACATTTTAGTTAAACTATAGCATCAATTCTCTCTCTCACACAATTAACTATTGAGAAAAGGAAACTCAAAGGCCTTATCTAAATCAAATGAGGTTATGAATGACTTAGGAAAGTTTCATTGGAAATGGAATCCTCAAATAATTGTTCAAGGTTACAAGTAAATCAATAAATATGAATTAAGTATGATATTACACAGCTAAGGGTATGGAATATGAGTGTGTAAGGTCAAGAAAGCATTATTTAAGGAGTCAAAACATGTTAATAAAAGGTAAGAGATGGTTTCAAGTGACATCAAAGAACTATAATTACTAATTAATGTGAAATTAATCTTATACACCTCCATTATTCATAAAAACACCTTTAATATGCATCTGCATAGTCAATTATGCACTCAGTCAATGTATAAGAGGGAATTTTGAGGGGATTTTGAAGCTTTTTGGCATCTATAGGTGGAATTAAGGCTTAAAATTTAGTGATGAGTTACAGGTGTCTAGTCATTAGGAGGAGCTATTTCATGATATAGAAGGTTTATTCAAGTCTAATATCACCATTTTTTTAGGTTGTAATGGTTTTGTGTAGGTTTTAAGAACCATCAAATGCATGAAGATAGGCTATTAGGCCTAATTAGTCAAGCTTTTCAGTTGAAAAATGGCATTGAAAGGTTATATTTGAGTTAATATGGGATTTTAAAACTTCATATCTACTATTCAAGTGAAGATATCATTAATTTTAAATACTAAAAGTGACAAATCATGCAAGGAGGGGTTAAGTGGGGTTAACTAACCCTAAAATACCAATCACTCTAGTTGACTAGTTAACCAGTTTCATGCACATTCCTTGATCTTCATGTAAAGGAGAACATTCACACACTTTCAAATCACTTCAAGTGGAGTCAAAACCAAAATATTGTGTATCATTCAAGCATGAGGAGTTTGAAAACTCAATAAGGGCCCACCATCTCTTTCTAATGCCAAAAAGAGTTTCATGCAAGTATTTTCAAGATGAAGACAAGTCTTAAGGAGTTTTGATAAATATTATAATTGAAATTAACTTGAGTTAATGTGTATTTGACCTCATCTCCTCCATTTTACACTAATATTGGCTTTCTATTCTATTCTATTTACTATATATTTAGGCTTTCAAGCCATTTTTTATATCCGTCTCTTGGGCATGACTAGACTCTACCAAGATTGAGCTTTGTAACCTTTTAATATAAATAAAATTATTATTTGTAGATTCTTATATGCTAGTATAGTGTGTAATATTGGTTTTATTTTCACATGTGGTAGACTTTTCTCCCTTATAAAGTCTTAATCTCACCTAGTTACTAGTTTTTCATATTATGTAGGTCATATTCAATGTTTGATGTTGATTGATTAAAGCTAATAATGGATAAATATTGACTAGTTACTGACTTGAATCAGTCATATTCCATTATTTCCCTCATGCCTTGGTCAATTTATGAAACCTCTATGTGAAATATTAATTCATAGGAGACTTTAGAGTTGTAGATTCAATTATTATTTTGTCTTATAAGTGTTTTATGAGTTCAAGTAGAGTGGATGAACCATAAATATAGGTGTATCACTAATATTAGAGTAATATTTTCATTTTAGTATCTCTCTTATATTTTTCATCTCAAAAAGTACATTAGGTTTTAGTAGCAGTGAGCAAAGTGATACATCAAAGGAGATATTTTCATCAAAACTAGAGGTCTAGTCTGAGTTTAGGTATCCCACACCTCTAATCATTCCAATGTTAATATAGGTGTGAAGGAGTTTTAGATAAAAATATATTATCCTTCAAATAGGTTGTTATATCAATTGATAATAATTTTGGCACACCCAATGAGACTCAAATTTAGCCATTAGAGTATAAATTTGTAGCATTTCATCTTTAAATATAGTTTTAAGTACTCTTATGGTCCTTATCTCAAGGTAAAAATCATATTTATGTTCATAATTTTAGTTATCTTCATGATTTTCTAGGCTATGGTATCCTATAGAGAAGATTTCCATCATTCTTCTCCTTGTCAGCAGTTCAAGTATGATCCTCATGACCCATATCAGCCCTACCATGATTCATATCAACCTTATGATCATCCTCACCAATTATATTTAAAGACTTATAAATATTATTAAATCTCATACCAATCCTATAACAACTCTCATGAATCTTGTTATCTTCCTGACTAGCCCAGTTAAGTCCTAAAACAATCCATCTCAAGATTCAAATAAACTCTATTTAGATATGAGAAATAGATGGTAAGCATAGAAACTATGAAGAGCTATGGATAAGAGATATCAAAGAATTAAATTTAGAATATAAGAGTTAATTTTTAGTAAGATAAATAGGTATGTGCATCTTTCATAAGGTAAGACCATTCAAAGTTCAGTTTTGATATCCTAGACATAGGTGGTCTAATAGTAGGCATTGAAGAGAGGTTGGTTTATGAGAAACCATAAGGTCATCACAAGAATCAATAAATTACCATATATATACCGTTTTCACTTCATGATTAGTAAACTAATGTATATCATAGCCCTCAAAATTACACTCAGACCTTGCCTAGCTTTCCTACCTAGAAGTCTATCCAAGAGAGGCCTCAGAAGGAAAAAGAAGTATGTTTTGAGGAGTCTAATTTTTATGTTGCACAATATATCATACAATATCTTTTATCTTTAATTTTTATAAGGACACATCTCTAATTATTTGGTCCATAATTTTGAGGCTAATTTAGCCAAATAGGTTAAGCTTGTAAATCAAAACCTTTAGTATTCAATGGTAGTTGCAAAGGCAACACAGTAGAAAATTCCTTCTTTCACACCATAGCTGCAACAAGTATATAAGTAGAGGTTACTATACCCTTGTTCATGACTTATAATTTGGTACAATAGTCCATAGAGAAAGAAGAACATTTAGGCATGATTCAAGATGTTAAAGTCAAGAACAAGCAAGAAGTCATTCAGTCTCCACTCCTTTCTCCTCAAAATCCCAAATCCTTTCCTTTATGGAAAGCCATTCAAGAAAATTTTTAGTAGAGAGAGGAGGTGAAGGTGATCGAAGAGGAACATCTCCATGAGCAAAATCAATTAACCATAGTAATATATTTAGACCATTCACATATTATTGAGTATTTTTAGGGGTCTACCATGCCACTCTTAAAGCAAAATCCTCTTTTTTGTGAGGTTAAGTGAATAATATGTAGTTAAAGAGATATAAAATGGTGGTGACTTGAGTGATCAATAAGAATAAATCATTATTGGGACACCACTAGGCAAGGACAAGCATGATTCAGTCTTTTATCATGTAAAAAATGAAGTTTTAAATGAACAAAAAAAGAGGTTTATCAAGAACTTGTAGTAGCTAATAAAGATGAAGTACAAATAAATATTTATATAGAAATCAAACATGAAGATAACTCACATGGATTCATTGCTAAGATAGAGAGCATTCGTAAAGAGGATGATCATTGGAAATAACTATACCATGATTTCTTGAATGAAATTGAAGAGCTTAAGATGTTAGGTTTGGATGATGAAATCAAAAATTAGGTGGATGATTCATCTAAGGATTCCACAAATGTTTTATATCTTCAATAAGGTAATTCTATTATGGATATGTCAAGGCAAGATGAGCTAGAGCTTGAGTGGATAGATGAGATGTCATTATTTGCTAAAGATGAAGATGAAACATTTGCAATAGATTGAGAACATTCATATGACTCCACAAAATGGTTAGAAATATGTGATCAACATGTTTTAGATGGTAAGAAGACTAAATTAACTCCATGTATTTTCAGTTGATCATGATGAAATGGCCTTTTAAGATGACTTGGATGGTTTTTATGCAAAGTTGGATAATCCATATCCACTCCATATGGAGATTGTGAAATGTTTTGTAAAGAGTATTGTTTTATGTTTTTATAAATAATAAATTAATGAAATAATTCAGCCATGTCTAAAAATCTATAAAGAATTTTAAGATCTTAAAAATACACTACCTCAAATGGAACATAATGAAGATACCAATCCAAGAATATCTATTGATTTATGAATATAATAATTAAATGAGAATGTGACAAGTCAATATTAGCCTATGAACGAGGAAAACTTAACATTATTGATGTAATAAAGAAGAATTTGGAAAGAGGATGATTGGTTATTGGATCCATATCTTCAATCCATGCACCTAAGAATGGAAGTAGGAGGCTCAACTACATCATCTAGAATATGTGAACATACAAGTGGTTCTATCTATAAGAAGAGGCTATCAAGAGATGGAAAATATGTTTTAAATCACCACCATTCACAAAATATCTTTCTATTTTATCCTAGAGGAAAGCTTCTCATTTGAGGTTAGTTGTTTTAGGTTGTCTAGTTTCAATAAGTGAATAGCACAAGAAATAGTTTGATTCCCTTCTATTGTGTGTTTTTTTGTTTTCTCATTTTCCTTAGACTATATGTCTTTTCTTTCTAGTTTATTTATTTCTTCCATTTAGTTTTTTTGTGTTATAGTCATAAAAGGTGTTATAAAGTCCAAAAGACTTTGTTTGCCAATCAAGAGAATCATCAAGTCAAAGTTGTTATGCTTCAATTTACCATTGTCACATGAAGTAAATTGAGTTATTTTTACCAAAAGGATGGTAAATCCCAATTATTCACTAGAAATGTTGGTAATTTGTCCATGAAATTCCTAATACCAAACCTTGTAATCCAAAACTTTTCCTAGTACTATTGAGCCCATTTAAATTGGTCTAAAACTAAGAATTTTGGCCTAAAATGGAAGATTTTGGTCTTTAAATGTAAAAATTGGAGTCAAAATTCATTAAAAACATTAATATTACCTTTTACCATGTTTATACGTATTACCTAACCTTAGTCATAAAGTTTTGAAAGCCAAAAGGGTGTTTTAATGCAATTTTAAGTCAAAAAAGAGCTTTTTCTAACTCCCACATGCCATTTTGGATTCCCAAAGCATGGAGGAGATTAATTTTGGTTTTAAAACATTAAAAATATTTGTTTATCTCTCCTTAATTCAGTCACTTGGTGGTTATAATCTTTACTTATCTTTAAAAGGCAAGAAAAGGCTTTATTTTCATTCATTTTACAAAGAAAGTGATGATCCATATAAAATTACATACAACTAAGCTTAGTAATAGGAAAAATATGGTATGATAGAGATACCATATTAATTTCATGGAAATTAGAGGCCATACAAGCTCAAAACCAATCATCTACAAGTAATTGGCAATTTTACACAAAAAGACCTGCCTTGAGGTTTACTATTGGTATGGATTGGAGATTGTAGGTATATGTCTGAATTTTTGGTCATATAAAGTAGACTCAAAGGGATTATTCAAGGATTTATTGGGTCTATAATTGGTATCTCATCACTCATGAATCATTCATTTTAATTCAAGCTAATTTTTGTAGTTTTGCATCTATGAAGACAACCAGTTTTCTTCAATTTCTCCTCACCAGGGCATCATTTCAAGAAAACTCTAATTTTTGTATCTTCTCAAGAACATAATATACCTTCCCATGCCATTTAAAATTGTTTTTACAATTTTTGAGCATTAGAAAAAGGATATTTAACAAGATTATTTCAATTTTATAGTCTATAAGCTTTAAAAGAGAATTGTACGGTCATGGAGAGAGAAGGTAGCCTCAAATTTTCTTAAATTTGTGATTTTAAGGTCTCCTTCATGTTTTTTGTGTTCTCAAAGAAAAATTCTCATAAGCTCTCCAATATTCATAGCAAAATACCATTCATATTCTCTCAATCATTACTAAGAAATCCTAGTTTATCATTATTTAAGGTTTTCTAACACATTTTAAGGTTTTTATAGAAACTTATGTTTCATTTTTATCCTCTATCCCTCCTCCAATAGCCTCTAAATTTATGAATGTATTCAAGGATATGCCCATGTTCATGAATAGTAATCTTAGGTTGATCTTGGTACTCCTATTGTCTCCTTTCCATCTCCATCCCACTCATCTTCAACCTCACTATTGTAAATAGCCATTTATCATTGTTTTCAAACTTCTTTTTCACCTTGCATCCATGGTTTACATTCCAAATCTATCACCACCCCTCCATTCACATCCATCCCACCATCCATATCATGAGAATGATATAATAGATAAATTGGAATCAAGTTTATTCTAAGAGGTCATACACTCCAAGATAACATCATATACAACCAAGAAGAAGCACTTACAATAGTATACCACAATCAGGTATAGGTCATGAAGGTATAATGAGTAAATATGAGATATAACTCTTTGAAGGACTATGCATATATCAAAGAATCCATTTTCATAAGGTATTAAAAATATGGAAGTCATCATGAGTATGAGCAAGAGGACTATGCACCAAACAAAAAACATATACACCATAAGGACAATGACCTACAACCATGATGGCAATGATTAAGATCAGGATAGTCAATAGGTCAAACTAAGAATATGATATCAGAGATTGAATTCAAGTTGAAATTACAAAATGAGTAAGAAAATTTCAATGTATTTAGAGGAATATTCAATTTCTTGAAAGTCTATCTCAGCTATAATCCATATAATTGGTACAAACATAGTCTCAAAAACTTAAGATAGAGTGTTTTAAGTCTTAATCATAATCATCAATATGTGTTTGGAGGTTGACTATCAAGATAAGGCTTATTAGTACATATTTGACTTTAGACCTATTTTCATAAATTTGGTATCCATAAATGAGTTTCAAAGGGCTCTTAGTGGACCTACAGTGTCTAAAAACACACCTACATGCCCATATTGAAGGATACAATAGTCATGTTCTATATGTTTTCAAGACTTATGGGGATTGACCACCTAAATGTGTGGATATGCATTATGATGAGTGACATTATAAATAAAATATCAAGAGAGATATTTAGCTAAATAAATTATAGGGATAAGGAACACTAAATACACGTATAGATTGCTTTTGAGTTCATTACCAACAATGATAAGAGTTTTCCAAAATAAGAGACCATTCAAGGTTACAAAAGGATTAAACACTATTATGTATAAGAGATGATAGTATGGGTAACAACCTAAATATATATAAATAATACAAGACATATCACATTTTAAATAGGACTTAAAAGGAATAAATCAAGCTATAGCCAACCCAAATAGGTACCTAAAGCCAAGAATTTAAGCACTTCTAAATAGAGACTTCAAGGGTTTGAAACCTAAAAGGAGATTCTTGATATTTTAGAGATCATTGAATTTAAATGAGGTATTTTTACTCATCTTGGTTCTTGTTTCAAAATCTCTAATATTTTTCAAAGATAACACTTTGTCCATATAAGGACAACATAGTTATCAAGTAGTGAATAAGGTGAATGACACGTTAGGTGTGCTTCAAAGGTTTAAGACATTTTAACGAGGTTATTATGACTATTGAGGAAAATAAATTAGGTGAATGGTTTTTTATTATGTTTTCATTTATTTACCAACTCTCTAAACAAGCTCAAGCCTATCGTGATAGTCTATACAAGCTTTTAATGATGACCTACAATTAGGCATAAGAAAAGGTCTTTTTCATGATAAAAAGGTATGGTGTAAATGAAGATATGGTCTACTAAAAGAAAATACATATAATTGGTATATTAGTGAGAGGTTTCAAAGAGAGCCTTGTAGCTTCTCATGTCAAAACCTAGATAATGAACACCTACCACCATCATAGGGTTTAAGGTATATTTATAGGTTAGTAGACAAGATGAGGGATAATGCCTTATAAATCAAGTATCATATTGAGGTCCATGATAAAAAAGGTAAATCAAGGAAAAATAATGTATAATATCCAAAGTGTCAAAAATATTTTTTCTAAGCACCTAGCCCTATAGTCATATATCAAAAAAAGAGGCACCTATAATAGGCTTGTAGAGGCTATGGCAGTGCTAACCCATCACCCATACAGTGATCAAGATTATTGAATGTTCCAAGGATAAATTGAGGTTAATATATAGTTACAAGACATATGAATTAATTAAAAGGTATATTAAGGGTTTAAAATTTTAGGTAAGGTCATACACCTTTTGAACCTACATTATATAGCCACACAAGGGTTTTAGTACAAACAAGTCATTTTGAAACATGAAGAAGATATGAATATAGTGGTGTGGTGATATCTTTGTCATGAATGGGTCTTGAGTAATTTATGAAAGCATGATAAAATATACATCATGATTCCTCTAAAACATATATTTCTATAGTGACTTAGTTACAAAGTATACCTATAGTTGTGCTTGAACACAGTCACATATTTAAGTTGACAAAAAGTTATAAATAGAGCTATCTAGGGTAGTTCGTGCTTAAGAGAATGATAAAATGAGATCAAACAGATATTAATTCATCAATATAATATTTATAATGCCTCTAAAACATATAATTCCATAGTCATACACCCTAAAATTTACACCTACAATATTGCCTTAGGATAAACCTAGCTAATCACTCAAGCTGATAATATAATGCAATAAGGAGGCTCATTCTCAAAGGATGTATTAATAAGATAAAGATATATTAATCCTAAAATATAAGTTTATGAGGGATTCAAAACATTAAATTCCATATTTTAGGTTAATTTTAGCAGCAGTTCTCTCTCTCACAATCAACTATTGAGAAAAGACAACTCAAAGGCCTCATCCAAATCAAGTGAGGTAACGAATGACTTAGGCAAGATTAAGTGGAAATGACATCCTAAAATAATTTTTCAAAGTCACAAGGACATAAATAAATATTAATTAAATATGATAGCATGCAGCCAAGTGTACAGAATATGAGTGTGTAAGGTCAAAAAAGCATTGTTTGAAGAGTCAAAACATGCTAATAAAAGGTAAAAGATAGTTTCAAGTGATGTTAGAAGACTATAGGTACTAAATACAATTAAATTTATATTCTACACCACCATTACTCTTGAAATAACCTACAATATGAATCTACATAGTCAAGTATGCACTCAATCAATGTATAAGAGACAATTTTGAAGGAATTTTGAAGCTTTTTGGCATCTACAGGTGGAACTAAGGCTTACAACTTTGTGATGAATTTCAGGTGTCTCTTCATTAGGAGGATCTATTTCATGATATCTGAGGTTGATTCAAGTCTAATATCCCCATTTTTTAAGGCTATCATGGTTTTGTGTACATTTCAAGAGCCATCAAATGCATGAAGATAGGCTATTAGGCCTAATTCGCCTAGTACGCCTAATTGGTAAAGCTTTTCAGTTGAAAAATGGCATTGAAAGGATATATTTATGTTTATATGGTATTTTCACACTGAATATATGTTTTTAAAGTCAATATATCATGAATTTTCAATACTTCAAGTGCCAAGTCATGAAGGGAGGGGCTAAAATGGGGTTAACTAGTCTTAAATTGTTAATCACTCTAGTTAACCAGTTTCATGCACATTATTTGATCTCAATGTAAAGGATAGAATTCACACACTTTAAAATCACTTAAATTTTATTCACACACCAAAATATGGCATAGCATTCAATCATGATGAGTTTGATAATTCAAGAAGGTCCCACCATCTCTTTCCAACACTAAAAGGAGTTTCATGCAAGTATTTTCAAGATGAAGACAAGTCTTAAGGAGTTTTGACAAATATTTTAATTGAAATTAATTTGAGTTAATGTGTATTTTACCTCTTCTCCTCCCTCTTATGCCAATCTTATATTCTTATTCAATTCTATTTGCTATATATTCAAGCTTTCAAGCTATTTTCTAGATCCCTGTCTTGGACCTAATTAGACTCTGCCAAGATTGAGGTTTGTAACCTTTTAAAATAAATAAAATAATTATTTTCATATCCATATATGATGTTATATTTTTTAATATTGGTTTTATTTCCACATGTGGTAGACTTTTCTCCCTTGGCAGGTCCTGATCTCACTTATTTACTAGTTTGTCATATTATGCAAGTCATATTTAGTGTTTGATGTTGATTAATTAAAGATAAAAATGGATACATATTGACTATTTAGTGCCTTTAATCTATCCTATTCCATCATTTCCCTTGTTATTTTTTCATTTCATGAAACCTCTATGTGAAATACTAAAGCATAATAGACTTTAGAGTTATAGATTCAATCATTATTTTATCTTATCAGTGTTTTCTAAGTTCAAGTAGAATGGATGAACCAATAATATAGGTGTATCATCAATATTAGAATAATATTTCCCTTTCAGTATCTCTCTTACCCTTTTCATCTCAAAAAGTGTAGTAGGTTTTAGTAGTAATGAGCAAAGTGATACATCAGAGAAGTTAGCCTTATCAACACTAGAGGTCTAGTCTAAGTTTAGGTATCCCATACCTTAGATCATTATAATGTTAGTCTAAGTGTGAAGGAGTTTTATATTAAAATATATCAACCTTTAATTAGGGTGCTCTCTAGGTTACTAATATTACCACTATGTTCTTTGAGACTCATGAGTTCCTTTCCTAAGTGAAGATGACAACATATTCAAGGACAAAATTGATGAGATCCATGCTTTCCAATAATTCCAAAAAGGTGGTTACAATATAAGGAATAGATAACCCTTCATAATAGATACTCCTCTAAATAGTATGGCTATTCCACTGAATTTGAAAGATGGTAACAATCCACCTCCCATGAAAGGGAATAATTAGCCTCAAAATAAGGAGGAATGGAATAGATGAGGATATAAAATTATTGAGGACATGAATAAAATCAAGGAAAACAACACCTTTCATGAATTGGCCCAACTTACTGAACAAAAGAAACTCATGTAGAAGTCTATCATAGGGAAGGCTCCTGTGGAAAAGGCAAAGGCTCATATAGAGAAAACAAAGGCTTCTAACATTAATGTCATATATAAAATCAAGCCATAGGTACCAACCTTTTTGTTGACCATTGGATCATTTGATAAAAATATTCATAATTGCTTAGTAAATTTTGGAGCTTCATCCACTATGATGCCTACTTCTATTGGTTAAAATCTTGGCCTAAATCCAATCTCATCAAAGAGAACCATCTCATAGTTAGATAGAATAATGGTACTAATGATTGGAGAGCTCACTAATGTGAGTATTCAAATAGCATCTGAGCCATGAGTACAGATGACTATCGGTATCCTTGTAGTAGACATACGTAAAGGCTATGTATTATTACTAAGTAGGGACTATTATAAAACACTAAATGGATACCTCTCAATAGATTTATCTCACATTTAGCTACCATGGAGAGGCCTTCCAAACCAAACTTGGATTGATAAAAAATTAAGTATGAAGTATCATATCACATAGTATAGTGTCAAGAATGAAGGTTTATTTAATGAATCCCCTAGCCTTGGTATTTACACTTTCACCACATAGAATGAAATATAAGTGCTAGAATCTGAAGGCCCTACCCAATTATGGACTCTCCACTTTGATGGCACCAAATATAAATAAGGATTAGGCATATGAATTGAATTGATTGATCCACAAGGGAAGAAGTTTCTATAATCATAAAAGTTATAGTTCCCTTGCACCAATAATAGGGCTGAATATGAAACACTGATTCTGGGATTACACTTTGCACTCAAAAATAATATCAAGCAATTGTTAGTATATGAGGATTTGAAGCTGGTAGTTAATTAGGTTAGAAATAAATACTAGTGTAAGTTGTCATATCTAAAAATATATAAACATATATCATGGTATTTGATTGAGATATTTGAGGCTTTCAATATAGTAGATGTTCTTAGGGATTAAAACCAAGCTGCATATTCACTAGCTACTTCTATTGCCACTTTAGAACCTCTCCAAGAATCTAAGGTAAATATATTCTCCATTGAGCTAGTTTTATGTCCTTTTTTCTTAACAACGTGTATAATTTCTAGGTCTTTAACGATGACCAATAGATAATTTAGTTTCTAAACAACTCAAGATAATTTGAGTCCCAAATTATTGATGACAAAGAAGTTAGTAATCTCTACCAAGAGGAGTCAAAGGAGGAAGGTATCATCTAGCTCAAATAAAATCATCTCCCAACTAGTTTTGTTTCCTTAGAAAGAACATTTAATGTAGATCCCCAAGCTTAGTAGCAAAGGCAACCCAAGGTTATCAATTTTGACTTCAAGAAGAAGTATTTGGGAGATGAGAGTAACCCACGCTACATCAACATTGGCCTTAGTTTCACTCCATAATTAAGATAATGGGTGAATTATTCACTCAACTAATACAAAGACATGATTTCATGGATGTATGAGGACTTTAAGGTTTATGACCTAAAGGTCATCAACCATAAAATTACACTAAAACTAGACAATAATCCATTAAAAAAATATATAAACCCATGAATCCTATCCTATAACCTCTCATTCAAAGAGAATTAGAAAATATATTGAGTGCAAGGATAGTCTTCCAAATCAGACACTCTACCTAGGTGGCCAATTTAGTCCCAGTCAAAAATAATAATAGAGAAATTAGATTATGTGTTAATTTTAGAAACTTTAACAAATCATATAAGAAGGAAAACTATTTATTTCCCTCCCTAGATGAGGTCATTCAGATAATCAGTGGCTCTAAAATTATGTCCTTCTTAGATGGATTTTTAGGTTATAACCAAGTGCTCATACAATCAGAAGATAGAATGAAAATTACATTTACCATAAAGTGCGGTACCTATGCATACAAAAGTATGCCTTTTGGCTTAATATGTGTAGGACCCACCATTCAATGAGAAATGGATCATGCATTTCAAAGATTAAAAGTTAAATGTATAATCATCTATTTGGATGACCTCACTATTTTCTACAAGAATAGGAATGATCATGTAGGCCATCTATAGTCAATCTTCAAAATATGCTAAAGGTTTTGCATCTCATTAAACCCAAAAAAGAGAATATTTAAACTTACAGAGGGCAAGATTTTGGGACATATCATTATCAAAGAAGGGATTATCATTGATTTAGATAGAATCCATTAGATTTGAAAGATTGTGCTACCAAATAAAAATAAGGATCTCAAGTCTTTATTTTGGAAAATTAATTTTGTAAGGAAGTTCATCTTATGATTTACATAAATTTTAAGACCCCTAAATGCAATGCTAAAATATGCTGTTAAAGTGAATTGGACAATCGAGGCCTAGAAGTCTTTTCAAAACATTAAACATGTTATATCTTAGGCCCCACTACTAATTAGCCCAGATTTCACAAAGGACTTATACTTCTACTCATTTGCTTTAGAACATACAATTATTGATATCATAACACAAAATAAGGATGATACTAAGCATCCCATTACATTCATGAGTAAAAATTTGAATGATACAAAACTAAGGTATTACATGATTGATAAATAGATCTTTGTTATTGTGAAAGCAGTGAAGAAATTCCACCACTACATCTTGATAAATAAGACTATCACTATCATGTCTGGCCCTATTGTCAAGCTTATCTTATCACAAAATGAATTAGGAGAATTTAGAGGAAAATGGATGTAGATTCTACAAGAGTTTTATATACAAATCAATCTTTCTAAAATCATTTAGGGTTAGGGAATCATCCAACTCATGACTGAACCTGACCCATGTATTACTATTGAAGAGGTTTTTGAAGCCCAGGTGTCTAAAGGGGAAAGGTATACTGACATATTTTAATATTTTATTATATTTACTTATCCCCCATAACTAAATTGAGAATGAAGGAGAGATTTGAGTCTCAAATATACTCATTATATGATTAAGAAAGGAGTTATTTATAGGATAAATTATGAAGGCATCTACCTTAGATGTGTATCAATAGAAGAAGCTCAAGATATTATGGAAAACCTATATCAAAATATAGGTAGTGGTCATCCATCTAAGAACACAAAAACTCATAAAATCCTATGAATGGGCAATTATTGGCCAATAGTCTTCAAGGATGCCCATGCCCATGTAAAGACATGTCATTAATACTAGGATTTAGTAAAAGGAGAAGTACATGAAGTAATACCCTTGAAACCTATCATTGAGGGAAGGACATTTACCTAGTGGAGTTTGGACTTCTTGGTGTCAATAAACCAAAATATTTAACAAGTCATAAGTTTGTACTCACTGCCATATATTACTACACTCGATTGAATGAAGTAGTGGCCACAAATATTACTAGAACACAAGATATGATTCACTTCTTAGAAGAACACATCATAACTATATTTAGAAATCCCATATTTCTAGTTTGTGACAATGGGATAACATTAATATTATATGAATTTATTTAATGGGTTCATGACAACCAGACCACCATTAGGTCATCTTCTAACCACTATCCTCGGGGAAATGGATTGGTTGAATCAATGAATAAGAACTTGATAGATACAATTAAGAAATCAGCTAGGGATAAGATTATGAACTAGCATAACCTACTTAATTATGCCCTTTGGTTAGAATAAACAAGATATAAGTAGGCCCTCAAGGCCTCACCCTATTTGCTAGTATATGAATGTAGGCTAGGATTCCCAATTATGTTGAAGTTGTTGACTTATCAATTCATGCAAGAATATATGGAACCAAATTAAAAAGTATAATATAAATTACTAGATATAATATAAATTAAAGAATCAAGGAATGAGGCCATAAATACTTTTATCAAACACCAAGATAGTCGAGAGATGGTTTGACAAAAGGGCAAAATTTAAAGCATTTAAGATCTTTGATATAGTGCTTTTATGTGATAAATCCCATGAAAATAAAGGGAGACATGATAAATTTTCCCCACTATAGATTGTACCATATTGAATTTTATATATCTTGGACAATAATGTATTTTGGCTAAAGGAACTTCAAAGTAATGAGCTCACATATCTAGTCAACAGACAATTTCTAAAGCATTACTTCATGGTTATGCCATCTAAATTTACCCCTGATTAATGAAGAAAGTATGGTAGAAGTATAAGAAAGTGTGCTAGAAGTAGTAGTAGTTTAGTTTTCCTAATTTATATTTTAGTTTCTATATTTTTATTTTAGTTTCTCACTCTCTAGTTTTAGTTTCTTGCTTTCTAGTTTAGTTTCCAGCTTTATAGTTTAGTTTCCTAATCTCTAGTTTTAGTTTCTTGCTTTCTAGTTTAGTTCTCTTGATTTCTAGGTTAGATATTTTATTATTTCTTATGACAATATGAATTGGTTTAACATAACACATCCAAGCTAACATCCTAAAATTTTTTCCCTTTTTATTCTTAAATTGATATATATGGGAAAGGGAAATTGCAAAAGGATTCACAACTTGGGGTCTGCTCACAAACTAATTATACTTTTGCATTTGAGGTCTTTAAGATTTGGGTATGTAATGACTATCATTTAGGTTGTGTCAAAATTGAATATTTATACCAGGTATGTGACATTTTCTCATGAATACTCCATATTAATTTATAAAGTCTTCTCACTCCATTATACCAAGCACACTTTTCATACTAATACTTGTTTGGAGCTGACAAACACCGATGTAGATGTAGCTAGTAAGGATGTTCTGGTAAATGATCAATTTTATAATTAAGCCATCTCATGATGGTTTTGGCTCTCCTTCTTCCATTAAAATAAAAAAGGAGAAAAATAACCAATGTGTTCAAAAGAGAGATTGATAAAGCCCAAAGAAAATCCAAAGGAGATCAAAGGCTCACATGATGAAATAAGGTCAATGTACCATGCATCATGATCAAAAAATAAGTAAGAGGAGAGAAGGAATATAAGGTAATTATATTAGGGATATTATCAAAGAAATGTCTAAGCTTCCTTGATTTAATGAGTATCAAAATAACTAGACCGAAAACTACTACTCCAAGTCTTTGAAAAGATCCTTACAAAAAGGGTTTATAAACATCACTTTATCACATACAGATTCATGGATGCAAAGACAATTATTTTATATGATGTAGTTGGGAGTCTCTTTTATATATATAATTCTAAAAAATTTCTATGGCACAGTTCATGTCTGATTTGAAATTGCTAATAAAAGTTTTGAGTTCTCAAATAATCGTAAGCATTCCCCCTGTAAGTCACCATGTGTTATACCCAACATTCTCTTTCTTTTTAAGAATAAATGGGGATCTAATTTTTTTATTTGGACTATATCATTTTAATTTTTAATCTACATATTTATGCAATATTTATTGTATTTCTCTTTAATCTCAACACTCAAAAGTACTAGCAATGAAATTTTACATTTCACACTAACCTATTAATGTCTTTAAAAAAATTTGTATTTATGTAGGTTTTGGGACTTGGTTTTATTCAAAACTATTTTTTTGGGGATTTTTGGTATTCAAAAATTTTGGTTGGTACTTAATTTCATAATTTTTTTCATCATAGAAATTATTTGGGACTAGTTCTTCAAAAAATTTGCCCAAATTTTCTTTTTTAAGACTCTACTCTTTAGAACTTGTGTTCAGAATTTATTCATTAGAATTTATGTTTGGAGTTTCTATATCAAACATTTTTTTAGGACTTTTGTTTGGAGTATTTTTTGGTATTTGTTTATGGGATGTTTGTTTACAACTTATGTTCGGGTTTTCCCTCATTCTGAGGTTTTGTTTGGAATAGTCTTCATCAGATTTTCCATATCAGAGCTTTTGTTCAGAAAGTTTATTTGGGGTTTGTGTTTGTATCCTTTGGTTTACAATATTTTTTTTCTTGATCCTAATATGAAACTTGACTCTTGACTCCTGACTACCAAAATCTTACTAGACATAGCCAGCAAAGCCAAACTACTCCATGACACTTTCCAAAGAACATAAATACATGACTTCTCCACCAGCTAAACTAAAAATATTTGAATTATATAAGTAAAACAAATATATGAACATTCAACATTAAAATTACATTAAATAGAATTGAATGAAAAAGGCTATATCAATGACTTGTGATTATCGATGGGTTCATTTGATTACAAGTAAATTTTGAGCTCACTTTCTACTTTGTGAAAAAAGTCTTAACCACCTAAGAATTCATTGAAAAGAAGAAACTAGTAGAAAGGATTTTTCATAGAGTAAGAAACTAACTTTGAGAAAACTATATAGTTGTAATTGATTCATCATCTTATAGCTTTAGATGAGAACTTCCACCATCTCCATTCTCCATATAGGATTCTACAAAATATACAAACATGGAATTCGATGCAACAATTTTTAATGATAGAAATTCTAACTACTCAGAACTATGGGATGTCATTGATGTTGTCAATGCATTTTCACATGTAGGAAATTTGTCCCTAGTATAATTCCAATTGATTATATACCTACTCTATCTCAAGATATAGGTCTACACTTCATGGTAGCCAAGCCCTAAGTTATGCCCTACATCAACTTGATATGAGACTTGTTCTTTACCAGCAAGGTGACACAAGATACCTTCTTACATCACATGGATCACTAGGAATTCATTTCTTGCATCTCTAGTGATGATTTCCAAAGGTACCTCTCTTTTATAATTTCAAATGCCATATTTGATAAGCATAGGGTGGTAACATGGAACAAGCATAATTTAATTCAGAAATTTTTGAGCTCATGGCTTCTTTTTGGGGAGACAATGGTCCTAAAGGGAAAATCCCCCACCCCTATTAGAAAATTTATAATGGGGGTCCACATCAATATGGCCCTATTGAGTAGACTATATGACATGCTAAGTATCCAATTTCTCCACCTAGATTGGGTGCCACTTCTAGACATGTTGATGACCTCCAACATGACTTTTGTCTTAGGGGAGATTATCAGTTTTAAGCTATGGGAGAAAGTTTTACATAAAGGAAAAAGGCCCAATTTATTAGGCCATTTTTATATGATGTCATACCTTCTCAACACTATAATGGGCATATTGTATATAGACTTTGGGTAGTTTTAGATCTCAGTCGTAGACTATATAGATAATCACATTTTTGATTATTTTCAATTCATTCATATATATTCATATACTAAGCATATGACCCAAATTGCAGAGGATGTATATCTTTATATATGGTAGGTAATCTATGAGGCTTTGCTCCAAAATATATCAAAAAATCAAAGAAGATACATTGGTTCCTTGAGGTGACTATTAGGTATACCTAGACTATACAATAATCATGGTCATTAGCCATAAGGTCAACCCCCTACATCTCCCCAAGTACATGCTAAATAAGCTTATAGAGTAGGTGATTACATTGCATCTTTGGTGGAGTGTGGAAGATGATTTGATATATCAAAATAGAGGCACATTCTATAGGTCTCACATGATCATAAGTAGAATGTGCTATACAATGAGGAAACCTTTTGGGGATGTAGGCAACAAGAGAAAGCACTATCAATTTCCCACCTTGACACATAGAGACCGGCATCCTCATGGTCTAATACAAAACCATATCTAGGGCTTTGTTATTCCATATCAGTATGTTCTTTATGACCATAACTTTTTGTTCTTAAATGCAAAGGATGATGCCCAAGTCATAAAAATGGCACAAATTACAAGCCTTAAAGAGGATAATTTGAATATTATTTAGGGAAAACCATTAATTTTAGTTTAGGAGATACATATAAATATTTCACCTCATGGAGGATGGACTACCTTAGAATTTTAGGGAAATATACCCGAGTAACAAATAGAGGAACAAGGGGAACCATCTCAAGAATCTCCCCAAATGTTAAAGGCTATGAAGAAATATCTTGGTATAAGTGAGACTAAGCATAAAGGAGATCAAGAAGATCTAATTTAATGGGACTCCTCTAATACATAATTCCATGATTACCTAGCTAAATTACATGTGCAAGCATATATATCTAAAATAAATGTTACCACCCTAATTCAGCAAGGTTCCTCCTCAACTACAAAAGATATAATTTGTTATAAGAGGAAGCTAAGGGATCCTCTCCTCCCACAAAACCCAACTACTAATCAACCACAAAATACACACCTTCAGTTCCCCAACAATTACTATAAGAGCAAGAATTAGAAGAAGAGGAAAAATTAGAGAGAGCAACATCACTAAGCCTTATAGATTATAAAGGGAAGTCACCAATCAAATATGACCAATAAGGTAAGAAGGCTCAACCTTCAACCCCTTCTTCCTAAGTTTTGTCTTTAGTTCCCATTTTTGGTTTAATTCCCACTAATGTTGTCTTTGAAATACCTTTGCTCACTCCAAAAGTGGAGGATATTTCTTCTACCTATGATGTTTCAATTTCCCCCATAATACCATCCATGTCCATTATTGCCACCACTATTGACATTCCCTCTGGGAATGTTATAGCCTAAACTAAGATCATAAAAAGGGCCTCTAAGAAAATTAAAACAACACTGGCTAGGTCCCAACTCTATGTCTCTTCCACTCAAATCAATCTACCAATTCCTCCCAAGAGACTACTATCATATCCTTGGGGAAAGCCAAAAAGGGTAAACAAGTATATATACTCCATCAACTCCCCTAATATGGAGGTGTAGATTGGTCTAAAATCATATGGCCCTCCCAAAATAGATTAGTACTTAAAGGATCCTTAAAATTAATAATAGAAGATCAATTAGTGAAAGATATATCTAAGGATACATAGTCGATAAACCCAACCCAGCTAGTTATCCCACCATGGGTAGTTGATCTTAGATTGAAAGCTTCCCAAAAGCATAATTTCAATATCATAGGATTACCATCAATGACCTCTTTATTTGATAAGCCCTTAGGAAGCATCCAAAGGGTTATGAAGAGGAAATTAGAGGATGAAGTTAGGATGGATATTATTTTTGAGGAAATACAAGAAGTATTTGCCTTATCCAAAAAGAAGAATAGTCCCATATATATAGAACTTCAATTCCCTTGCAAAAACCCATAAGGATGTTATGACAACATTACATGAGGGGACATAGATGCTAGATAGGAACTTGAACAAGAGATTGAGAAAATCAAGGATAAATAATAAATAGTCCACATCCATCAAGGGATTGAGACTGAAATTCAACAAGCTACATCAAAGTGTTACAATTCTCTTTAAGCAATTGAGGCAATGAGGGTAGAATTAGCTCCCCATATTACAAAAACCCATAAAATTTTTAATTATTTGAATCAAGATGAAAATAAGTTGAAATTATTGATTCTTTACACTATTGATAGGCATATAACCATTTATATGTAATGACCCCATTAGAGGCATCAAATACCCTCAATTTGGTAGTGATTAGAACTCAGGAATCCAGGGAGTGGATTACAATAGTTGGGTTAGTAATGCTAAAATATTAATGACATGAAAATATCATCTTGAATAACTTAGATGAATTAAAATTAGCAAAGGCAAGGGACACTATTGGTAAGCTTATCAGTAGAATCAATTTTGATTAACTCCTTCAAGAAGCATCTAACAATTTCAAGTAGAGTTTACAAGGATTAGCACTTGAATATATTGAAGTTGAGTTGAGTTATGCTAGTAAAAATATAATGGAAGTGGAAATTTTCAAGATCAAATTCCAAAATACAAATTCAAAGCATACAAATATCCTCAAGCAAGTTAATAGGGTGTATAGACTCTCATTACTAAACTTACATATCATCAAGTAGTAGCATGATAGGGGACATAAGTACTATCTAGAGTTGGAGGCTAAGAAGATTGATGCTGTAACTATTAATTCAGTGCCAACATCTACAATAATGACTCCAATAAAATTTAACACATCCATACAAATATCTATTCGGTCTTGGTTGAAAGGCTAGTTTTATGCATATCAATTTAAAGGCATTAAGTTTTCTACTTGTATAATTTTATTAGACCTTGAATATAAAGTTTCCTAAATTATTTTTAAGAATGCACATATTACATCAAATTATAAAGGCTAACTTTAATATTTGATAATTTTTAGATAACTATATGTATACATTACATACAATTTTGAAACTATAGTTAGAATTGAGGTTCTAATTGTGCCATGTAATTACAAGTTTGCATGCACTTGGAGGATGAGGTAACCCATCCCCAAGTCTATATAAACATTTATAGCCCTCATTTTCAAGGGTCAATAAATTTAATAAAGAATAAAATCAATTTTTGATTATCACGCATGTATTGGTGTATTTTATCTCCAAATTCTATGTAATTAGGTTTAATATTTGTGGTTATTTGATTCAATAATTCTTGATGTACAATAACTACGAAGAATTCTTCTTTTTATAATTAATATATTAGTTTTAGGTGTGTAAAAGATATTGAATAATTATCAATTATATTAATTATTTACAAGTAAGTTGAGTATCTCATCATTCTATGTATGTAGAGATGTTTTAAATGATATAATATTTTATGTATCTAAAATAACTATCCAAGATACTTCCTTGGTCCAAGTCATTATCTCCTAAGTACAAGTGTGCAATAGCTACTCTAAAAGGAGAAACCTTTGGCCCAGACCTCTAGGTTTCCTATATCAAACTATCCTAGATTGCTTAACCTTATTTGTATGTGTGTGTAGTAGCTGCTAGAAATAAACATTGGTTCTAAAATCACTTATCCACAAAAAATCCAACTTGAGATCTAATTCTTGAAGTCATAGAGTCATTTTCTTCTCTACCCTTCCCTCTTTTTTTGAGTTTATTTTTTTATATCTACCCACTTTATATTAATATCCACCCATCTACCAAATCATATATATTTTTATTCTCTTTTAGATATCATCCATCCATACATAGTCCTAGTTAACAACCTGCATGCCCTACCTTCTATTCCATCACTTGGTTGATCAAACTGCATACCTACAACTCATGCCCTAGAGTGGATTTTACCTCCATTAAGATTTTGAAACATTATAGGCTACCTCATTATGAATTTTTTTGCATGTAAAATACATCAACATATACTAAAATCTAATCAAAATGTCCATGAAACATAAGTATGAAAAAAGACTAATCTAAGAACATACAAAATTCTAACTAAAAAACTAAGTAAATTAATCTAACTAATTAAATTTGAATGAAATAAAAACCACCTATTTAATTTATCACCAAATTATCTTTGATTGGAAAAAACTAAGTAATTTAAATTAAATCTTCTAATTTTAAATTGAAACAAACAAAGAAGAACAAAATAAAGATCTAAAACAAAGAATATTTACACTTAAGAAAACTAAACTAAGATGAAAAATAATTCATAATAAAAATGATGAAAATAATATATGAAAATGAAATGAAAGAAAAAGAAGTAAGAAAATTATGAACTATAAGGAAAGAATAAAAATCTATTCTATTATAATAAAGAAAATTAAGTGAAATAGAATTTAATTTAAAAATAAAAATAAAGAAATGTGAATCTAAGAATAGAGTTGTGTTAGCATAAATTTAATAAATTTTATTGAGAAACAACTTCTATACAAATGGTATTTAATAAGACAATCATTTACAATTGAAATATCAATAAATGTCACATAAAGTGAGGTATTTAACATTTCTCGTGTCAATTATTTGATATTATTCACATGTGACTATGTAACTAAAATCATCGAAGGATATTAGGATTGATAGACTTCAGATAATCAGTTTATAATTTAAACAAGAAACCTAGATATACTTGTGTTATAAAAGTGGATCACTTAACTGTCAGAGAATGTATTATTTTATCTATCCTCAAATGGGTATTTAATCTTAGATATTGTTTCCACAGAGAGAGAATAAGATGAAACTTGAATAACTTTAGAGATATTTAACACCTATTGTGTTCTTCCTCTTTTTTTGACTTTAATCTATTTATAAAGTTTTCTCTTTTGGAGATAGTTACAAAATAAGTCATAACTAACTTATTAGTTAGTTATTTTTTAACTATAATTAAATTGAAAAACTCAATTAGTCAACTCAACTTTACTTTAAAAGGTAGAATTAAAGTCTAAAAGATCAAATCAATTAAATAACAAATCAAAAAAAATCTAATAAGTGGGGGGCCATGAATCATAAGAATAAAATCAAAATAAACATCTAATAAACATGACATTCATAATGATAATTAAAAATTAAATAAAATTAAATACTTAAAATGTCAAATATAATGAGCATTTCCATAAAAAAACTATTAATTCTAGCATCTCATTATGAAGAAAGGTAATGTCACTACGATTAAAACTTCTATAATTATCCAAATATGTCCACATATCAAAAATACCAAAGTATAATCAACAAATAATCAAGTAAAAAGTTTTAAATAGCACATAATTTACTTATCAAAATTTGAAACCAATTCAATCAAAGGAGATTCCCTATCAGTCAAATATTCAGTATACTCCATTGAAGTAATAATAAATTTAATCAATTTTTGTGCTTTCTTCATCATCCACTTCCAACATTGTCTTTTTAAACATTATTTTTATTAAGCGAGGTTGTAGGGCTACTTACATGCTTTTCACTAGAAGGAGTTAGCATCTCACGTTCAGGTGCAAAAGGTACAAACTGATCAAGATATAACTTAGTATAATGTTCAATTATATTTTCAAGTTTAGATGAGGGAATATTGGTATTGATTGGCATAATTGAATGAGGGTGTAGTTTTGTAGTCACATCAAGCACATTTTTAAGAAGTGGGGGTGTTGGAGTATTATCTTGGGTAGATTGTACAATAATATGGATATGTTAGGAAGATGAACTTGGGGTACCTCATCCATGAGGATAATATCTCTCATATTCATTTATTAAACATTTATTGCCTTGAAAGGTTAAATATGTAGTAGGTAATGAATCTAAAATGTTCCAAAAATAAGGATCAGTGGCATCAAAATGGATGGAGACTTAGGTTCTAAAATTAAATATCCTAAGGAAAGTGTGATCAGTCTTACACCTATAAAATAAGTACACTTGATACTACCCCATAAAGGAGTGTGATCATTATGTTGATATTCACTCTAACCCCATTCATTTATACTAGAATGATTTGAATTTGGTGTCCAAAAAGAACATCTTATATACTGAAATAAAAAAATGTCATTCAAAACCAAATTGTATATACTAAAAACATGTCATGTCTATATATCAATGTTTTATAAATAAACTACCATATTTTAAAAAACCCTCAAAATCAATTAAACCAAAATCATTTTTAGATGCTATAAAATATTGAAATGAATAAATATATTAATTTAAGTCCATATAATCTTTATCTTAATGAATATCATATATTTATGTAATAGAATATATGCAATTTCAAATTTAGTTTGATTTACCACTAAACAATATATATTCCAAAATAATTTCAATAATCATCATAATGAGACCAACACTTATTCAAAATTATCATTCATTGACATGACTACCATGATCTAAATATAACTTCCATATATCCCACTTTTCTAAAATCAATAAACTGAAATAAGTCATGCAAATGACCTACACCTCAATACTTGTCATGTTTGAAAATTTATGCATCAAAAAGGACCAATTTATGAAATTCTATCAAACTTCCATTCATCTAACTTAATGAATATGAAAATTCTTGAAACCCCATAAAGCAATATTCCAAGTGATCAAGACTTATTATAGTCAAAATATTAACTATTATTAGTTTACTTCTATTTTTAACACAGACTAACATATTCATACTCAAAATATTATTGAAATCATTCATAAAATAAACATATTTTATAGGCAATATGAATTATCAAAATATTTTAAAATCCATATCCCTTGATTGTACTTGAAGTTTGATATGTTCAAAAGAGACTATGATTTTAACATCAAATCATATAACTAAATATTAGAATGCATTTAAATTAATACCCATGAAAATGACATTCAAATAAGATTTAATTCTACATCCAACCTCCACAAACTTGTAATAATTGACCATTCATCTCAAAGATCCTAAATTTTAGATGAACATCAAGTTTTATTCAAAACAATCAACATTTATTCCTTGTAAAACAAATGAAATAACTATATAGATCTTAATAGAATAGTTATCTAAGTGAATACAAAGTTTAAAATTATTATTTTTACAAACTTACCACATAAAATCTCCCAAACTATGACAAAGTCCATATTTAATACCATTCAAATCATTATTTTAAAAAATTAAAACTACAAGAACTATTTCATCATCTAGAAAGTAAGCAAAATCGATAGGAAATATCTCCAAATATCCACTCAAAACAAATAAAATTCCTTAATAATATAATTATCAAATTAAATCATGTTTTGACAAATAAATTTTCAAATGAAACCATAATATCAAAACCATTTCATGCATCCTTTCAAGTAAGAAAAACCCAATTGAATGCATGAGATTTTATGCTAAAAAACACTTTATGTGTATGAAAATAAACTTTAAACACATCCTCTAGAAAAACTAACTCAACCGATCCATGAAAGATATATTCAATCCAAATTGTCTTTCCTCAACAATGGAATCATGCATAATAATCAATAAAAATAGATTTAGGAAACTATCCCATGCAAAAGCTTTCAAAAAACTAGGTCTCATTAATTTATTACTTGAAATTGAGTCAAAAAATTTCCAAATGCTTCTAAATAAGGAATAAATACTGCATGAAATATTTTTATGACTATTCCTTCAAAATATATTCAAACTTACAAAAATAAATAGTACATTGACCATACAACAAGTTTCTACATTTCCAACCAAATATTCAAAAATGTTTCTTGAATCAAGAAAATAACTATACATACCTTGGAAAATATTGTAAAAATCTTTCAAATTTTCACTATATTTCCTTTGAACTCTAAAAAAAATACGTCCAAATAGAGATTTGCTTTTGAAACAAACTTGAGATGTATTGAAACAAAAAAAATACCACTTATGTTTACATAACTACCATTTGTTACTCATAATGACATGTAATTCTTGAAGTAGATTTCAATAATATTCTAACTTACCATGTAATCACATCAAAGATAGAGGCTTGATAATTAATTTATTAGTGTATTTATCTAGTGACCAAATTAACCACCAAATCATATTCCAAGGTAATTATTAAGACTTAATGTGCACAATCCTATCAAAAATATGCCACTTCAAGGCTCAATATTGTAATCCATCAATGCATCAGTAACCAAATACATGGTGAATCACCATTTAAATTTTAAAAAACTAGCTTTGAACTACCACTTAATCATGATCATTTCTTAACTTAATAATTTAAAACAACAAGCCTAAAAACTTTAATAACATATCAAATTAAATCATCAACCTTATAACTTAATACATATGACATATTAATATTAAGCCCTAGGTAATAATCATGAATGTCATTTAGATAAATACTTTAGGTCTTAGATGGAATTTATAGGTTAGGCCATTGATCTTAAGTCTTATGTCTTAAAAACATTTTTAAAAAATGTTATAAGTTTATGAATATAATCATACCTTTTAATTGTGAATTGATATGAAATAATAATATGATTTATTTAATGAATACTTTATCAAGATTTTAAGATCATCTTATCAAATAACACTATTAAGAACACCTTATCAAGCTTGTTATAACCTAAAGGCCAATATTGAATGACATAAATTATAAAAGCTATATTTCTCAAAAATTGACTGAAAGTATATTTGATCACCCCATTACTTCATCATAATCAAATATATAACTTATCATGAATATAAATTATTAATGTAATTCAACACTATTCATTTCATGAAGTTCATATTGAATAATACAATCATTAAAAACCATTGAATACACTACCAACTACCACTATAACCTATTGAGATTGATACTAAAAAATATTTCATTTAGAACTAACTCATGCTTTTTGAAACCACTTAATCAACATTAGAAGTAAAATTTCATTCAAATGTAGTAATAAACTATTTTTCATATAATATAAAACACATATTAAATTGTATTACATGATTATGCCCCCACCATAGTTTTATATTTTATGACATAAGTCATCTACATGGTAGAGTCAAAGACATGACTTTCAGAAAAAGAAGGGGTAATAAAAATAGGCTTAACACATGGTTTATGTTGATATATACTCAACTTATTCATGGTGATAACTAATTTACATGGAAAACCAAGGTGAAAACTCACCTATAATCTGAATATATATGGTTTATTGTTGACATCACATACTCTCAACATGCCTTAGACCTTGACCAAAATCAAAAGTTAGAAAAGTAAATCAGAAGGTAAAATTAAATATTATCTTGGGGGTATCATATGAGGTATAGCCTCATATCCAATATGATACTACATCCAAATACATTTGGGATATAATTATTACCATATATGAAGCTAAAAATTAGAATATAATTCTTAAATTAAAAATTCAACTTCACAGGCGTAAAGTGAAGATAAATGAAAAGGTTAAAGGATTACTTCATTATGTTGCAACATTGTGGGCCTTGTTCCTAGTATTGTTAAAGAAAGTTTAAAATTACTCTCTTGTTCCAATGTCTTGAGAGCACTACCACCTTATTAAAAAATATTTGTGACTTATCTCAATATCTTAGAGAATAAACTATCTTTTAAAAACCTAATTAATATTTTGTAGTAAGAAGAATCCATGCATGCAAAAAATGAATATGAATAATAGCATTTCCTAACATCACATCAAAAAGGGAAAAATCCCATTAATCCTTTAAAATAATCCCATAAGAAGAGAAATTATTATAATTAATATGAAATTAAACCCTATTAATATAAGTTTTATCAAATGTGTGGAAAAATAAGACATGAGATGAAGGATTATTGGTAAAATGCATCTAATCAATCATTCTCAGATAACAATAACTAAATCCCTTAATCATCTCCAAAAATTAATAATAATAATAATAATAATAATAATAATAATAATAATAATAATAATAATAATAATAATAATAACAACAACAACAACAAAAACAACAACAATAATAATACTAATAATAAAACACAATCCACATGTACTTAGAAACAAAATTCTTCTTCAAAATAGAAACATGGGAATGTTGTTGAAGATAATGGTCCTTTAAATGAGGAATATGTCTATTATAGATAAATAATAGAGGAAGTCTCTCTTCAAAATTCAATCTAAGACATAGGTTAACAAGGTAGATGATAAGACACAAGGATTAGTTCATCATTTTTAACTCTTCAGCTCATCAAATTAATGTATCACTTAGAGGTGATACATAAAAAATTGTCCAAGGAACAAGAGACATTTTTATACTTATTGGTAATCATGGATGTATAATCATTGGCATCCTATATGTTCCAGGCCTCACTAAAAATATATTGTCTATATATCAATTTCTTGATTACAACCTCATGGGTACATTTGATTAAAAAAATGGAAAAAATATGTCTCATTTGGGATAAGCCTCACATCTCAAAAATTGTTGAAAAATATTATAATCTATCAAAAATATTCCATCTTGATGTTTTCCACAAATCTAATCCATATTTAGTTGCATGAGATATTGACCCAAATAATCTCTAGCACACAAGGTATGGACACTTAAGTTTTGGGTACATGACTTCACTTAGTAGACACAACATGGTGAGAGGCCTTCCCTCACTCAAAAATAATATTGATATATGTTATAGCTATTTATATATAAAACAACATATAGATCCATTTGTAATAAATATATATAATGTTCCTAGTTCACTAGATCTGGTGTGAATGATTTTTATGGGCCCATGTAATCAAGTGTTAGTGTATTCTAATATTTTTTTCTCTTTTTTATGACTACTAATGAAAAATATGGGTATATTTATTGAATATTAATGATCAATATTTTATCCTCATTAATGGGTTGATGGTATTTTTCAAGGCTTCATGATGTGAAGGCAAAATAGAATGGGAACATCCTTCTAGATTCTTCAAATTGAATATTAGCAGAGTGACCAAGGAGAACCCAAGGGCATATAGTGTAGGATGTGTAATATAAGATTGTTTGGATTCACTGATCTGAGCTACTTATAATCAATTGGTTGATGGAACCAATAATGAGGTAGAAACACAATCCCTTAACTTGGTCCTAGACTTACTAACTCATTATGGAATTGAGCATGCCATAATTTAAGGAGATTCCAAGGTGATTATCTAAGACTTAATAAATCATAAAGATAGATCTTGAAACATTAATAACATCCTAAACCATGTCATGGGCCTTGTGGATAACTTTAATCTATGAGAAGTGTTCCATTGCTATCATGAAGCAAACTCTATGGCTGACAAATTGGGCAAAAAAAGTGGATCAAAAAGATGAATTAGTACCTGACAATGATTATAATAGTTGGGGCTTTTGAAAGTATGGAATATTAATGATAGAATTCAAGGGTGATATCCTTCATGATGGGATCACCACCCATTATTAGATTTTTATTGGTTTTGGATGCCTCACATCACACACACAACATCCTCCCACTGTCATTTTAAATGATGTAGAAGGGATGAATGGTGCATCATTGCACATTTCCTTTCTCTCTCGTGATATTATTTATGTCACTCTAGTCTGATTTGTGTTGGTTTTTTTGTTTCCACTAATCTTATGATCTGGGTTATGCTTAGTGATCCTATACTATGTGTTGATGCATATAAGAAGGAAATAACATTTAGTTGGAAATTTAAGGACTAATGGCTCAAGGTAATTTTTGTTGTCTAGTCTAAAAGTGTCATGTAGGTTATTAGGGAAGTAATAATCTAGGTGGTGCTTAATATTGGCTATAATTTTAATGTAAATTCACTATTGGCATCATTTTTTATTTTCAAATTCATCTTATTTCCAAAATACAAGAAATAAACTTTGGTGGTTGTCGACATAATTATGTGTCCTAGCTTTAGGGTTGGTTTGGAAAATGCATTGGTGGGTTTTGATTATGGTGTCCTACATTCAATCCTCTTCTCTACTCACCAAAATCTAGGGTTTATCCCCATACATACTTTATGTGTGCTAGAATGGAGGTTCCCAATGGTGGTTGAGCATCTATAATATGTGCAGGCACTCTTAAAGTCTCCTATCTTAGAGGGGGGCTTTATTCCAAAATTTAACTCAGACAAATTATGTGTTCTTCTAGCCTTTATTATGGTATCCCTCAACTGGATAAATTCTCCCAAGGTGATAGACAAAGTGATATACCGTATGAGTCTTTTTAATGGTCCTCTATAACAAGGTTTTCCCTTAAGATCATAAGTAGGTTATTTGACACCTCATAGGGTGGTCTCTATGAAGATGAAAGCTCATTTAGATGTCCTAAAAGTAACACTAGGCTTGGGAGGGACCATTTTAAATTAAAAGGTTGGTAAGCCCATGATGCATCTATTGAAGATGAACTCTTCATGGATGGGTTCCATAGGGCATGTACTGAAGGGTGACATAACTAGGATAGAAAAGATCATGGAAGGATGTGGCAATGATGAGCCACTATTTTATCTAATAGATACTAATGGCTCACCTTTGTTGGTGTTGGTGACATCATAGAGGCAAAGGTTAATCCTTAGCTAGGGATTCTTTCCCCCTCTATTTTTTTTGGTTGATTTTATTGGTTACCCTTTAGGGAGTTTAGTCTTTTGGTTATCTTGATTTCCCTACATGGATTTTTGTTCATTATTTTTTTATTCTTTGTAAGCCTTTTCTTGTGGGTTATTATTATATTTTTTATAACCTCATTTATTTCAATTAATAAGGTAAACGGACCCCCCAACCCTCATATCATTTATAAAATAAAAAAAGGATCAAGATTTTATGATATTCAAATAATTAAAATCCTTTGTGAAATGAGAATATTATCAAAAAATTAATTTACTCTAACTAGATCAAGGGGAATACTCCAATAAAGAGTCATCCAAAGTCCTAAAAACATGTGGCATTCATTAGTATCTAACTACACCTTACACTCCATAACAAAAAGGTGTCTCATAATGGTAAAATCACACTCTTGTGTAAATAATATGCAACATCATTAAGGACTCACATTTTCCTCATATATATCTGGTATAAGTAGTCTATAAATTAGTACACCTACTAAATTAGTTCCCCACCAAAGCTCTTAATATTATTACTCTAAAAAAACCATGGACTATGAATAAGTATTATATATCACATCTTCATGTTTTTATATTTAATGCATATATGCATGTCCCTAAAAATAAAAGTAAAAAAATGGACAAGAAACTTTTGGCACACATTTTTCTTAGTCACAATGAAGATTCTAAGGCTTACTTACTCATAGATCTAAAATTGAGGAAGATACACATCAATAGGGATGTAGTATTTGATGATAAGGATGAGATCAATCCACCCTCAAAACAATCAATTGATACAAAAATAAAACCTATAAACATTTATAATTTTTATAGTGATAGTGATGAAAAAAATAATGATGGTAAATAGGGTCCTTCAACACCCATTAATATTTTTCAATATATGTCCAAGTGGTATACAATTACCATTAAATATTAAAAATTGGATGGAGTCCCAAACACTTCCACTACATGATTGATGACTCATAGTATGGATCATGTAGATTTTAATTTGGCCCTGATGAATATAGTTGTATAAAAAATTGAGCCCTAAATGGTTAGTGAATCTAGAGTCCAAACCTTGTAATGAATTCTTGGTGTAAAGTATCAATCACTCATTAAAAACAATACATGGAAGCTTGTTGATATTCCACCAAGGAAGAATCCTATGGAAATTAAGTGGATGTTTAATATAAATTAAAATGTATATATAAGTATAAACAATCACAAAGTAAGACTCGTATCAAATGAATACACTCAAAAATAAGGCATAGATAGTGAGGATACTTTCTCTCACATAGTCAAGATAAATATAGTTAGAATGATATTTTATATGGCTAAAAAAATTGGCTACATCAATCATAAGATGGATTTAAAATGTTTCTTCCTAAATTGAAATACATAGAAAGTAGTATAAATGATCCAACTAGAGGTTTATGTCAAACCTAGTCAAGAATAGAAGGTGTGCAGACTTGTAGTGTCATTATATGGTATAAAACAAGCTCCAAACTCCTAGTAGATAAAATAGTTAAGCATTTTATATAAAATGTACTCTATATTAATAAATATCATTTAAACCTCTACCACAAAGAAATAAGATGTAAGTTTGTTATAATAGTTTTGTATGTTGATGATCTAGTCATTATTAAGAGTTCAACAAATATAATTGATGCAACAAATAATGATCTCAAATGATTATTCAACATGATATATATCATGATACTACACTATTTTCTTGGTTTTTAAGTGTGTAAAAATGGGAACCACATATTTATGTCTCAAATAAAGTATATCAAGATAATTCATGATAAGTTATGGATTATGGACAAAAAACTTATTGTAAAACTAGTGGATACAAGAATTTAGTTATATAATTTAGATCAATCACCACCATTAGATTCCACCCTATATCAATATTTGATTGGGAGTCTTATATACTTTACCTAAACTATGCTAAATATTAGCTATATTGTCATATGTATTTCATGCTTCATGAAAGAACCAAAGGTGAACCACTTGAAATCAAAAAATTGAATATTGAGATATGTTCAAGGTATCATGGATTATTGCCTAGAATACAAGAAGAATGATTGATTCTTATTAATAGGTTATGTGTACACTATTTTATCATTATTTTAGATTAAATAGTTGTTAATCTAATTATGAGAAATTATTGAGTAAAATTAGAATGTATAATATATCAAATAAATCACTTGAGACTAATTTGGATTTTTTTATTTAGATAAAGATGCTAAAGGGGGAAATTTATAAAGACAAATAATATAGCTGACACTTAGATTTGATGGACTATAAAAAATATTGTGTGATCAACTATGGGACTATGTGAGATCATTATTAATCAAGAACATGGATATGTTTTAATATTGGATAAGGTTTTAATATTCATTAAATCCATCATGCGCTATTGTATTTAGGGTACATTGATATTTGGTAGGATTTTTTCTCTATATGTGAATTTAGATAAGTGTGCCTTTGTCTATATGTCCTATGTGTATAACTAGATCTATTTGATTTGTTTTAGAACCTGTTATTTACCTTTTTACTCACTTTGAACCTTAGTTCAATGATAATGAGGAAAAAACACAATAAATAGGGAAAAATGGGTTAGAAAATGAAGTTTTTAACCTAAACAACCTATGTGTTGAGTGCTACCTACATAGAAACACTTTAAAGGGGGATAAAATTCCATGTATTTCTTCCATGTTATGGTGGTGTGTGTGAAATAATAGTCTATTGTTATATGTTAGTTCAATCCTAGTATAAGTATTTGATTTAAATTTTAATTTTGACATTATATGTTTATTTGAACTTAACACAGGATTAATTGGGTTGTATGAACTTATAATTAGGAAGAATATGGGATTTTCTCTCAATGTGCAGTTAGAATATTTATATCATTTTCAATATAGAATCCTTTTACCAACTAGTGAAAAATGAATGAAAAATATGCTTATATAGTGGATCTTTTTGTAATTTATTTAGATGGGACCTAAAAAACATATGGAATAACTCGTTATGTGAATTTAATTTTATAAATTATTGGCAGAAGGACATGTAAACACTTAATTTTAACCACTTCTATGTCTAACTTGTAATAAAGTGCAAATTTTCATAATTGTATGCATGTTTAACCAAAATTCACCACTAGACCTAATTTACCTAAACTATTTTCTTAATCCAAAATCAATGTGATACATCTATAATTTGTGTAGTGGATTGAGTTGCATCATTTATCTTAGCTAGTGCATCTTAAATTAAATCAACCCTTTCCAAGTGTTTTCAAAAGGGTGAGGCAATATTCCAATTTTGAATTTAGGAAAATAGGATAATTCAATACTTGATTTATAAAAATAGACATTTCAAAAGATACCATTCTTCTAATTATTGATTAATCCCAATTAATCAAGCCTAAATATTCCTCTAATAGGAAAATCCATGGATTTTAATTATCCTATTTTCTTAAATTCAAAATTGGAATATTGCCTCACCCAATGTGACACCATAAAGCAAGGTGTGCATTAAATTGAATGTTATGACATGTATTACACTTTACTTACACACTCAATATAAGTTATTACACCTATCTTACACACTCTTCCTCTTAAACCCCTCTTACACACTCTAAGAGGACCAATGACAACAATTTTATTCCAATGTGACTTCCATACTCCAAGAAATCCCTTAATTGGCCTCTCTTACACACTCCATGTGTGTAATAATATATTTGAGGATTGATCCTCAACCCTCCATCTTGAGATGAGATGAACAGTTCAAAATGATATAGGAAATATATAAATAAGAGCCTCAAACCTCACATTTCAAGAAGATTCTCCATGCAAACTTATTCTACCAAATTACACAAGGAGCTTCTTCACTCACATTCTAAGCCAAATCCAAATAAAGTGTATACAATAAAAGATTCTACTCACACTAGAATTTAATCACTGATAAATACTTATACATCTACAAGCCAAGCTTAGCCTCTTTAGACCAGTATTCAAACAAATATTCAAGGGAGGTAAAAAACATGGTTATTTATATTCTAATTGTATTTTTGGTTTGTTTCCCCCATATATTAACCTAGGGATTAGGCTTGAGAATTTATGTATTTAATTTTTTATAAGTTTTATTCACTAATAATTGACTAACCTCTCTTATATTCCTGATCATAGGATGAAAATAGTAGCTTCACACATTGTTGGTGAGTAGGATTGTTCTAAAAAAAATAGCCTTGTCTAAAGAGTATATATAGCTAAATTATAATTCTGAATCAGTATAATAGTTGTTATAAGTTGATTGTAATGAATAATAATAATTTTTATATTATAATTGCTTAAGGATAGACATCATCAACATAGGATTAGATGAATAGTGGTTTAGAATTGTATAATTGATCATAGGCTAAGTATATATAATTAGTATTCAAAAGTGTATGATTTAGAATAAAAGTTTAATTTTATTGACAACATTTTCCCCCTTTTATTATATTAATGCAAAAAATCAAAATTACTAGATTAAAATAAAGAGAGCTACATCTAACTTTACTTATGTTAAGTAGGCTTGAATATAAACCACACATTAAGTTTTATTTATATGAAAACATACAATGAAACATGTATAAATAAGTCCTTACTTATGATTAAAATATTAAATTAAAAACAATAAACTTATAGATCAAATTTAAAAAATTACATATTTTTCATGTATGCAAATTGTTGTGTTTTCTAGTGAAAAATTGGTGACTAAAGAGGGTGAAACCCTTGGAGATTTATACCTCAATCCTAATTGGTAGGAAAATTTTATTAATAAATCAATTCAAATTTTACTCTATCATCACACAACTCAATTTATTAAATTATTTTGGAATCCCTATATGAATTCCAATAGATCATTTTAGTGCAAAACTAGAGAAAAAACTGATGCAAAAAGTTAAATCAAATATTGCAAATGGAATAAGATTCATTTTTAGTGAAAATCTATATCAAATATAGTGAAAAATAATATTATATAATTATACTATATAAAACATATATAATTATATTAATTCTCATTCAATCTACAAAAATTGGTGAAAACTAAGAAATAAAATGATCATGTGCCATGCACATGCCCCCAATCTTATATCTGAGTATATTAATGCTAATAACTGAGTAAAATAAACTAAATTTCTAAGTGAATCTATGTAATATTATATAAAAAATACCATACGTTATTCCCAAAATATAAGTAAAATATGTGATAACCTATATATGAATTTGAAATTTCTTTCTTAGGAACAGTGGAAATACTATTTTATGTACTGGCTAAAATTCTAAAAAATATGTAATATGTTTTCTACTTCTAAGATGAAAGTGAATTATTTTGGATAGATACAAATTATTTTGTTGTCAAAATGGTGTATTTCTATCTAAATTTAAAATCTTAAAAAAACTAAGTTTGCGTTATGATCATTTGAAAAAGTATTATCTTTTTCTATATATGAAATGGACTATTACAACATAGTCTCTAAGAAAAGCCATTATTTATGCCCCATTTTTTGAGGTGATTCATGAATCCTAAGAAATAAATTGTGTTAAAATAAAAATTTATCTAAATGATGTTATAAAAAATGTTTAAATCTAGAGTAATAATGATAAAATTGCATATTATAGCATCATATTAATAATTTGATAAAATTAGCAATGCATGATACATGTAGAACCAATAATACATAGTGTCATGTCTATATAGATGTTATAAATTTGGTATTTAGTGAATAAATGTTTAAAATTTGGTAATTTAAATTTATATGAAATTACTCATTCAAGATGTATAATATTGAACATGGCATCAACAAACTGGGGAAACACATGATATCCATCATGGTATTGCAAACAATAGATAACAATAGCCATGGCATGATGCATACACAAATAAAACATTAAAAAAAATAAGGCTTAGGGGCCACATTAAATTTACATGTTCAAATGTCATTCACACACATAAGAACAATTATTAAGGCTTAGATTTGCAAACAAGGACATGTTCAAATGTTCATAATCCAAAGCAATGAATTCACACAAATCATGAAGAAAAGAAGAAAACATGATAAACATGCATGTATAAGTGAAATAAATTTACATAATAAATTTTTAACATTATTTTATTTATCAACTTGGGTATCCACTAATATAGAAATATGAAAGTAAGTGAGAAAATATGGAAATATTCCCACAATGTATTTTACTATAGTAGGAACAAAAGTGATATTCATAGAGTGATAACACTTGAGTAAAATATGCCCTCAGTGAACTTATTATGATGCACAAAATATGTTAAGTTCCATGGCTATTTTTTATCTAATAAATTAGATCGTGTGTTCACTAGGATAAGTCCACTAGAAATGGACCAAATCATTGTACATTACTATCTAGATTATATCACTTTATTTGTGTCAATTTTCTAGGTCTAAGACAATGTCACCACCTAAAAATACATATAAAAGTGATAACCTATATGTTTTACAACTCAATCAAGTACACTTTTGAATCATATTTGATATAAAACTAGATACATATAAGTTTTTACATAGTAAATCACAAATCAATTGATGTGAATTAACTTCACATGTCATGGATAAGTTATAGTTTTAATAATTTATGTAATATTATTTTTTTTTCATTGTATTTTTAAAAATATAGTATGATAATAAAATAATTTATGTAAAATTAATGATGCTACTATAAACCCAATATATCATCAAGGGGATGATTCTATTTAGGTTATATATCATATATGTTGTATGCCTCACATTATCGTATTCATCATGGATGGTAGTCATGTCATTCCAATCATAGTTTTTATAATCATCATCATGGGAGAGAACCAACTTTATAGGTTGTGATGTATATTGTGACATATCATTTTGATCCTATTTTTTTTCCATTTATGAATAATTAACTACCCCATACTATTGTATTAACCTTCCTTATTTATCTTTTATAATATGTATTGTATCATGTGCCTCTATTAATATTTGATTAGTTATATTAGATGTAATATTAATTGAATATATGATTTATTTTTGGTTCTCTTGTTCTAAATATATTCCCTCTTTTTAAATGGACATTACTTTACCTTCATGATTGAATGTAATTCAACCTTTGAGTTTGTATTGGTTTTTACCATGATCCTCCAAGTATAACATTCCAATCACTTGGATTAGAGATAATGATAAAAGTAATATAACATTATTTTGAATAAAAGAATACTCTTAACTCAATTTATCCCACACATTTTATAGATGCATTAGTTTTATTTATATTTTTAAGATTATATCCTAGAGATATAATAAATTATTTAGAATTAAAAAAAATCCTAGTAGTCCATAACCTTGACATTTATATATTTATTGTTATCTATGTGAGTAGTTTTTTTTTTTTTTGGGAAGCTAAGGTCTAGTTCTTAAACAATAAAAATGTCTATAGTATGAGGAAAATTATAATCAAATTTAGTAAAATATAGGTTTACATTAATTTAATCAAATTATTTTGCACAAAGGAGAAAAGTACTTATCTAGAAAAAAAAGATCATTCGGATGATTCAGAATCTAAAAACTTGTACACATGACTGGGGCACTATCTATAACATAGATCTATATTTCATTTTATGAAATGATAGGAGTACCAAAAATAGGACACCCTAGTGTCTAATGTTATAGTCCTACCTTGATGTTGTTATCCTAAATATCTAATCTTTTTGGGTTTTGTTTGCCAAGTCTATGTGAACCTATCTATGAAATATCAAGGCCTAAAAGTCTACAGAGATCACTATAGATCATTTTTAATATTTAAACCCATTTATTAAACTAAAAACATACATACAATAAAATAATTAAAGAAAAAGGGGGAAAAACTAGGTTAGGAGAAGAATGATCACACAATCAAGAACCCTTGTTCTAATTGTTGCCTACTTTAACCCTCAATCTAGGGTCTCAAATCCAATGTAGTTTTCCCTTAGGAAATGTGCATAATAAATGTGCACAATAGATGAAATAATTAATTTTGCATAGGCCCCTCCTTGATCAAGCATGCAAGTCTATGTGTGATGCAGAATGATGAGCTATACTATTGATTGATTTTTAATTACCTATTGTGCCAAAGTAGTCCTTTATATAGGAGACTCTTTGTTTTGAATTTTGGAGCTTTTATTCACATTTTATCAACATTATAAAACTTAAGGATGAAGCTAAGAAAAATGTTAAAACTTATGAATCAAGAGAAACTAATCGTTGGAACAAAATTTGCACTTAGACAACAACACCAAAAACTAGACACCCTAGGTTTAAACACTATAGTCCTATTTGGCCAATATTATCTAGAGGGTTTGAGACCTAGGGGGATAGAAAACGTATGAAAAGAGTAACCTAGGTTAGTAAGGGTTAAGTCTATAAGGCTACTAATGATTGGGAATGGTCAAAAAGGTGTTTAGTGTATGAAACAAAACCAAGGCAAATCAAACAAAAAGATATGGCTAGATGTGAATAAGACTCATATCTTCCAGTCAGAGTCTCCTTTGAAAGGACTATGAAAAGACATGATATGTGTGGTTACTTGACCAATTTAGGGTGTATATATTTTCCCCTTTTAATCTACTAATGCAATGAAATAAATTACTAGAGTAAAAGAAATAAATAAGATGCATACATAAACTTACCTATGTGGAGATAATTATGTTGAAAAAGGGTCCAACTTCTTGGCCAAGGAAGTGGACAAATAATTAGATAGTGCCTAGAGTACCCTTTGTATTAAATATAAATAGTGCATGGAAAAAGAAGGAATCCCTAAAATGGATGCCCCCTATACTAAATATGAATGAGAAATAAGAAATGCTTAGAGGCCTAAATCCAATGTCTACACTTTGTCACACATAAACTCATGTAATCTAGAATGTGTGTATAGAATTTGTATGTTGTGAAGAGTAAGATTTATCATGATCCCACTCTAAATAATATAAACTAGAAATGATAAGTGCTCAGAGGTCCAAAACCAATGTTTTCCCTCTATCCTATACAAACTCCTGGGTCTAAGTAATGATATGGACCAATTGCTATAGATGATTATACGGTCTAACCTAGTGATAACTTGGGTATGCTTGGGTGTAATCTAAAAAATCTGGTAAATGTGTAATAATGAAATGGCATGTATTACCATTATAATCTATAGAATCCTAAAATATGAATAACATGAACATCTATTCCATGCCCCCAAATCTAGTATATGATTGATGTATCTATATAGTCTGGTAATCTATATAACCACATGTGAAATGAGATATCATGTCATGTCCCATGTGCAAAAACTAGAGATCAAAATAATGTGCTTCACACTATACCTATAATCTATTATGTGGTCTATAATTGTGTCATGCTATATGAAGTTTTATGTGTCAGACATATAGTGATGTACATGCCCCCAAATCTGGTATCTAAGCTTGAGTCTGTATCAAAGTCACTATGAGTCCATATAATTTGAACCACTGTATCTGAATAGTTTATGTATCTATAAATTGATAGTATATCCCTCTAGATGTCCAAGTGATACTGAGTGATCCACATGAACAGAATCACTCTAAAATATTGACCAATATGAGATAAATGATGATAAATGACCCATATAGTCTGAACCACTATATAATCTTAACCAATCTATACTGACTAATGCTAACAATCTAGATTATATATGTGTAATAACCATGGTGTATCCATCTATAGGATTGGATAGGCATACTATGTAATTTTTAGAGATAGTAGGAATGATTCCCCCTTTTGGGGAGAGGGATGAGATCTATGATAGAGGAGGTTGAGCCAAAACTGATGACTAGTGGTGTATGAATAGTAACTAAGTTGGCATGTAGTGAATAAATTGAAATTATTTTATTTGATTAGTGAGAGTTGAATTACTAGGATTGAAATGTGTTCTTGATTGGTTAGGATCAAAGATTTTATGTGGGTATAGTAAAGATTAGAAGCATTCATGATGTGGTAGGTAAACAAGGTGGTAGTAGATTGAATGGATTGAAAAGTTGATTGATTTGGTTGGGATGTTTGAATATGTTTTTTATTAGTAGGTACTAATTTATATGCTGGGGTACAAAAGAAGTATATGGATGTGTGTATGCCATAGTAGGTAGATGACATAGTGAGAGATCAAGGCATCCATGATGTCTAAGGTATCATTGTCATGATTTTGTTAAAATAGTTTATAACATGGATATATGAGGTTCTAGTTATGGGCAAAATGGTGTTTTGCTTTTGAATTAAAAAGTTGGTTCATATAAGAATTTTGATTGACTTTGGGTTCATTTGTGCATTTACTAGTTTAATATTTTGGGGCTTTTGAGTGAGAAAATGCCTAAGAGATGAGCACCTTTTATGACCCATTTTGAGCAATTGGTAGCCCAAATTTAGGCCAATGAAGATATTACCCTAGTGAATAACGAAAGTTCCTAGTTTTTGCCTTTTTAAAATCTTGATTTTGATGTTTTTAGGCCATTTTAAGTAGCTTAGTAGATTTATGGCTAGTTCCAACACTCATATCTTAGAGGCAAAACTCATATCCAAGATGTAGCACTACTATCTAAGTTTTAATTTTGTTATCCAGTGCTAGTGTCCTTTTGTAGTGCTATTGTCCACTCGGGATAGTTTTTTCAATTTTTGAGTTATTTTTTGTTATTGTGTAGTTTAGCTATTTTTCCTAGCATGATTGACTGATATATATATATATATATATATATATATATATATATATATATATATATGTTGTTTTATTTTTTTAGCATGAGGTGCAGATGAGAGTGTTCTATAGAGGCTAGGTGATGGGGATGTTGAGGATGTTTCCCTCATTAACTGATAAGAGAGCCATGATAGATATAGCAAGATTAGGTCATGTATGTGACCTACGTACTATGCAGTGGGACATGTATTTGATCACCACCTTATATGAGAGGTGAAATGTAGACACTTGTACATTCTAGCTTCCTATAGGGGAGATCATTATGACCATGAAGGATATGTATTAGATTGTACATTTACTAGTTAGTAGGTAATGGGTGGCATTATAGGATGATATGGTTGGTTATGCCATTGATCATGCATCCTTATATTTTGTTAGTGTGCCTTCAAGTGTACATTGAAGGGTTAGTGATAGTGATGTATTACTATTGGTTATTGTGTAGTCAAGTGTTATACCCTTACATAAGTGGTTAGTTGTGTTATTGGCTTCATTTGTTGTAGTGGATGGTAGTGGAGTGTCTATTCCCTATAAGATACATAGGTTGGTTCATAATGTTGATATGTATGGTAATGTGTTCTCATGGGGTAGGACTATTTTTTCTAACTTATACAAAGATTTATATAGATTTACATAGGAGGCATTCAATGGTGGTATGGGTGTGGCTACTCTATTGAATTATTGAGCTTATGAGCACATAACAGTTGCGCGACTGATTGGATTACTGAAGGAGAGCTAGGCACCTCGATAGCCATTTGGTATGTAGTGGATGAGTGATTTGGTTATCTGATCTCCTAGGATAGATCACTATAAATGAGTTTTGGATAAAATAGAGTCCCATGATATTATATAAAGGCCCTATAGAGGATATCTTAGGTGGGTGGAAGATGTAGTGAAATTGAGATATATGAGGGTCAGTTGTTTAATACATGACTATTGGGTTAGAATGTATGAGAATTTTTAGTATGAGTACATGACTAGGTAGTTCAGATTTTGACAGGATGTTCTTCTTATAGTATGGGTATGGTTGAGGAGTGCATGGGTAGTAGTGAGAGTAGGAAAACATGTGAGACCCACTGAGGCTAAGTTGGCACCATTACCTTTGGATTCATGAGATGTGGATATATATATATATATATATATATATATATATATATATATATATATATATATATATTCTCTCAATGTAGATGACATGAGATACACTAAGGCATATACTGCATGGTGGGCTAGGCATCAGTGGGCTCCATTGTATCTTATTGATGGAGTGGATGTTCTTGTGTATAAGGATCTTGAGGTGATCTAGATGATGGGAGGTAAGTAGTGATTGTATTTGAATTTTTCCTATGCTTATCATTTAGCTTTATATGAAAGTATATATCTAATTTAGTGTCATACTTTTTATGTGTGTAGGTGGGGTGGGAGGTGCATAGGAAGAGGTACCTATTGGGGTGGGGAGGGGAAATGATGAGCTATAGGAGATCATCATTAACTCAACACTCAGAGAGCTCATGTAGTATGTTCCTTATGATAGAGTGGAGGGTTTGAAAGAGTGAGCAATGGTTATAGCTAGAATATATGCTCATTTATTTGATAGGGTTTTTATAGCTATAGCTACATGTGTTAGGGTAGTAAGAGAGAGAGAGATGAGATAAGAGATGAGTTGGATATGCATAGGATGCCTCCACATAATTGTGGCATGGTGAACAAAAAAATTATGTATGATTATATGGATCTATAGTGGCACTGTACAGACTTGTGTGAGGATCATGGTCAGCTATTAAAGTGAGATAATCAACATAATAGGCATGTATTAGGTTAAGGAGGTGTGGGTTCATTAAGTTCTAGGTTAGATCATGAGACTAGCACTGCAGGAGACATTGAGACTAAGAGTGAGGGCATGATTCCCATTCGGGAGTGATTGTATTTTGAATATGATGTATATGTTATGAAAATTGTACTATATATATATATATATATATATATATGGATACTAGTTTGATTTTGATTTAGGCATGTTATATTACTAATTTTGGTTTAAGCATTTATTAATTTTGATATAGATTAGCATATTTTTTCCAAATGTTTGAGTTAGAAATCGTTGATTTAGTATTGATGTTTAAGGTTGTAAATGTTTGGTAAAATGACACTTAGGATATGTGTTTTGATTATTTTGATGATAATTTTAGGTGTGATGTTTAGATTTTATTTATAAGCAAAAAAATTGTTGGTTTTTGTAAATTAGGAATTGTTTTGATAAATTGATTTGGCTTAATATTGGTAAAATATGATTGGTAAGATCTAGACTTTGATAAGTTGGTTTGAGATTGGGAACTTATTTGGATGAGTTGATTGGGGTTAATATTGGTAAAAATGTATTTGGTAAGGTTTGGATATTGGTAAGATGGTTTTGACTAAGGATAATTGTTTGGGAATTAGGAATGTTAGTTGTTAATATGTGGGGATGTAAAATAGCATGATCTGCATATTACTTCCCTGAGAGTGGCTCAAGAATACAAAGGGTAGCTAAACCTTTGGCTCCATCATTTCCTAATAAGTGAAGTTATATGTGTATTGTATCTCTATCTAAACCTTGATTGCCAATAGAACAAATGCCCATATTTCTCTTGCTATGTAGGAACATATGTTGTATATGATATTGTTTTTTATGCGCTAATTATAGTTGTACATGGAGACTCTAAAAAATACAACCTTACTAGATGTGTAACTAAAATTGTGTGTTATGTAAGAGACTCATCTATTCATAATCATAGTGAATTTCTACATGAAATAACACCTTATGGCCTCTGGTATGATGCATATGACTAAGCAATAGATCGAGATGGAAGTAGAACATGTGATGGGGGCTCATCTAATATTAATAGTAGTGGGTTGTTATGTGAGATAGGACCCTTAAAACTCAGTTATAGTGAATTTCTCTCTAGAGTAGTAATCTATTATGGTGCATATGACTATTTTGGATATGTATATGGAACTACACTATGTATTCCATGGACTATACTATTATATGTGTGTTGTTTGCACTGTACTAGTTTCCAAACCTTTTGAATAGGTGGAATAGGAGATCTCCTCAGAGGCTCTATCTTAGAAACTAAATTACTCTCAAAATGAGTGATTGATGATTCCTAAAAAGGAATGTCCTAGTATGACCCAATCATGGAGGAATGAGGTTTATATTTCCATGATGGAGGATATCTTGATGTCCCCTATGTAAATGTTATGATGTCATTATCAACACATCTATTAATGCAATCTCTGAGTCCATAACAATCATTATCTCTATGTCCACAGATATGATGATAGTTGTAAAAGGGTTGATGTGGCTATTTCTATAGGAGATGTGGATCTCATCGATGATTAGAAGGTAATGTGATTAACCTCATATGTAAGAGTAATGATAATATGACAGATGGGCTATCCTACTCTAAATCAAACTATAGTGGTCACTTGATGTTATTCTCTATAGTTCATATTATAGGCTATACTCTAGAGACTGGTTCTTTGTTCTTAACTAGTTACTTTTTTGGTTATGGTCTCTTATATTATTTAGGACATGGTGGATGTTGTATGCTAGGAGATATAGACACTACTATGAAATATAGATTAATCCAATCAACTAATCTACCTCAATCAATCCCAATTTCAATTCCAAAGCTAGAACTATATATATTATAAGTTCTTGAAAGAAGACTTTGTCTGATATAGTAGGTTCTCAAGGAGAGGTTGATAAAGCCCCTTAATAAAGATATTCTAAATCTCTAGATCTATTGGTTTGTATTTCAATCTTAGCATGTGATTCTTGAATTACAAGATATAATCACAAACTAGCTCTAAATTATTTTGATGCAAATTTGCAAGTTTCTCATATGTAACATGAGGGCCCATGTTTACTATATAATGTTTGAGAAATACCTCCTATGAGTCATCATATGTGTGAAAGGAGAAAATGGGGAGTAGATGAAAAAACTATTTTTGTGTTTCCCCCACTAATGTCTATTGGAATAACTTGAGTAGAATCAAAGGACTCAAATGAGATGGCAAAGCCTTCTACAAATCTTGAAGGTGTATAAATGGATCTCCATTTCCATCAAAGTGAGGTAATGATGGTATCTATAAATGCTTAGGAAATGAATCTTTTATGATTGTCTTTGAAAGTGGGTTACCATGTAGATAATTGGAATCCATCCAAGACTTATAATCTTTGTTTTCCAAGGTAAGGAGATGTACTTGGTGTTGTAATTCACCCACTATATGCATCAATGAAATAATCTCATGGGATGGGATATTATTATCTTGAAGTGGTTCATTTAATCTTTGAATTTGATCATTTATTTTAGACATGGGAATGCTACATTTAGCAATTAGATCATAAAGAGGGGGTGTGCTCACTAGAACCTTTGGATGAATGGTAACTTTGACTTTACTAGAGGGATGTGAGCTACCATTATCTTTAGGTAAATAGTGACAAGTAGGTTCTACTATAGTAGGGGGTGGCTTGGGAGATTCATTGGTATCTTTGTGTTTTAGTGAATTGCATGCTAATTTAGTAGAGGATGTGATATTATTATTATTATCATGTGCATCATTTGAAATAGAATTATGAATAAAATTAGGAACAAAATTTTGGCATGCATAAGATTTGAGATGAGTGAGAGAAGAGGTAGAAGCATGATATGCATTTTATTCTTTTCTATATGCATAATAGTCATCATTATTCCATACATTATCACAAACTAAATTTTATTCATTTAAAATAGTAGAATTTGAAGTATCATTTTCTTATTCACTTTCATTCTCATATTCATTTGCATGTTCACTATCATACTCATTATCGCTTCCATCATTACTAGGTAGATGTGTAAGAGAATAATTTAATTTCTTTCTAATATGCAGTAAGTTATCATTGAAATTTAGAATGTCATGTATATATATGCTATCCATGGATAGAGTGTATGTATTTTCTTCATTTTTAGTATGAGAAGTAAGAGTAGGAGAGTTATCATTTGAACATTATTTGGATAAAGTAGAGTTGGGAGGATGAGATGCATCATTTGAACTATGCTTTGGTAATTTGATTATATTGCATTTATATTGTTGTATTTTGAACATAGAAGTAGCAAAAGAGAGAGAGAGATTAGGTTCAAATGGAAGCAAATTATCACCTATTAGAGGTTCAATTTGAAGTACATGACTAATTTGTTCATTTTGTGCATTTTGCATAGGATAATGAGGTGAGAAGTATGTTTACAATTTATCATAAGTATTTTCTTTAAAAGAAGGGATAAAAGAGATAGGTTTGAGAGGAGAAGATGTATCTACTTTTTCTTCACTATCACTTTCATATGCATGATAATATTCCTCATTGAAATAATAGTAATTATCTTCATTGTAAATAAAATCATTTTCCACATTTTAGGCTAATGTACCATTTTGTATATTTGTCCACTCATTATCATAATAATGTGAAAAAATAATAAATTTATCTATGGGATGAGAGGGAAGAAGTGCCTTAGTGGCCATTTTATTTCTTTCACCACAAAGAATATGAATAAGTAATATTAAGAAAATAAATGCAATAATAACTACTAACATGGAAATTTTGAAAATACTTGTGACTATCTAAAAAATTTGCAAATATTTCAAAATTCATTTCTAACAATTGCAAGGATGAATGGTTTGAAGATGGAGGACCTAGTTTAGGAATCTAGGGTTTTGGACTGGAATTTTTGAAATTAAGGCTATAATTTAAATTATAAAATTAATATAAATAAGATAATTTCACAAAAATTGATACAAAAATAAAAAAAATTGAAATTGAATTTTTGCATAAAATAACTACTCATTTAGAAAATTTGAAAATATTTTTGGCACAATAAACAATTTTCAAAAAAATTGAAATTAATTTCTAAAATTTGTGAGGGAAACATGGGGTTTAAAGACCTAATTTGGAAATCTAGGGTTTTGAGCGAGGGTTTTAGAATTTTTGAAAACTATGGCTATAATTTAAATTATAAAAATATGTTTAAATAGAATAATTGAAAAAAAAAATACAAAAATTAGAAATTTGTAAAGTAATTTTTGCACAAAATATGAAGGAAAAACCTGAAATTACCCAGGGTTTTAAATTTGTTTGAAGTAAGTCAAGTTCACCAAAATGTTTTATTATTTTTGGGAAGCTAAGGTCTAGTTCATAAATAATAAATAGGTCTAGAGTATGAGGAAAAATACAATAAAAATTTAGTAAAATATAGGTTTACATCAATGTGATCAAATTAGTTTACATAAAAGAGAAAAGTACTTTATGGAAAAATAAGATGATTTAGATGATTTAGAGTCTAAAAACTTGTACACAAGACTGGGGCACTATCTAGAACTTGGATCTATATTTCATTATATTGAAGGATATGAGTGTTAAAAACATGACACCCTAGTTTTTGGTGTTGTAGTCCTACCCTAGTGTTATTGTTTTGAAGATCTAAACTTTTTGGGTTTTGTTCACCAAGTCTGTGTGAACCTGTCTATGAAATATCAAGGCTTGAAAGTGTATGGAGCTTAGTATACATCATTTCTAATATTAAAATCTTGTATTCACTTATGCACATACATATAAAAAAATTATTAAAGGCAAAATCAATAAAAATAGGGTTACAAGAAGAATGATTGCACAATCAAAACCCATGTTGTTCTAATTACTATCGACATTAACCCTCAAGCTAGGGTCTCAAATCTGATGTAGTTATCCCTTAGGGAATTTTCATGATAGATGAAAGAATTAATTTCACCTAGGCCCCTCCTTGATCAAGCATTCAAGTCTATGTATGAAATAGAATCTTAAACTATATTATTGACTGGTTTTTAATTACCTATTATGCCAAAGTAGTCCTTTATATATGAGACTTTTTTTTGTGAATTTTGGATATTTTATTCACATTTTTTAGACATTATAATACTTATTAATGAAGCTAATAAAAGGTTTATGACTCATAAAGTGGAATAAATTGACCATTAAAACCAAATTTACACTTAGACAATATCACCAAAAACTAGACACCCTATGCTTCAACATTGTAGTCTTATTTGGGCACTATTGTCTAGAGGGTTAATGACCTAAGGGGATGGAATAAGCATGGAAAGAGTAACCTATGCTATTAAGGGTTAATTTTGGAAGGTTAAAAATGATTGGGAATGGTCAAAAAGGTGTCTAGAGTATGAAACAAGACCAAGGCAAATCAAATAAAAAGACATGGCTAGATGTGAATAAGACTCATATTCTCTAGTTAGAGTCTCCTATGAAAGGACTATGAAAATACATGATATGTATGGTTACTTGACCAATTTAGGGTGTATATAGTAGTATTAGTGAAATTTTATTGATAAGAGGAAGGGCTTGTGATAGCCTCCTTTTAAAGCACACTTGAAACATTAGCTTTTGTAGACATTTCTTGATTTAGAAAATATTTTGTTATAAACCCTTTTCTTAAAGATATTATCTTGCTTAGACTGAACTTATTTTTTTTAATTTTTCTATTGTATCTTTTATAACCTTTTCTTATTCTAATTTTCTTGTTTTAAATCATTCTATCTTAATCTATTATTTTAATATCTTTTCCTTTTCCACTCTTTACTTTTGTAGTCTTACTTGATCTAAGTTGTCCTTTCATATCCATATTTTCTCATTTTGTTCTTTTCTAAATTATGCTTTAGAAGATTCAATTGTAATTTGAGTATGTTTCTTGATTGATGTATATATTATAAATTACCGCTATCAATTATATTTATTATTTTATCCTTCAAATCCAAAAACAACTATTTATATGATGTCCATGCATTATATTATATACACAATAGTATTTTGATCTCCTTAAATGAAGTATAGAAGGTAGTTTGATCAATTTATTTTAAATAATTTCTATAATAATATCACTTATTATTTTATTATAATTTTGCATACATTTTGAATCTCTAATTGTAGATGTATTTGTTTGCAGTTTCCAATGTTGATATAAAGTCTTGTTATGTACAAAATTTGTATATGAAGATGCAAATACATGATTAACACTAACATGTTTTTTACTAATTTTATGTGTGATATGATTTTCCCATATGTGATATTTGTAATGAAATACATTTTTTTTTGTAATTCTTCTATTGACTTGCTCATATTGATATTTTATCTTTAAGGGCTTCATAAGCACAAACCCTATGTACTTTTAGTTGAACATGCATATAAACACCATCAAGAGTATATGTATGAGGTAGAATGGGTTGAGGAAGCACATGGTTACTACCTTCTTTTATCACTATAGGATGGGTCACCATGCCTCTTGGGATAGTGATAGCATGGACCTAGTTAGGGGGAAATTACCTATCATAATTTTGAGGGTTAATAATAGTAAGAGGTTCCTTCTTAAGTATATATTTTAAAAAGATAACAAGATGAGAGATACAAGATAATGCTAGAAAATAGTTTAGTATAATAAAAAAAATCAAATTTTTATTTGAAACCCTAGGGGAAAAAATATAAGGAAACCCTAGGGATTGTAATATTCAAAAAATAAATTAGGTTCACCAATATGTTTCATCAAAATTAAGGATTAAAAAAATATTAATATATTAGATATTTTATTATTTCATCTTTCATATAAAATTAAATTATATCTTTTATAAAAAAGTGTGTTATTTTATTTTGCCTCAAAATCTACAATTTTAAATGTTAATCTAATTATGATAAACTGCTAAGTAAAATTAGAATGTATAAGATATGCAATAAATCATACAAGTTTGATTTAGAACTTTTTTTATTTATAGAAATATGATAAAATGGGAAATTAATAAATATAAATAACTTAGATATCACTTAAATTTGATGAACTATAATAGAGACTATGTAATCAAATGTGGGATTATGTGAGATTGTTGTGAATTGGAAACAAGTATCTATTTGAATTTAAGATAAGGACATGTTATTCAAGGTATGTACTTTTATATGTAGGTTACATCAGTGTCTAATAGGGTTTTTTTCCTCTATATGAATCTATATCAGTGTGTTTTTACTTGTAGGTCATGTGTGTGTGATCAAATATATCAATTTGATGTGGCAGTCATTGTGTATCTTCTTCTTCACTTGGAACCTAGATTAATGAGGAGGAACAAATACAATAAATGGGGGAAAATTGGTTAGGTGGTGAAGTTGTGATTATCCTCAATACCCCTTATGTTGAGAGTTACCTACATACTAATGCTTCAAAGAAGAACTAAATTTTATGTCATTATCTCATTATATAATGGTATATTTGAAATACTAGTGTAATGCTTGTAAAATAATAGGGTATTAATGTTATTAAAAAATTACTTGTGACCTTGGATGTGTATTTATACTTATTTCATGGCTACTTGGGTTGTATAGACTCATAATTGGGAAGTATATGTGTTTTCCTCTTGTACACATGTAAAATTAGATTTAAAGAAATATAAACTCAAAATAGCATCAAATTCCTACTCTAATTCCTAATAATACCTTTGATTGAGTGAGAAGGGGGAGTGATATACCTCCAATTACTATGAATATCTCTTTGTTTTTTTATTTGATCATATTTTTACTTGTTTTAATTGCTCAATTAGATGTGTGCAAGCATTATATAAGCATGTTCCCTTAGATTGATGATGATTTCTTGATCATGTTGATGGCTAAGCTCTCATAATGGAATAATATAATTAGTATCTATTGGATTATTTAAAATGAGGGTAAGGAGTTTAATTTATATATTTTTTATGGGATAAATGGATAGATAGATTTGATTTGAGATAGAGGGTTAGGATTGACTCAACATACACATTTAATGAAGGGCTTGGATATTGAATGAGGGAGGTTGAAAAGGTAATGATTTTTTTTATAATAAGTGGGTCTTGTTGGTTCCCAATAATACACCTCTCTAATCTAGCCTTACACAATTGAAGAAAATGGCAAACAATGGTGAGAAACCTAATAGCATGTCATTATAGCCATGGAAGGGTTAGGTATCAAAAATGGACCAGACTAAGAAAATGACTGAGAGGCACTAACAAAGGGTATGGTCAGCTCCCTACTACTTCTAACTCTACCTAAACCAAGGTGAGAGGAGATAAATGGTAGCTTTCTCACATGGAGAGATTATAAAATTCAACCTCCATGGTGATTATTGGCACAAAGAGACACAAATGTGACCAGGGCACAACCAAACTTACACACTCCACGTCAAAAGGGTTTTCATAAGGAATTCATAAATGCACTAGGTCATATTCAAGATACTCAAGATAGATATGTATATGACCACAACTTTCATTCTGAATAATCTTCAAAATATAGGTCAAATGGAAAAGTACAACACTAGTAATCAAAGCACAAAATGTAAATACATTTTAGGTAAGAAATACATTATGCATTTGTAAAGAAAATAATACTCATTATATGTAAATGATGTATTATATTCAAGGTAGGACAAGGTAAGATAGTTAGATGATTATATAAAATGGAAGGTGGCATGTTGGTGGTATCTTTAAACATTAGGGTCTCTTACAATGTTTATGACATTATCCTTAGCAAGAGCTGTAGAAAAGACTCAAATACAAGCTAATGGGAAATGCCAAATGGTCCCTAAAAACCTAGAGCATACACTACAACTAAACTTTCAAGAAATTTTTCCATATCAAATATATATACCTAGGGTGCCCTAAAAGGTCATTAAATAACATATTTTTAAATTTAAACTACAAAAAGGGATTTAAAACCTACATCTATGCTCATGATGATAACTAGTAGTGAACATAAACCCAAATATCTAATTAATAGGACTTGTAAGACGTATTACTACACTTCATCAAAAAGAAAGAGAAAAGAACCACAAGCATTTTCATTAATCTTGAAAATAAACTTTACACACATCAATTGTTCAAAAATATACCAAGGGGAAAAACATGGTGAGTTTTATATTTTTACAAGGGAGACATATAAACATTCTCTTAAATATTTCTAATGGCTACCATTGAAACCACCTTAGCAATAGAGATAAGATATACACATAGTAATTAATCCTAGAAACTCTTGTAGAACTTGGACTTAGGGAAAATGAACACCTAAAACTATGACCAAAAACAACATTGAATAGAGGAGATCCCCCTGTTTATACATATTTAAATCTAGAACTATGGTTTGTAACTTGCAAAATATGAAAGTGGCCCTTCAAATCTACCAAGATGCATCTATCTAGAAAATAATCCCATCACACCTTAAAAAATCATCTATTTTCAATAAAATCATGGCACTAATTAATTCTCCAGGGAATGATGAAGATTCTGCAACTATTTGATCTCTTGATTAGAAATGTTGATGAACATGAGCTAGAAGGTGTAAATTCATGATGGAAGCTAAACAGACTATTTGTCATCTTATGAAACTACCTAAAAATTCTCTTGGCCATGATATATAGGTTCAAAAATCATTTGAGGATCCAAACAAACTTTTTCCTCATGTGTAACCATCTGAGGATACTCTCGACAACTTTCCTACATAACTAAAACCTTATGGATAGCTCCTCTTCCACTTTTCATGTCATAGAACAACCTACTCTTGTAATGATTTCCTAAGAATATTTTGGATCCATGGATATTTGAATGATCTTCTTTAGAGTGACCCACCTTGGATTTGTAGACCTACAATTATTTCCCATGGATGAGCTCAGACAAACACAACAATGAGATAATGCAAAAGACTAAGGTCATTTTGAAGTTTTTACCTTTTGGCTCCAACTTGTATATTCACATTTTACACTTTGCAAAGTCACCTTTTTCACATCAATCAATCTTCACATTTGCCTTTTTGCAAATTTTCCCTTTTATGATTTCCTTCATAATTTGTAATGCATTATTTTCACTTTTGACTCATTAGGTAAATTTTGACCCCACTTCAAAATTTGTAATTTATGAATTGACACTTATAATCCCTCTAGGAAGTTCCCATAAGGAATTATCAAATGAGCACATAAGGGGTTAGTAAAACCATTTTAAATTATAGTGCATTGAACATAGACTTTTTATTCTTATAACATCCCTTCTCATATAGTCTTTACCAAAGATCTACAAAGAGGTTGTCAATTATATGAACATAAGCTCCTTCATAGTAGTATGCCAAAATAATAGCAATAATGTCAATAGGTTGAAAGTGATTCATCATTATTTCATTTTATTGCAAATATTCCATCTATATTGTTGAATATCAAAATACACATTCCATCCACAAGTCCCAAACTTCCAACGTACCTATAGAAAACCAATGACATCTAAATGTTTAACCTCTATGCCCTTTAAAACATATTTGGGAGCTAAATCATGAGCTACTAGATAAAGGGACCCATGGATCTTTAATCAAATTTTTAATTGATTTTAAAAAACCTAAACTTCTTGCACATCTACCATGACTCATCTACAATTTACCCAGTCAATTTTCTATCAATGATGAAATCTTTCACAAACTCACTTTGCATAGGATATTTGATCATGATGTGTATGCTTATGTGGCATCACCATGTCATTTTTTTCATTCACTTAACATGTGACCATTTTCCATAGGACACATGTCAACACATCATTGGGTCCATATCTTCAAAAATTCCACCTAGGACTAGCACTGCCAGATCCTTGTCTTCATGATGAATGCTAGCATGCCACATGGTATAACTTACAGGATTTTGGTATCCATTTATCATTATTTATTATTTCAATCCATTAGATCTCCATTGAGACCCCATAATATTATGACACCTAGAGAATCTAAGACCTTTATATGCTTTATACAATTAATCTCCATTAGGATAGCATCCTTCCACCACATGGTTGTCTTCGATTAGCTTGGAGCTTTTTTGAATAGTCTACCATCATCATACACCATCAACCTTAAATCCCAATTGAATGCAAACCATTGATCTATATCCAAAGGATAAAATTCCATTGGCTATATAATATGGCTTAAATTTTATGTTCACATGATCATCATTTGACATCCACATAACTATCAATGATGTTTTCACTACCATCAAATTTTAATCCCCTGATAGATAATCACTAAGTTTAATTTTTACATTCATATACCCATCATCTAATGTCCACATGACTATCAATGACATCTATATAATTATCAAATTTAAGCCCCTAATAGATAGTTATCATGGCTTAAATTTGATTTTTGCATGCCCATCAATTGACATTCGCATGACTGTTAATGATGTCTACATGACCATAAAATTTAAGACCTAATGGATAATGGATGAGCTTAATTTTGATGTCTTCATGACTATAAATGATGTTTTTTTAGCTGTCTCACTATTTTTTCATCCTTTTTAAAAGCTTTCATCTATTTATTTATACGTGATGTGTAAAATGGCCTGGTCCATCTAGACTTGTGATATGAGTTTTGATCAATCCTTGAAATATTTGATGATTACTTTTAATATTAGACTAATTTTTCTATGACCTTGAGCTATTAAACTTGCATGAAACCTACTAGGATCCTTCTCTCCTTGGAATACATGTCAAATAGTAGGTAGAGGACAATGGCTTGAATTGAAATCTCTAGGTACAAATTCTCTGAACAAACTATCTACATTTTGGCTCTATTTGGACTTTTGGTCTTCAAGACTCCTATCTTCATTTGGCCCTTGGGTCCTCAACATTCTTGTCTTTATCATCAATTATTGTGGGCATTTTTTTCTTGGCATTTTTACTCCTTAACATCCCTATCTTTATCATTTATATCTTAAGATAATTATTTCACAATAATTTGGTCAGAAGAATTTTTTCATACATCTTGTCTGAAACAATTTCTTTGAAACATACTCTTTCAATTTTTCCTTTACAAACATTTTGTTGGGATAATTATTTCAAAAATTTTGTTCAAAACAATTTCCCTGAAGGAAAATACTTTACATTTTTTCCAAAAAAATTGATCCTTTGAATTTTTATCCTCATCAGGATAATTATTTTAGACATTTTATTTGAAACAATTCCCCTAAATAATATATGGGCTTATCATTTTTCTAAATAAAAATAACTTGACATTTTTCCAAGAAAATTAACTTTTGTTGGGCCTTTTGCATGGGAAAAATGCCTACCTAGACTTTTATGCTAAGTGTAAAACAAACGGACCAAACTTTATTCAGACCATGCTAACAAATGAAGTGGACCATGGGCATTAACCAGAACATGTAAATAAAATAAAAGGGACCAAACATGAACATTTTTCACTAAGGTTTGGTCATGTTAATAAACATGACCAAACCTTAATATAACTAAGTCCATATAAAATTAAAAAATTCCCTCTTAAGATTAATTTTAAATCAAGGGGTCTAGGCTAGGGAAATTATAACAATGGTTTCTCAATGTGCACAGACATGAACTCACTTGGCCTTTTAACAAACCAAAGGCACTTGAAAACTAGAATTGGGAAAGAAACTAAATATTCACACTTGAAATGGGATCTATTTCTTTAATGTAATTTTGGGTACCAACACTAGATCTCACCTAGGGATGTATACCCTTTTTGGGTGTGCAAAGAACCTCACAATTTAAGACTAGGTGCCAATCCATTAGGTCACAGAGTCAAAACTTAACAATTTTAGAAACACCTATTAAGGCTTAACAAAACATGGTAGACTTATCAAAAATAGATCATGATGATTTATAAATGAATAGATAGTAGAAATCAAAGGGAAATTATATAAACAAGTCCTAAAGTAGAGGGGAAATAAAGTCATGGAACAACAAAAGAAAAAACTATACACTATACACTAATATACACAATTATAATTTATTGATTCAATCAAGGAAGTGTTTTAGATGTCTACAATTGATTTTTAGCTCTAGTATTTCACCATCTAGGTCTCAAGAATAAATTATGCTCTTTAATTTGGTATTCAATGGAATAGGGACCCATCCATAAGACATCAAATTTGTCATGTTTTCCTTTCTCCTCATGTTTGTTATCCTAAAGTAGAACCAGATCACCTGCTTGAAAATTTCTTGGAGTGACCTTCCTATCAAATATTTTATTCAAGTTATCTTTTAAATTGAGGTGTTTTTCATGACCTTGTCTTTGAATTTCATCAAGATCAATAATTTGGTTCATCCTAATCTCATAGTGGTTGATTTGCTATCATATTTTAGTTGTTACATACGTTGATAGGTGGAAAACTATAAATTCATAAGCAAAACTGCTTGAGTTCCATAAACAAGATCAGCCTACAAAGCAAACTTTAGTTTTTCACCACACTTATTATTATTTGCTTCCAATGTTTATCTAATGATTTTAAGCAAGTTCTTGTTACTTGATTCCACTTGCCCATTCCCTTGAGGGTTTTAATTGGAAACATAGATCAATTTAATCCCATACTCTTTGCATAAATCCACTGAAGGTTTAGGTTTAAATCTCATGGAATTGCTATCAATAACCTTAATAGGCACACTAAATCTAAAAATAATCTAATTTAGTAAAAAATCCATTATTACCTATTACTTTCTTTGTAGGGACTACCTCAACACATTTTGTGAAGTAGTTAGTTGAAACTAGTATCCATCTATGTCTAGAACTTAATGAATCAATAATTTATCCAATGAAATCCATTCCTCATTGTCTAAATGGGCCTTCAATCATCATAGGCTACAAGAGAAGAGAACCTAAATTTTCATTCTCCCAATAAAACACTGACATTTCTCACACTTTCTGACTTTCTAAGAAACATACTTAAACAATGATGGCCACCAATAACTACCTCTCAAAATTTTATGAGTTGTAACCTTAGGCATAAAATGACCACCACACACTCCACTATAGAAGTATTTAATTAGGTTATTCATTTGTTCTTCCAATACACATCTTAGGAGAACCCCATCTAGATTTTTCCATGCTAGTCCATTTTTAGTCAAGAGGTATTTTTGGGAAACATGTTTACGAGTCCATTAATTCTTATCCAATTCAGGGGGAAAATGCATATTTTTAAATTAGTAAAAAATATCTCTATACCATGAAAACATGTTAAATTGACTCAAAAAATCATCAACATTAAAAATAATAATGTCTACCTCAATAGCTTGTAAATTGATTTCAGCCATAAGATTGGCTAGACCCATCTCTTACTAACTTGGTGGTCTGAGTATCCATGTCATACTCTTGTAACTTGTTGACCCACTTACATCTCTTTCTATATACTTTAGTCTAAGTTAAAATGTCCTTCACCATGGTGTGCAGGACATAGGCAATAATCTTTGAACTCAGAATATAATGTTTAAACATTTTAATAGACTTTAAAAGAGTAAAAGCTTAGTTTTCCATGATAGCATAGTTTATTTTAGGGCCTTGCATAATTTTTATAAATAAATTTATGGGCTGATCATGACCTTATTCATTCTTTTGAAATAAAACAATATCAATAGTATTAGACGATGTAAAAGATAATAGCTAGAATGACTTTGTGTAAGTAGGGATGGCCAAAATATGGGTAGAATTCAAAGCTCCTTTGATGTCATTAAATTTTTTTTCATCCTTCTCCTCCCATTTGATATTTTGTTCCTTATTTAGCATGGAAATAATAGTTAGAGTAATCTCTACAAAATTGGACACAAACCTCCTTACAAATTTAATTTTTCTAAAGAAAGATTGAATTCCTTTCTTGGACTACAGGATAGGCAATTTATCAATGGATTTAACCCTTTTAGGTTCAATAATTACACCATCCTTGAACACTATATATCCCATCACCTTCAAATTTTATACTCCAAAGTGGAATTTCTTCAGATTAAGTGAAATGTTGAACTACTTGCATCTGATCAAAACCTACTCCAAATGCTCTTCTATAGTCTTGAAGTACATAGTAATTTCATCCTAATACATGGTAATGAACTAGTTAATTATCCCTATAAAAGTGACATCCATAACTCACTAGAATGTTGCACTAGCATTCATTAACCCAAAAGGCATCCACATATATACATATGTGCCCCAAGGCATAGTGAATACAGTCTTGGATCTTTTGGATTCTTTTACCATAACCTCGTTGTACCCTAAGAAGTCATATAATGTGGATAAAATATATGATCTAGTAATAATTTGTATTAGGTTCTCCATATTGAGTAGGGGATAATTATTTTTCAAATAATCTTTGTTCAAATTACTTAAATCCACACATAAGTAGATATCACAATTCTTCTTCCACACAGGAAATAAGTTTTCCATCTATGATGAATACTTGATGGGCTAAATGATACCATCTTCCCTTAGCTTTTTCAATGCATCCCTCATCTTGGTGGCTGAGATGGGGTTAATGGGCCTCTATTTATGCCTAAAATTCTTGTTGTTAACCTATAATGAGATGACATACCAGAACAAATATTCCATATATACTTTTAGCTTAGAATAAAACCATGATAAACAATCATGGTAATTCCTAATAGCTGCATGTAATATTGTTTCTCAGATATACTTAGGTGAGTACCCAGCCAAACCTTCCTTACATTATCATGAGAACCCAAATTGTGCTCAATCACATCTTTTGATATGACTAAGTTTCTTGATTTGATTATATCATATTCATCAAAAGATGTCACTAGAATTACCAATCCCCTTAGGATCATTTTGTTCTTTAGATGAATAATGTCCTTCCTAGATAGGATTTCATTTCTATCATAAACCTGAACCATAGGTTTCAATTTTATGAGTTGATCATAGAACTTAGCCTCATAATTTATAAACCTTTTGATTTGATCATCATCTTCAAACACTTACCAATGATGAACATTATCTAGGAATGGAGACCTAACAAGCACCTCCACTTGATACTGACAATGAGGGTTCATATTTGTAATGTCAAAATAAGCACCTAACCCTACAAGTCTATTATCTTCTTTGTTAAAACTTCTATCATAATAACAGATATTGAATACATAAAAAAATTCAAATAAATCCCAAATAACATTTTGATATCATTTCAACCTTTTATTCTTGGTGCCATAAGCATTATGGATGTACATAAAAACTAACTTATAATCACCCTTGAAAATAAAACCTTTAAATCCATATTCATGGGTAATCCTTAAACCAATCAAGAGTGACTCATACTCAATAGTATTATTTGTGTAGTCAAAGGATAGCTAAAAATAAAACATAAAACATTTACCATTGGGAGCATAAAAATAACCCCATCTATATTTCCAAGATTGGATCAAGCCCCATCAAAACACATCTTCCAAACTACACTATCTTTATCAACTTCAATATCAAGAATAGTAGTTTGTTCACTAGTATCAACATTCCCAACAAAATTCCCTAAGTCAACATCAGTGCACACCATTTCATTTAGAGCCCACTTTAGATCTTCAATTACATGTAACATCTTGGGCTTTCTATAAATCTTGACCATCTTACCCTCCAGTAGAATAATGGCATAACACATGTCCATTTTTACACTTCCACCCATGATAATAGCCTATTTTTTTTATAGCATCATCCCCCACTTAGGTAGGTAGTCTACAACTACCACATCCATATTCAGATACTTACCAAGATAAACTACCAACTTTACAACCAACCCCTTGCCCTATCCAACAATTGGAACCTCTCATGAGTCCATGACATATCACTTGTTAAAGGATGGTGTAATCTTAACTCTAATTTCATTTAGGACACCCAAGGTCATCACATTGCAAGAAGCTCTAGAGTTAAACATATAGTTGTGAACAAATAGACCATTAATCAATAGGGTTGTATAAAATGGATCCACATTCAGCTGAATTTATACCTATATAATCCCTAAATTGAACTCTAGATTAAGTTCAATAACCTCCTCTAATTCTTTATCACATTTTGGGTGTGTTTAGGGTAACTCAATTTCATTTTTAGATGCATTATCACCCAATTACAAGTACTCAAATTTTTTCTTCTTGTGTTTAGGTATTCTTAATAATTCAAAAAGTGGCATGATGATTTTTATTTGACTTAATACTTGGGCCATATTGCATATGCCATACTAAGGAATAAGAGTATTTGGTAGAAGAGTAATAACACCTTCAGTTAGAATATAGTCACTCAAGGTCTGAAGTGGATTAAGTGAGGATGAATTAACATTCTTATCAACAACCTTTAAAGGTGGATTTGTCTTAACATCATTCATATCCTTAGTGATACTAGACAATATGGGTACCCTATTCTTGGATAGAGTACCTCTAGGCTTATAAGATTGGGAAACATACATTGGTTTAGAAGCTTTAGGGTCTACTATAGTTTTTTTAGCATCCCCTACCTTTGGATGTGTAGGATCAATGTCTTAAGAAGTAGTATCTTGATATTTTCTTCTCAAGTGATACTCTTTTTCTTAGTAAATTGATGCATTGATTATTATCTACCTACCCTTAACTGATGGAACTCACCCATCATATTTATTAATCATCATAGAGCATAAGAAAGTAAAATCATGAATGGGCAATTCCTATGTTTGTTCCATATTAACATCATTAGTAAATTTAGGAGTTGTGACACTTACCTTCTCAATTTCACTCCAAAATTGATCAACTATAGTATCACTCAGTAATTTTGTGGAGATAGTCATCTCACTTCAGGGGCTTTGATAATTAAACATCAAAATCTCATCATCAAATGATGTAGAATCAAGTTCATTCACACCTTCATCAATTGGTTCAATTTTATCACATGGGGGATGTGGAATGAATCACTTGTCACACCAATTGATATCAATGTCACAATATGTATCATTCACCTTAGCATTTAAAATATCAAACACCTCTTTTTTAGCCCCTCTATTTTGGTGTCTATCTATTCTTTCTTCATGTGCAGGCCTCTTCTCACTATCATTATCTAAACTATGGAGAGCACACCTCCTTTGTGATTGATTCATATTTGGATTCCTCTCATATCTATTAGAGGGACCCCATTTTCATCTCTATCCAAATTTTATGACATTTCTTTAACAATAGAGGCCAAAGTTTTGATAGTTTCCTCCAAGTTGGTTATCTTAGTGGACTATGTTTTTTTTTAGATTGACTATTTTTACATCAGCTTACTTGTTTGTGGGCTTTCCCATAGCCTTTATCTTTCTCTCAATTTGTATGGCCATATTAAATTCTAACCATTGGTTAGTGGGAGCCTTGTCCCTCAATTTGTATGCATCATTCTTATCAAAATCATCATAGTACTTTATCAAGCATGTTATATCACTAAGCCTAATGTTTTTAGTCAGTTGCATCATAGCCTTATTGAACCATGTGTTTAGTCATGAACACACTCATTGGGGTTCTTCTTGATGTTTTCAAACTCATCCAAAATGAACCTTGGATCAACTCTTTCACCATACTAAATTCTAAAGACATTCCTCATCTCTTCCCATGAATCGATGCATCTAGGGGAAAGAGCGTTGAACCACTCATAATCTTCTTATAAAATATGCACAAATAAATTAATTCACACATCCTCATACTCAATCTTATAATCTTCAATAATGTTTTAAAAATCCCTCAAATGTTGATCACCACTCATTGTATTGTTCCTTTGGAACTTTGGAAGGCATTTCCTAACTATATTTATGAATTCATTAGGATATACTTTTATTTCATTGAGATTAATAGGTCTAAATCTGAGAACACATAATGCAAGATGTTCATTCTCATCTTGGTCCCTATGCCTCATGAATGGTTTAATTAGAGGTTCAAGAATAATTGGTAGAGGGATGTGAGGGGGCGAATGAGGTGGGATTTGTGTTTCACACCTGGGAGGGGATTCAGTAGGTTAGGAAGGAGATGGATAATATATGGAACTATAGGTTTCAAAATTTCTAGGAGAACTATGATAATCCTCAATAATGGGAGGGTTGAAAAAGATTTTAAGATTGTCAAAATCTTGAAAACCCTTAACAACTAAACTTTTCCTTTCAATAGGCCTCCAAACTTATCCCCTTCATCTTTAAGGAATATTTAATGGTGGAACAAGTTTCTTAAATGGGTCATATTTGAAATATGATCTCAGTCCTTCCATATTTACAAAAAAAAAAAACTCAAAGCTGAAGGTTAATAAATATATTCAAACTAGGCACTAATCTTCCTAAAACTAGATGATAAAATGGAGTTGCCACTAGAATCAGAATTCTAGAATATAATAATTGAAAAAATATTTTGATACATGCTAAAATTAATCTTGTTTAAGCTTAATTATATAAAAATAAAAGACACTAAATTTTTTTGAATAATGTTCAAAAGGGACAAATCACCTTTCAACATGTAATGTGAGCAGCTATTTGCAATAAACTCGGTAGAATTTAAATTGTCAAAACTTGAAACTTCCTAGCACATCCCTAGTGGAGTGTTGTGATGTTGACACACTAAAGATAGTTAAATCATTGTAGTAATATCATAAAACTTCAAAATAAAAAATACTTATAACTCTCTACAAGATTCCTCAATAACATGGGTGACAAAAAGTGTCCCCATTAATGATGCCAGTGAAGTGTTGGTTCCCAATTACACACCTATATAACCTAGCCTTGCACACTTGAAAAAATGGTAAATAATGATGAGAAACCTACTAGTATGTTGTTATATCTAGGGAAGGGTTGGACATCAAAAATGGACCAGACTGAGAAAATGACTAAGAGTCACTAACAAAGGGTATGGTCATTTCCCTACTACTTCTATCTCTACCTAAACCAAGGTAAGAGGACTAAGGGGTAGCTTGCTCACATGAAGAGATTGTGAAATTCAACCTATATGGGGATTATTGGCACAAAGAGATACAAATGTGATCAGGGCACAACTAAACTTGCACATTCCACTCAAAAAGGGTTGTTATAAGGAATGCACAAATGCACTAGGTCATATTCAATCTATTCAAGATAGATATAGATATGGTTGCAACTTTCATTCTAAAGAATCTTCAAAATATAGGTTGAATGGAAAAATGTAGAACTAGTATTCAAAGCACAAAATGTAAATACATGTTAGGTAATCAAGATCTTATTTAGTTTTAAGGAAAATAGTACTCATAATATGCAAGAGATGTATTATACGTAAGGTAGGAAAAGGTAGGATAGTTAGATGATTTTATAAAATGGAAAGTGGCATGTTGGTGGCCTATTCAAATAGAAAGGTCTCTTACAATGTTCATGGAATTATCCTTATCAAGAGATGTAGAAAAGACTCAAATATAAGCTAATGTGAAATACCAAATGGTCCCTAAAAACTTAAAGCATACACTACAACTAAAATTTTAATAAACTTTTTCCTATCAAATATATAGACTTAGGGTGCCCTAAAAGGTCATTTAATAACACATTTTCAAAGTTAAACTATAGAAAGGAATTTGAAAACCTAGATCTATGCTCACAATGATAAATAGTAGTGAACATAAACCCAAATATCCAATTATCAGGACTTGTAAGACATATTACTGCACTTCATCAACAAGAAAGAGCAAAGAACCACAAGCATTTTCATTAATTTTAAAAATAAACTTTACACACATCAATTGTTTAAAAAGATGCCAAGGGGACAAGCATGGTGATTTTTATCTTTTGAAAAGGGAGACATATTAACATGGTATCAAATATTTATAATGGATATATAGATATAATCACCTTAATAAGAGAGATAAGATCTACACACAACATTTGATCATATAAACTCTTACAGAACTTGGACGTAGAGAAAATGACCACCTAGAACTATCATGGAGGATGAACATACCATTTGTCATCATATGAAACTACCTAAAGATTATATTTACCATAATATGGAGGGATAAAAATCATTTGAGGAGCCAAACAAACTTTTTCATCATGTGCAACCATTTGGGGATACTCTCGACCACTTCCCTGCATAGTTAGAACCTTCTAGATAGTTCCTCTTCCTCTTTGCAAACCATGGAACAACCTACTCTTGCAATGATTTATTAAGAACATTATATATCCATGGATATTTGAATTATCTTATTTGTAGTGGGATATCTTATATTTATAGACCCAAAATATCTTTCCCATGGAGGAGCTCAGATAGGCACAATAATGAGACAATGCAAAAGATTTAGATCATTTTTAACTTTTTACCTTTTGGCTCTAACTTGTATGTTCACATTTTTCACTTTTCAAATTCACCTTTTTCACATCTATGAATCATCACAATTTCCTTTATGTAAATTTACCCTTTTATGATTTCCTTCATATTTTTTAATGCATAAATGCATTATTTTCACTTTTGACTCATATGGGAAATTTTGACCCTACTTGGCAATTTTTAATTTATGCAATAAGAACTTATAGTCCCCTTGGTAAGTTCCCATAGGGAATTCTCAAATGACCAAATAAGGGGTTGGTATAACCATTTTAAATTATAATACACTGAACATAAAAAATTTATTCATAACATCCCTTCTCATATAGGCTTTACCATAGATCTATAAAGAGGTCAACAAGTTTATGAACATAAGCTCCTTCATATTAGTTTGCCAAAATCATAGAAATAATGTCAATAGGTTATAATTACTTCATCATTATTTCATTTTATTTCAAACTATCCATCTGTACTACTGACTGTCAAAATACACATTCCATCCATAATTCCCAAACTTCCAATGTACCTACAAAAAACTAATTACATCTAAATGTTTGACCTCTATTCCCTTTATAGCATCATTGGGAGATAAATCATGAGATTCTAGATAAATTTACCCATGGATCTTCTATCAAATTTGTAATTTATTTTAAATACACTAGACTTATTGCACAACTACCATGACTCATCTATAATTTACTTAGTTAATTTGTTGTCAATGGCAAAAGCTTCCATGAACTCACTTTGCTTAGGATCTTTGATCATGACGTGTATGCCTATGTTGTATTTCCATGTCACTTTGTTAATTCAATTGAAATGTAACAATTTCCCCTAGGACACATGTCAACGTGTCATTGGATCCATATATTTAAAGAGTCCACCTATGACTAACACTACCAGATATTTGTCTTCATGATGAATGCTAGCATGCCACATGGTAGCTCTTGTAGGATTTCAACATCCACTTAGCATTATTTCTTATTTAAATCCATTATATCTCCACTAATACCCTCCAATATCATGACACCTACATCCATAACCTTTTTACGCTCTATACAGTCAATCTCTATTAGGATATCACCCTTCTACCATATAGCTATCTTATATTGGCTTGGAGATTTGTTTAATATTACACCATCATCATGCACTATTTATATTAAATCCTAATGTAATGTGAACCATTTATTTATATATAAAGGATAAAATGTCATTATTTGTCCACTATAGCTTAAATTTGGCGTTCGTGCACCCATCATTTGACATCTACACAACTATCATTGACATTTGTGCGACTTTCAAATTTAATCCCCTGATAGATAATAACCAAGATTAATTTTTATGTTTACACACCCATCATCTGACATCCATGTTACCATCAAAATTAATCCCTTGATGGATAGTTACCCACAACATAAATTAGATGTCTCCACACCTATTATTTGGCATTCATGTGACCATCAATGATGTCTGCATGACCATAAAATTTAATACTTAATGGATAATGTTTGAGCTTAATTTTTATATCCACATTACCATTAATTATGTCTACATGGATATCACACTATTTTTTCATCCTTTTTGAAAATTTCAATCTGTTTGTTTATACGTGGCATGCAAAATGGTCTAGTCCAACTAGACTTGTGTTATGAACTTTACTCAATCCTTGAAAGATTTGATTATTAGTTTAAATATTGGACCAACTTGTCTATGACCTCAAGCTTCTTGGATTTCATAAAACCTATTAAGATCCTTCTCTCCTTAGACTGCATGTCAAATGGTGGGTAGAGGACAATGGCTTGAACTGAAATCTCTAGGTACAAATGCTCCAAAAAAACTACCTTCATTTTGACTCTATTTGTCTTTTTGGTCTTTAGGAATCATGTCTTCATTTTTCCCTTGGGTCCTCAACATTATTTTCTTCAGCATAAATTATTTTAGGCCTTTTATTTTTAACATTTTTGCTCCCTAGCATCCCTGTCTTTAGCATTTCTATGTCAGGACAACTGTTCTACAATAATTTGGTCAAGAGAATTATTTTGAACATCTTATCCAAAATAATTTCTTCAAAACATAATATTTTAGTCTTTCTTTTGAAAACATTTTGTTGGGATAATTATTTCAAACATTTTGTCTGAAATAATTTCCCCAAAGGAAAAAAGTTTATACTTTTACCTAAGAAACTGAGCCTTTGCAGTTTTGTCCTCATCGGTACAATTATTTCAAAAATTTTATCTAAAATAATTTCCCCAAAGAATATATGGGCTTAACATTTTTTTGAAGAAAAATAACTTGAAATTTTTCTAAGATAATTAACTTCTATCAGGATTTTTGTGTAGGCAAAATGCTTGAAGAAAAATAAACACAACTTTTACACTAAGTGTAAAACAAAGGGACCAAACTTTATTCAGACCATGCTAACAAATGAAGTGGAACATGGGCATTAGCCAGACCATGTAAATAAAATAAAAGGGACCAGGTTATGGGAAGTAAAAGGGACCAAACATGAACTTTTATAACTAAGGTTTGGTTGCATTAATAAACATGACCAAGCCTTACTATAAAAAATACAACTAAGTCAATAACATATTAAAATGTTCCCACCTAATATTTATTTTAAATTAGGATTTCTAGGCTAGGGAAATTGGAATGATGGTTTCTCAAACTACACATACATGTAGTCACTTGGCCTTTTGATAAACCAAAGGCACTTGAAAACTAGAATTAGGCAAGAAACTCTATATTCACACTTGAGAAGGGCTTAATTGCTTTAATGCAATTTTGGGCACTAACAGGTTTGATAGATCTTGATTCTTGTCTTGGATTTTTTGTATTTGATTTAAGATTTATTGATTTGATGATTTTAAGTCTCTTTTATTTTGAAATTTAGATTTTAGATTGTGCATGCATTTTATTATTAAGACTAATCAGATTATTAATGCAATTAATTAGTTAATTAATCTATAAATTATGTTGGTGGGATTAGATAATGTCATGATATAATTAGTATGGTGTGATTAATTTATTGGGGGTGATGGTATGGTTAGAGTAAATTTTTTAGGGATGTCTTGACAACATAATTAGAGTAGATTGGGGATTGTTATGGAATATTAGGGATAGTTAGGGATAAATATGGATGAATATGGACAATTGGGGATAAATAGAGTGGGTTAGTGCAGGTTAAATGCATTGATAGTATAATTAGGTTGATTAGTGTATTGTATAACATGAGTTAGTATGAACACTAGATTGGAAAAAATAGGGTATCTAAATTTTTACCCTCTTTGAAAGGGCATTTATAATAGATGATGGTTGAAATCGTAACATTTCAAAGAAATTACAAAAATGAATATGGGTTAATTGGGATGCCCCTAGTGGTATGATGGTTAGTGAGATAGATGAAACTAATTGATGATTTAGTTAGATATGATTCTCCCTTAAGAGGGTGTATGTGGATGAAAAACATGAATGGCCTCTCAAAAGGAGAAGAGGGGTTGAAATGAAAGAATGAGGGTTAAAATGTAGGGTATGGGTGAATAAATAGATATTGGGCCTTATAATATACCATGTCTTATGTATGGTGTGATGACCATGCATATAGACATTTTCATAAATGTTATGTATAGATGATATTGACTCAATTTATCTAAGTATTGTATGTTGTAGACATGAAATATGATTTATATAACACCTTAGTCTTGTATACTTGGTAAATACCTATCATGGCTATACCTTTAATTATAAGACCTTCCCACTAAAATCTAGTGTTTTCACTCTCTTTATGCCAAATTAATTTTCTCTTAGTTAAACCACTATTATTATAATGACCAAGCTTCAAAACTTTTCAAAATGATATAAACCTAATAATTATCCTTCTCTGCCAGTTTTCAACTTGTACCTATTTTTTATCTTTGTGGACACTTGCATCCCAGCTAGATGCCTACATTGACATAAGTGTGCCTTTTCAATATAAGTGTCCAATACCTAAAATTCATCTAATTTGTAGATGAAATGTGTCTTAAAGGTTGACCTAAGTGCTTTAGTGTAAGATATTCTTAAAATGGATTAGTACATATACTAGATCAACCCTCATTCTTTTGATAGCTATAAAAGACATAATAAATACCAAGAACTCAAAATGCAACTTACCAAGAGCTCTAAATAAATCATTTAAGTGAGAAAATATACCTTGTTTATCCTTATTTCCATATTAAGTATAATATTAGTAACCCCATAGGTCTGAAGTACTAAATGAGCATCACATGAGCCATATTTTCCAAGTTAGAAACTAGGTCACTCTATGTACTTTATTATCACACATTGTATACTCACACACACATAATCCAATATGTAGAGGAGAACTACATAATTTTGAGGCCCTCTTTAGATTATTATCTATGTAAGTAGTGCCTATTGATAGAGTGGTCATTTGGGTAGTTTAACATTATGTTCCCACTAACCCATTTTTTCATAATTCACCCAAAGGTGAGGGATTTAGGGATTGATAATTTGACAAGGAGTGATAACCTATGCATGAAAGATAAACATGCCCAAATAAAGGTAGAATAAAACCCAAAAGGCTCTAGATGATCACATCTAGATCTAATTACTATTTTTTACTAGACACCGGCATTCAACTTAGATACCAACATCAACATAACTATCCATACTTGACACAAGTGTTTGAGGCCATAAAATGAATAATTTTTTAATCTCATGATTATTTTAGAATCTTGATCTAGTCTACTTCCATCTTGTTTTAGCTCAAATCTAAAAATGCATAGGGAACTATCTAATAAATCTTGTTTTCAAGTTATTTCAATATCAATCAATAGTTGTACTTTTTATTTTTGGAATATCTTAGTATTATAAAATTTTAATATTATTTATCTAAGTTTTAAAATTAATTGGCCTAATATATATTATCTATTTATGACCCTTGTTCTTATTCATTTGTATATTAATAACTCTAATGTATACATGTACAATTTTAAATTTAGGGTTGAACATTTGGTGGACCTGACCTTTGGCATTAAAACCTTAATATTAACCTAGGGTTTCTTGATTTTTTTTGTTTTTTTTTTCAATTTCAAAATATTCAAAATCTAAAAATCATATTTCCCTTCTTATATTTATGATCAATATGGATTCATCTATAGGCCATTTTTCCCTCCAATTTTTAATTATAGTTATAGTTTTATATTATGATTGCTTAATCAAACATGCCATCTAATGAAATAAATAAATATGTTAATATAATTAAAGTGTTTTAAAATGAAATCAACATTTAATCTCTCTTTATAACTCTTTTTGTGATACAATAAAGTTGGTATCCTGATGCTAATGTGTATGTTCTCAACCATTTCTTCCACTACCTCCTACATAAGTGATAGCTACCATCCCACACCCATTATTTTTTCATGGATTATATTATATTTTTTGGGCCATGTTTTCACTACATAAAAAGGTAAAGGTGCACAACCTAATATGCCACATGTTAATATATAGCTGGTACCTCCTAAACCTAAACTTGTTAAAAAATGTAAGGGTTATGACCTTATTAACCAAATGAGAGAAATGCATGATAATATATAAATCCTTGAATTTATAAATTAATCTAGTAACTATAAGTATATATTATATGAATCATTGTGTGATACATAAGTTCCAAGTGATACTAAACTAACTTACTTTGCATATGTTATGAAATATTTCAAAAAATGGAAAAACTCATCACTTTGATCCAACAAATTTACCATCCAATGATATTATTGACCAATATTTTCCTTTGTTCATACAATTGAATATGCATAAAAAATTTATCAAAAGGGTGATCATTGATAATGGATCTGGCCTAAACATTTGAAGCACAAATTTTTATACCATCATGGGCATTCATACTAATTTTATTCAAAAATAAGTTATGCATATCAAAGGGTTTGATCATTTGTATAGCCTTCTAGTTTTTAAAATCACATTAGATGTAAACTTGGGGTAAAAAATGGTTCTAACTAAATTCCAATTCATGTCCTAATCCTTACATTGACTTAATTTTGGGTCAACCATGGATAAACATAATGGAAGTTGTAACATCTATATTAGACTATCATGTGAAATTTATACATAAAAAGACCTTATTCAACATGTTTATTGATGATGACCACTTCAAATTTTTCAAAATGATACATTCTAGCATATAATGGAAACCTAAATTGGTACCACATAAATAATGTATTCCACTTGAAAATATACAAACCTATGAATAGGTGAGTCAAGCATAATGGCCCATTTTATTCTAGATACAAATAAGGAAATAACTACTAAGGTGTGTGAATAAGGAATATGTAGAGAGGAGGTTAGTATTTTGTTAATCTAATAAAACAAATCAAAATAACACACTAAAATATTAACACCTCAAGCCTAGACACTAGAGAGATCATAAGTAACAATACTGCATATGAAAACACAACTAAAACATAAAATAACCCATTATTTTACCTTCCTTGGAGCTCCAAATGGCTTGTTGAAGTGGCTTGATCAATTTTTTCATCAAGAAATATTCATCAATGGAGATTTTTTGGCTTCACCTTTCCTTGGCACCTTGGCTTGGCTAATTGTATTATGAATTTGGCATGGTAACACTTATATGAAGCTTATGGACTAAATCTTGCATAATATCTCTACACTATCAAGAGATTTGAAGACATTTAGGAATAATAACTTTACACCAAAAGAGATTTGAAGACATTTAGGAATAATAAATTTAAACCAAAAGAGCTTTGAAAATATTTAAGCATAATAACTTTACACCGAAAGAGTTTGGAAATCAATAGGCATGGCCTTGTATTTATATCCTCGAAAGTTAATTCTCAGCCAAGGTGAGTTAAGAATGAGTTTAAACATTGAATGGGTTAAAAATAACCTTAGGTGAGTTGAGGATAACTCCAGTTGAGTTTAAATTTTTCATGTGATAATGATTTTCAATTACTAATCATGGCTCTCAAATTAGATATTTTGAGATATTTTGGAAGAGCTTGACAACTCATAAAGGTAGTGATGAGAAGGCTTGATATTTTAATTTTTATAATTTCAATTTTTAGATATTAATTCAATTCAAGTGGATAATTTAACTAAGAATTTAATCTTGTTTAATTATATGATTAAATTTTATTAGAATTTTATCTCTTTTAAGAATTGATCAAGTGCCCCACTTAATGGGTTATACGCCAAACTGATAATTTCTAAGTCACAAGGTGATTAGGGATGAATCCATGAGAGGTTATTATTGTGTGTGATAGAATACCCTAAATAGGGATGACTCAAAATTATTTTCAGAATTGATGAATGATGCATGAATGAAATTGGGAGGTTTATAGATTCTTACACTTAATTTATAATGTTTGTTAGGAATCAGTTTAAAGTATGGTAGATAACCAGTTGTGGCCAAAATTAGATGTCTATAGTTTGCCTCTATTTGGGAAGCCATTATAAGTAATAATCACAGTAACATCTTCTCAAAGAATGAAAATTTCATGTATGCCTAATGCTTCAATAGGTGATGGATGAGATCTGAATACCCCTTGAGGGAGTGGTCAACAAAGGAGGTTGGTGATCAATCCCTTGAAATAAGGATAATAATAGGACCAAAAGGTTAAAAGGGGTCAAAAAGAATGATTTAGAAGGTGATTATAATTAGTGGCAAACTGAGATTCCCTAGGTGGGTAGATTAAAAACATGATTTTCCCAAAGGTAGTAATAATTATTGGTATAATGATAATGATTTTCCCAAAGGTGATTATAATCATCAGCCAAAGTATAAGGGTAACAAGAGAATGATTTACCCAAGGTAGTCATAATAATTTACAAGGAAAATAATGATTTTCCCACATGTGGTTATAAACATGCCTTATTTGGGTAGATAAAAATAATTAGTTGCCCAAAGGTGGTTATAATCATTATCATCTAGATAAATTAAAACATAATGATTTGACCAAAGGTAGTTATAATCATTGGTACAGAAGGTAAGATCAAAACATAATGATTTTTTCCAAAGGTGGTTATAAGTATTGGTATGATAGGTAGAATCAAAACAAATTAATTTGACCATAGGCAGTTATAATTAGTAGTACAACAAGTGGGACAATATGGTAAATTGGAAAAAGGGGCTTATATACTAAATTCATACTCACAAAATAAGATTAATATGGTATAGAGGAGAAAGATGAATTTGGGCAACCTACTAGTATGGATATGCCAATCCTAACTAGCAAGGAGTAAAATTATTTCATGATTTAATTATTCTATATGTAGGAAATGATTTGGGTATATTGGGAATTTTTTAGGTGACCAAGGAGAAGTACCTCAGCATCATTACTTCTAAGATTTCTTAAGCTGATTTTTTTTGTAACACATAATGGTATGCATCATGATAGAAAAAACCATGATGATAATTATGATGTATGAAATTCATATTGTAGTTATAGGGCTGCCCTGGATAGATGTCATAAATTATGCATGTTTACCCTTTTTACTGACCTCAAGCTAGGCTAACACCTCCTTTGCATTAGTAAAGTTAAGGTGGATCTCATTATCAGGTTGGGTCATAATGTTATAGGTGGTGTTGAGATGATATTAGTATTATGTCACATGGGCCTTAATGACACCATGAGGGTCCCATTCTTGGTGCTCCAATCTACCTAGGGTATAATATTCCCTTCTCACCACCATATTCTAGAATGGAGGTAGATTATTGTATGCATGATGGTAGATGATGATGGGTAAGGCTAGGAAAGCCTTATTCTAGTGGCTAAAGGAGTGTCTAAACATGTCATCCATTAATTGACTAGTTATATATTGCTTAATGAGATGGTCTATGACTTGATAGGTAAGGTGGAGGGGGGCCTTATGGATGTCTACTACCCATATGATGGTGTCATGTTGATAACACTAGTAATCACTGATAGGGATAAGGGATTGTCTAATATTATTTGAGAGTTGAGGCATGGTTAACCCATTGATGGCCATGTATACCACTGGGTAAAATGACTCATATATCTCTTCAATGTGATTTCTATAGTGGTTTCCATATAGTTTTTATATGAATATATGCACCACATAACCCCATAGATTCCATGGTATAAATGTGGAAGGTTTGAACCTGATGGTGGCATAAACAACATCCACCATGTAACTCATCATATATAAATTATATACATTTTGAGACTCTAATGCAACCTTTATTAGGTTTAAATTTATCACACTTCTTAGGTCTAGGATCTCCTCCCCTTTGAGTATTATGATTAGAAAGGCACCTATAAGAGGTTCACATGCATGGATTTTTTGGATCTGAATAGGTATTTTAGTAGGAATATCCCAATGTGAACCCCATTCTTGGTGGATAGGGTAAGTGTTGATTTCCTTTTATTAACCCATTATTCCTGGTTAATGGCCCAAACCTTGAGGACTTCATATATATTATGGGAATTGGCCCATGTATCCATTACACTATCATCATAGCTATTAGTGTACTCCAAGAGGTTGTAATACTACTTTTTTAGAGTTGATCAAGAAAACTAGGTTTAACTCATCTTGGGTAATGCATTTAAAAGTATATAGCAAGATACTGAAGAGGTATGTGAAAGGGAATACCTCAATTTTAGTCATGACCTTGTGAAATAATGAATTACCTAGCATAGTGATATCATTGAGGTATTATCTTTCATCATCATCATCATCATCATATTTTAAGGTGGGAATTTTCATGTCTTTAATTACCTTGAATACCTTGTTATAGATGTCAAATAACACCAAGTTAGGTGAGAAGGTGGTGTCCCTCTATTTAGGGTTAGGTTTGGGACTAGAAGATGAAGTAGCCATTTTATGGGTTGGGAATTTATGAGTTCAATGGTGATTAGAAACATATAAATCACAAGGAATCACTTTATATAATTAATTTAGGGAATTAAGAGTGGTAATAATATGCTCAATTAATTTGAGGACTTATAGGAATCTATGAATATCTTTGTTAAAAGTACAATCACTAAGAGGGGGGGTGAATCACTGATGTAGGATAATCTAATTCAATTCCCAACTCTTAAACATTTAGTATACATCAAATTGACCAAGAAGCATAAACATGAAAGCACATACATCCAAAGCATACATAAGAGCATACATCTCATGAACACATAATATATGTGGGAAACCCTCTTGGGGGATAAAACCCACTAAATCCTACAAGATGGACTACAGTCCTATAAAATAAGATTCAAAATTTACACTAGAACCAACTGATAAAGGAACACCCATCCCTTAATTTAGTGAGACACCCATCCCATAAGGAAGAAATAACCCCCTAGGTAACCAAGAACCAACCTAAATACCCTAATTTTATCTCCACCTCTGATTTGATGTATTCTACACCTGATGATGGACTTCTCTTACTTGATCTCTTTCCCTCTTTGCACTCTCATAAACTTGTGCACATAAAAAAATCATCCAAAACAACCTTTTTGATCACTCTTCACTTATTAACACATAAAAAATTAGAAAACCTATAATAAATTTATCACAACATCAGCAACATGACTTATAGGTCATGCACACAATCTTCAACCTACTCTACTCTTCAATCCATCCACTAAGCACACTCACTCAATCTACCTCTTCTAGGATCATTAGGTCCAATGACCTATTTATTCACCTTCATCAATTTGATAATAAAATAATGAATAATCCTCTTTAATTTATTTTTTATTCAATGACCAATACCTCTCTTTCAAATTTTCTCTCCTTCACTTGAATCCACACATACACAACTAGCTCAAATAGGCCAATAATGCCTTGTATTTATACCACTCTCTTGGTATAACCCATCTTGGTAGAACAAGAAGTTTTAAATATTTTTCCTCCCTTTGAAATATTTACTCATACATGTTACATGTGATAATCATACTCTTCATAGGTTGGTCATTACCTCATTCGCCCCAAACCACCATTACGTCTTGGTAAGACCTAAAACAATTAGGCCTTTGTACTCACATGTTACATGTGAGACTAATTGGACCACATTCATCCTTTACCAATGCTTCAAACACATAAAAACTCTATATAATATCCCCTTTATCACTCCCTCATGTTTCTATGCTACCTAGAACACTAACTCATCACTTGAACCTACCAATTAGGTTTCCTTACTCTTTAGGTTTTCATACACAAAAAACATAGTCTCAAAATTCTAAAGAAAAAAACTCAAGGATTTCACATATCCATATGATTATATCACATGGGTGAACCCTTTATGTCCTTTTACACACCTTTATGTTCCTTATACATTCCAACATAAGCTCTAAGCACTCAAATTAACTCTCTTAAAATGACCACTCAGACTAGTCACACACACTCAAAAAATCGTCAAGCTTTTTTGACTCTCTATATCTCATCAAGGGAAAAATATGACAACCAATATATTTTTATAAGCCTTATATACTTATATAACATCTCTATACTCATTATTTTCTTCAATTATTCTCATAACACCTTCAACTTACCTCTATAAGATGGTCACGCAATCTACCAATGCATTCAACAAACACAATCAACTTCTAAGCAAATTTTCACACTAAAGATGGACTGGTCAAACATCCAAAATACACACATGTTGTCCTCATGGATTATAAAACACTATCTAATATTTTTTTCATCTTAAAACATCAAAATACTGTCAAGAACCTCAATTATCTTTCTTAGGTTACTTGCAGAACATGGTCAAACACATAGTCAAGTTTGGAGATCAATATTTTTGATTGTAAAAACATTCAAACCTTATAACTAGTGTCTATATATTAATCTCATATTCCTCTTCAAATTTTCTTTTTACATCACCATAAAATTTGACCTGGATCAAAATATATATCTCAAATACTATAGACTGGTTATTCCTTTGTTAATTCAAATACTAATGATCACTGTGTAAACACAATAAAGTTGATACTTGTCATCATCTCATTCTCCTTTAAATCTATATCAGTTGTGCACCATCTATATCCTTTTAAGTCTCATATTCTTTACCTTGTATTACTCACCATTGATCTTAGATTTGTGCTTCTATGATCATACTACTTGGTAGCCCCATGTGCCTTCTAAGCATCCTTTGACATTTTGACGTAATACACACTATTGGATCATTACTAAAAATATCATGTGATCTATTGGATATTAATTTTATATGTTTTAAACTTTCCATTATATCCACTACTCAAACTTTATGATTGTGATGCATGTCACTAGTGCATACATTTTGAGCATCCTTTAACAAATTAGCTTTCATGTGTGCCATTGGATCACTACTAAAAATATCATGCACTCCATTAGATCATTATCCGGTTAAAATAAATTCTCACCATTATATTTTTGATCTGATTAAATTGTCATTGTAGATCTTTGATAATACAAATTTGGTTAAGTATGGGAACTTAGTGACCTCTATCTGAGATGATAAATTTGCACCTTAATAACTTTTTCTACACTCCATGTCTAGACCTAAAACTTAAATGATATCCTCATATAATGGAATCTATCCATATATAAATCTTCTCTCAAGACCTTCACATGTGTGAAATATAACATCATCAAATTATTTACTCAACCTTATTTGTCAAGATGACAACTTGAACCTAGACACTCATATGACTACTCTGATGAATTTCATTCACTTCTATAATCACTAAAAGAACTCATAACACCTCAGAAGGTCTCTAAAACATGTCCATACCATGAATATCATCCATAAATTGTATTACTAAGTCAAACACTAAAGAACTATGCAAGAACACTAAAGAACATTGAAGCATACTTTTTCATTGTCATTCTAGCATACATGACACCTTATCAACATCCTTGGTCACCTTGGAGACATCATTGACAAACCTCCAATAATATCCCCTATTATCATTCATGTCAAACACCAACAAAAATCTTATTCTTAGAATCTATCTCTCTCTTCAAGTACTTTTTTCCCCTTTAACACAATGATAAAGTGGGCTCACCTTCTAATTCTAAGGACCTGAAAAGACTTCAAGAACTAACAATAGGAAAGGAATATCTTTGAGATATGATTAAAAAAAATCCCCCTAAAATTTTGCATACCTTTTCTTAGCTTGAGATTCTCAAACATGCTCCATGACTACACTCTTCTTTGATCATACATAGCTTCTATGAAGACAAAACATACATGAACATCAAAAAATTGGATGAACTTACCTTTAACACATTAAGAGGGGCTCCCCCTGAGTCAACTGAGCTTAAGCATCCTTTGGATCATATTAATACCATTAAAAAATATAAATCAACATAATTTCCTTCATACATTCTCTCTCAAATGCTACGACATATTCCTCTAATCATATGACCTGACCATTTATAAATCTCCCCCTTTGTTTATACATGAGGATTCAATACATTGTCAAAAACACATGACTTGGTTTGATAAAGTCATCATACAAATATTCTTGAAATCATAACTATATCAGGCATATTTATATCTTCACCATTACTGAGATATCTCATATATGCTCCCCTAACTCCACACTCCACCTAGATCATGATATCTTCAAAAAGACATTTTAAAGAACTATATCTGCTAGCAACTCTTCAATACTATCCACGCTTAGTCAATATCCTTATGAAACCACTAATAGATCTTATATATTCATTATAATAACTTAAACAACTAAATTAGATATGAAGAACTCTCATAAGGATCTCAAAATAATTTACCTTTATCCTCTACAAGCCATCATGGCTTATAACCTTTTCAAAGCTTTCTTATGGAACTATCTCATCTTCATAACACTATGAACTCTATGATAGACATAAATTTTCATATAAATAACTATAATACCTTATTCATGATATCAAATTTGTGATAACACATTATCCTCATCCTCCATATCAACTTTGTCTTCAGTCTTTCAATATTTGATCAGTCAATTTAAGTAACAAAAAATGATAATTCCTTATCTTTAAGACCAAAAACCTTGAACACACCTTGAGCACAATATAATAGGATAAACATACCTTTCTATGAAAATTTAAAATTTTAACAACTCACCATCTTTGATTAGACACTTGGAGACCTCAATTCCCTGCTTGCAGACCATGCACACAGCTTCATTCTTCACTATTTGACTAACTAGATCATCTTTCAAATCACTAAAATTTTTAATTTCCTTTCATAGTAAGCCAACACATCTTATCATGACCTTTCTTGTCCTTCAAAAATAATAAAAAATATAACTAACATCCACCATGCTTCTTCTTATTGACAAGTGTCTCCTTGAAGCCTAGATAGAGACACACCTAACCCATAATGTCCTAGAACAATGTGAAACTAAGGGTTTCCCATAATTACTCATATTATTTCTCCTTCTTGGTCATTTTATACTGATATTTATTATTTTTCTTCTTCTTAGGCTTAATAAAATCAACATGCTCATCTACTACAACATTCTCCTTTTCTTCTAATATTAGATTAACAACATATGGAGATAACAAAGATTCATGACATACCTTTTCAACTGAAGAAATAACCTCATCAATCAGTATTGAGAACAGATGTTCTTTGTATGAAACTTTCTCAACAATAGGAGGATATTCTCTTAGATTCATACATACCTTATAACTAGCCTCAATTTGCACTTTGGTCTTTTCCTTGAGCTTGACTTGAACTAACTTTTGATTCTCCTTTTCTATTTGGATAGATGACACATTCTCTTGGAATTCATGAACCTTCTTCATATATGATTCCTCTTTTGCTTTAGTAGGAACTTCACCTTGATATTTCAGCTCAACTAAATTATTTTTCTTGGTCTTCACTTCCTTAGTGTTCCATACCAAGGATTGACCTTTCTTGAGCACACTAGGATATCCATGCACCTTCTTATGACTTGAGATCTTGTTTATATAATATATTGAAATATGACCAACTTGATGACAATTGAAATAAATAACATCTTATCTCTTAGGTTCATTATGCTCAACCTTGACTGTCTTAGGTCTCTATACCTAGGGTAGTATTTTCCCATGCATTCTAGGGAAAAATTTATCAATATGTCCCATTTCATGATAATTATAATAGACTACATTATCCATAACTCTAGTTGACTAGTTTCTCTTTATTTTATAGTTTCTTTCATTATAACCAAAAATCTTGCATGTAAAGAAGTGACCATGAAATTAACTTTTATACCTTATAGTGTTTGGTTGCCTAATAGATCTTATCAAGTTGTACTTGGTGCTTGCATCCTTCTTGTCTTGAGATGACCTCTTTTGATATTTCTCAGCCTTGTTTACCTTGACATAAAATTATTCATGCTCATCCTTCAATGAATCTAGCTTGGTCTTCAATTGAACACTCTCATCCTCTTTAACTCTAATACTTAAACTTGCAGCCTCTAAGTGAATTAGGATATCTTAAATGGTCTCCTTATCCTCTTTATCCCTTTTGGCCATGTCATATTTCAATAGACATATTTTCTCTTCCATAATCTTTATATAATCAATATTGGACTTCAACTCATGATGCTCACCTTGTTTTGAACTCAACTTGGAATTTGTATCTTCTAACTGATTCTTGATATGTCTACATTCTACCTCTTTTTAACTTAGATTTGTCTTTGTAAACTTTAATTGATCCTCAATAATGTTGGTCTTTTCTTTATCATCTTTTGATCTTGAGCTTGCTTTCAAAGATTCTAGCTCCTTATTGAGCTTGATGCACTCATCTGTAATAGACTTAAATCTTGAGTCCATGATCTTATCCTGAGATTCTTCTTGATCATACTCTCTCATCTTACCTTTTTACTTCTCAAATACTGCCTTGATCTAATTTCACTTTTCTTCACTTGATTTTAGACATGCATAAGTAACCTCCACTTGATCCTTAACTCTTGATTCTCTTTCTTAAATTACTTATCCATATTGTACCTTGGATCACCTTCAAGTGGTTAAAATTGCTAAGAAGGTCCTACTCTGATACCAATTTTTAGAGGTACAATCACTAGGGGGTGAATCAGTGATGCAAGATAATCCAATTCAATTCCCAACTCTTAAACATTTAGCATACATCAACTTGATCAAGCAACATAAATATGAAAGCACATACATCTAAAGCATACATCCCATGAACACATAATATATGTGGGAAACCCTCTTGGGGGATAAAACCTACTAAGCCTTGAAATATGGACTATATTCCTATAAAACAAGATTCAACATTTAGACTAGCACCAATTGATTAAGGAACACTCATCCCTTGATTTAGTGAGACACTGATCTCACAAGGAGGAGCCAACCCCCTAAGAAACCAAGTACCAACCTAGCTACCCTGATCTAACATCCACCTCTAATATAATGTCTTATATAATTGATGATGGACTTTTATTACTTTCTCTCTTTCCCTCTTTACCCTCTCACAAACTTACACACATAATCAATGCATCCAAAACACCCTTTTGGATCACTCTTCACTTCTTAGCACATACACAATCATAAAAGTTGAAAAAAAATTGTCAAAAAATTAGAAACATGAATTTTAGGTCATGCACACAATATTCACCCTACTTTTCTCTTCAATCCATTTACTAATCACACTCACTCAATCAACCTCTAAGGCTTACTCATTCAATCTACCTTTTCTATGCTCATTAGGTCCAATGACCTATGTGTTCACCTTAATAAATTTGATTAGAAAATAATGAATAATACTCTTCACTTTATGTTTGTCCTCAATTAATTATACCTTCTCTTTCAAATTTTCTCTCCTTCGCTTGAATCTACACATACACAACTAGCTCAAATAAGCCAATAATGACTTGTATTTATACCACTCTTTTGTTATAACCCATCTTGGTCAGCCAATATGTTTTAAATATTTGTTATCCTTTTTAAATAGGTCCTAATACCTGTTACATGTGATAACCACACTCTTCATAGGTTGGGCATTACCTCATTATCCCCAAACCACCATTAGGTCCTTGTGAGACCTAAAATAATTAGGCCTTCATACTCACATGTTACATGTGAGACTACTTACACCACCTTTATACTTTACCAATGATTTGAACACATAAAACCTATCTCCAATATCCCCCTTTATCACTCCCTTATTGTTGGGGATCAACCAACAATGTTGATTACAATATGAAAGCAATAAATGCAGAATTAAACTAGAAAGATAAGTAACTAGAATCAGATAATAACAAACAATAAGAGATACAAGAAACCACCCTAAAAACTTGTATTAAACTCTTTACAAAAGGAATACAATTGAAGAAACTTCCTTTCTTCCACACCTCTCTCAGATGTACAGATCTCTATCTAGATCTCTTTCCCTTAAGAGCTCTCTCTCTCAATTACAATCAATTCCAACAACCTGGATTGATACACATATACAAATCTATACTATTCAACATTACTCATATAATAAGCTAAGAAGATCTATCCTATTATATAATAATTAGGAAACATGAGCATACAACTATAGCCATCATATGCACCTCATAATCAAGGGCTCTAAATAGTCTTACTTAAAATAGAGATGCGAACTTAAGACTATCACTTAATCCTAACATGCAAACACTCTGTTCTGTCCACACAAATAGCTTTTTGGACACACAGGTAACCGACATCGGTTCCTACCTATTTTTCTGTGACCAACATCAGCTAATCCCTGACCGACACTGGCATCTCCTAGTCTGCTCTTGACCGATGTCGGTGACTGTGTAAACCTGCAACTTTGCAATTTGCTCACTTGGTGAAGCTTTTAGCTCCACACCTTAACAATCTCCCACTTGGAGATAAATAGCTACACCAGTACCTGTACAGCAACATCTTCTAGCTCCTCCATCTTCAACTCAATCATGAATACCAACAGAAGTTGAATTAAGATTCAACTTCTCCTTTGTTACTAGCTTGGTTAACATATCAGTAGGGTTCTTATCTGTATGGATCTTTTCTAGCTTCAACTCACCATCCTCCAATACTTGTCTAATGAAGTGGTACCTAAGCTGTATATGCTTTGTTCTTAAATGAAAGGCTGAATTCTTAGCCAAATGAATTGCACTCTAACTATCACTGTATAATCTAAAACTCTCTTGCTCCTTTCCAAGCTCTTCCATGAACCGTGTCATCCATATCATCTCTTTGCTAGCCTCTGTGACTGCAATATATTTTGCTTCTGTAGTTGACAAGGCAACAACCTTTTGCAACTTTGATATCCAGCTAACCACAGTTCCACCAATAGTGAAAACATATCCTATGGTGCTTCTTCTGCCATCCAAATCACCTGCCATATCTGAATCTACATAACCATGTAGAGAAGTATCTAAACCTCCATAGCACAAATTCCTACTGTTGGTTCCTCTCAGATATCTAAGTATTCACTAAACTACTTTCCAATGTTCCTTTCCTGGATTGGCCATATACTTACTCACAACTCCTACTACTTGGGCAATATCCGGTCTAGTACAAACCATTGCATACATTAAACTCCCTACTACGGAAGAATATGGAACTCTACTCATGTACTCTACCTCATCATGTGAATTAGGACACTGTTCTTTACTCAACTTAAAATGTCCAGCCAAAGGTGTGCTTACCATTTTTGCATCTTGCATATTGAACCATTTCAACACCTTGTTCACATAATCCTCTTGAGACAAAATCAACCTGTGATTTTTCCTGTCTCTCTTAATACTCATGCCAAGGATTTTCTTTGCTGCTCCCAAATCCTTCATGGCAAATGTGTGAGCTAATTTCACCTTAAGCTTAGAGATATCCTGCATGTGTGATCCTGCAACCAGCATATCATCTACATATAACAATAGAATAATATATCTACCATTATCCAATCTCTTAAAATACACACAATGGTCAGATTAACACCTACTGTAGCCATGCTCAGTCATAAACCTATCAAATCTCAAATACCATTATCTAGGAGCTTGCTTGAGGCCATACAAGCTTTTCTTCAATCTACACACCAGCTTCTCCTTACCCTTGACCTCAAATCCTTTCAGCTGATCCATATATATTTCTTCATCCAAATCTCCATGAAGAAACACTGTCTTAACATCAAGCTGCTCAAGATGCAAATCCTCAATAGCAACTAAAGACAATACAGTCCGTATAGAAGTCATTTTAACAACAAAAGAAAAAATGTCACCAAAATCAATACCTAGTTTCTGTACAAATCCATTCACTACCAACCTAGCCTTATATCTCATATGTCCATTCTCACCTTCCTTCAACCTATAGATCCATATGTTCTTTAGTGTCTTCTTACCAGCTGGCAACTCAACCAAATCCCATGTTTGGTTCTCTCTCAAGGAATCAATCTCCTCATTCATGCCTAGCTCCCACTGATTCTTGGATTCTACCTGTATTGCTTCATCAAAACTCTCTAGTTCTCCACCATCAGTAAGCAATAAATAGAATAATGAAGGGGAATATCAAATTGGAGGTTTACTTACCCTTTTTGACCTCTTGATGGGTGTTTGAGACTCATTCACAACATGCTGTCCACCCAAATTCTTTGATAGTGACCGACCTCAGTCACTTTTAGGCCTATAACTAGCCGATGTCAGTTCTCCCTGGCCGACGTCGGTTCCTTCCTGGCCGACGTCAGTCACTATCTGATTGACATCAATTTCTATTCTGCCGACATCGGTTCCTTCCTGGCTGATGTCAGTCTCTATGTTTTCTTGTCTATGATTAATTTTTCCCGTGAGCTCATTTTGGACCGTCACCTCGTCCAATTCTCCATTGCTCTACCCAGATTGATTTAGCTTCTTGATCTGATCACTATACATCACTTTTTCATTAAAAACAACATCATGGCTCTTAATTATCTTCTTAGTTCCTAGATTCCAAAACCTGAATCCAAAATCATCAGAGCCATAGCCAATAAATGTGCACCTCATAGACTTAGCATCCAGCTAATTTCTATTTTCCTTATCAATGTGCACAAAGGCTTCACAACCAAAAACTTTGAGAAATGAGAGATCTACCTTTTTACCTATCCATGCCTCTTCTGGAATTCCACCATCCAGAGCTGTAGAGGGTCCTTTGTTAATCAGGTACACTGCAGTATCAATAGCTTCTACCCAAAACTCTAAGGGGAAACCAGCATGCAATCTCATATGCCTTGCACACTCCATTATTGTTTTGTTCATCCTTTCAGCAAATCCATTTTTCTGAGGTGTCCTTGGAACCATCCTTTGCCTACAGATTCCATGCATATAACAATACTAGTTGTACTTGTAGCTACAGAACTCACCACCATTATCAGATCTCAGGCACTTCAATCTCCTACCTGTTTCATTCTCAACCATAGCTTTCCAAATCTTAAAAGTCTCAAATACATTAGATTTCTTCTTAATAAAATAGACCCATACCTTTCTTGTAGCATCATCTATGAACAAAACATAGTACTATGATCCTCCAATAGAAGCAACCTGAGCCGGTCCCCACACGTCTGTGTGAACAAGCTATAACTTATGCTTCTTCTTTGTTGACCCAGTCTTGAGAAAACTCACTCTCTTCTATTTCCCAAAAACACAGTGCTCACAAAAATCTAGATCTATGCTTTTTAAATCTAAAAGCTTACCTTTTGACTTAAGAATAGACATTCCCTTCTCACTCATGTGGCTGAGCCTAGAGTGCCACAATTTTGCATCCACATCTGAAGTAGATAATATAGAAGGAGAATTATTAGTAACACAATTACATAAATAGAGAGTACCTACTCTCTTACCTCTAGCCAATACAAGTGCACCCTTGGTCACCTTCCAAGATTCAGCTGTGAGAGTTACTGTACAACCCTCATCTCCTAACTTTCTTGCAGAAATCAAATTCCTCTTCAAGCTAGGAACATGCATGACATCTCTCAACACCCATGTGTTGCCATTCTGCATTTTCAGCTGCACTTTTCCTTTGCCAACAATTTTACAAGGCTCATCATCCCTTAAATATACTATTCCAAAATCTCCATGGATATAGTCACTAAAATATTCTCTATTAGGGGTTGCATGGAAAGATGCACCAGAATCTAACACCCAAGATTCTATATTATTATGCAAAGAGAATATAAGAGCATCTTGTGCAATACCTGCAACCTTTGCTTCTTCTTTACCTTCATGTTGATTGTCCTCCTTAGGCTTTGACCAGCAATCTTTGCTTATGTGCCCAATCTTTCCACAATTCCAGCATTATGGCTTCCTACCATTTCTGGATTTGGATCTACCTCTCACCTTTGACTTAGACCTTGATCTCCCTTTCTTGCTCTTCTCTTTTTGCCTTCCCCTACTCTCAAAACTTAAAGCATTCCCAGATGTTTCCTCTGTGCTTTTCCTATAAATTTCTTCATTCAAGATTACACTAACAACATCCTCTACTTTTAAAATATTTGAAGCAGATGTAGTATTACTAACTACCATTACCAAGCTATGCCAGCTTTCAAGCAAAGAACATAATATTAAAAGAGCCTTAATTTCATCATCAAACACTATTTTGACTGAACTTAATTGATTTACAATTCCATGGAAATCATTTAGATGATTAGATACAGATCCACCTTCCTACATTCACAAATTAAATAACTGCTTCATAAGATATACCTTATTTGAAGCTGAGGTTTTTTCATACAAATTTGCTAAAGTAGTCATTAACTCTACCGTAGACTTTGCCTGTGATAAATTAGATATCATAGTAGATGCCACGCTCAATCTTATAGACCCCAGAGCCTTTCTATCAAGAACTTCCCATTCTTCATCATCCATGTCTGTGGGCTTCTTTGCAATCCCACCTAATGGTAAGTATAGATCTTTCTGATACAGATAATCCTCTATCTGCATTCTCTATTGTTGATAATTTTTTCTATTGAACTTCTCCATTCTCAATTTACTTTCTTCTGCCATTGCTTCTCCCACTCAAATAGAGATCCCTGTGAGTAACCTGTAATCAACACACACTAACCAGATTTGAAACACCTGTTAGTCAACTTGAGCTCTGATACCACTTGTTGGGGATCAACCAACAATGTTGATTACAATATGAAAGCAATAAATGCAGAATTAAACCAAAAAGATAAGTAACTAGAATTAGATAATAGAAAACAATAAGAGATACAAGAAACCACCCTGAAAACTTGTATTAAACTCTTTATAGAAGGAATACAATTGAAGAAACTTCTTTTCTTCCACACCTCTCTTAGATGTACAGATATCTATCTAGATCTCTTTCCCTCAAGAGCTCTCTCTCTCAATTACAATCAATTCCAACAACCTGGATTGATACACATATACAAATCTATACTATTCAACATTACTCATACAATAAGCTCAGAAGATCTATCCTATTATATAATAATTAGGAAACATGAGCATACAACTACAGCCATCAGATGCACCTCCTAATCAAGGGCTCTAAACAGTCTTATTTAAAATAGAGATGCAGACTTAAGACTATCACTTAATCCTAGCATGCAAACACTCTATTCTGTCCACAAAAATAGCTTTTTAGACACACAGGTAACCGACATCGGTTCCTTCCTGTTTGCTTGTGACTAATGTCGACCAATCCCTAACCGACGCCGGCATCTCCTAGTCTGCTCCTGACCAACGTCAGTCGCTCATAACCGATGCCGGTGACTATGTAAACTTGCAACTTTTCAATCTGCTCACTTGGTGAAGCTTTTAGCTCCACACCTTAACACTTATGGGCCCATGCCACATGGAACACCAACTTCACACTTGAACCTACCAATTAGGTCTCCTTACTCTTTAGGTCTTCATACACAAAAAATAGTCTCAAACTTTTGAAGCAAAAACTAAAGTCTTTCACATATCCATATGATTATATCACATGGGTGAAAATTAATGACCTCTAAAACAAATCCATGTTCCTTATACATTCCAACACATGCTCTAAGCACTCAAATTAACTCACTTAAAATGACCATTCAGACTAGTCACACACAATCAAAATATAGTCAAGCTATTTTTAATCTCCATATCTTATTATGGGAAAAATATAAAAAAAATTCTTATCATAATCCTTAGAAACTTATATAACATCTCCATACTCATTTTCTTCTTCAATTCTTCTCAGAACACCTTTAACTTACCTCTACAACATGGTCACTCAATCTGCCAATGTGTTCACCAAACACATTCAACTTCTAAGAAAATTTTCACATTAAATATGGATTTTTAAAACATATAAAATCCATACATATGGTCCTCATGTATTATAAAACATTATTAAATAGCTATTTTATCTTTAAACATCAAAATACTATCAAGAACAACTCAATTATCATTCTCAAGTCACTTGTAAAACATGGTCAAACATAGTCAAATTTAGAGCTCAGTATATTTTATTGTAAGAAAATTAAAACCTTATAACTAGTTTCTTTTTATTCACCTTGGATTCCTCTTCAAATTTTATTTTTAAATCACCATGAAATTCATCCTGGATCAAAAGATATAGCTAAAATACTATAGACTTGTTATTCCTTTGTTAATTAAAAAACCAATGATCACTATATAAAAACAAAATAGTTAACACTTGTCATCATCTCATGGTCCTTAAAATATAGGTAAATTAGACTAAATTTATCTCCTTATAATTATCCTTTTCTTTACCTTATATCGCTTACCATTGATCTTAGATCTGTGCTTCCACAATCGTGCCAATTGGTAGTCTTGCATGCCTTTTAGGCATCCTTTGAAATTTTGACTTATATGCACCATTAGATCATTAATGAAAAGATCACATTCTCTATTGGATATTCATATAACAAGTTTCATATTTTCCATTATATTTTCTTCTCAAACTTCATGATTATGACACATGTCACTAGTGCATGCCTTCTGAGCATCATTTGATGAATTGACTTTCATGTGTGTCATTGGATCACTACTAACAAGATCATGCACTCCATTAGATTATTATTTAGTTATATTAAATTATTTAAATTGTATCTATGATCTGATTAAATTATCATCATAGATCTTTGATAATGCAAATTTAGCTAAGTATGGGAACTTAGTGAACTTTGTTTGAGAGTCCAACTTTGCACCTTAATAATTTTTTCTACGCTCCATGTCTAGACCTAAAAATTGAACCATATGATCTCCTCACATATGGGAATATATCCATATATCAATTTTATATTGAAACATTCACACATGTTAAATATTATGTCATCAAACTTCTTACCCAGCCTTATCAATCAAGATGACTACTTGAACCTAGACACTCATATGACTACTCTGATGAATTATGTCACTTCCATAAGCACTCCAAGCACTCATAACACCCCATAGGGTCTCTAAAACATTTTCATACCATTGATATAATCCATTAATTATCTTAATAATTCAATCACTGAAGAACCATGCAAGAACACTGAATAATATTGAAGTGCACTTTGTCATTACCATTCTAGCATACATGACACCTTATCAACATCAATGGTCACCTTGGATACATCATTGAAAAACCTATAATAATATTTTGCATTAATGGCCTTTATAATCTCACCCAACATTATTTTAAAGTGTTTTGGTGGCTCAATTCACTCATTCATTTCCCAATATAGTATTAACTCAATAATTTGAAATATACTCTCCCTACCTAGATTTGGTAGCTATGATGAAACATTTTAAATTTTCCAATTAGGGCCTAGTTTCCCATTTATTTAATTTAATAAACATGGTAGGAACATGAATACCTTGCTTTTATGTAATCTTGGGTAATTCTAGGTTGCACCATGTGTTTATCACTATTTAGTCCTATTGGGATTAAATGCTAGCTAAGTGTAGTTGGGAGCTACACTATTATTATTTCAAGCACTATATTTGGACACCTAGAGGAGTGAGGTGATTCATATCATCCTATTATTGTCTTTTTAATCTAACTATACATCATTCTAATTACCTCAAGTCATCCTAGACCTCTTATGATAATTTGTATATAAGTGTCACATGGTGTATTTTGATAGGGTAGGCTCTCCTGAGATCTAACATCTCTAACAGGTCTAATAGATGGACATATATGATAGGTTACACATGGTACTTCCTCATTAATTTGGGATCTCCTAGGCCCTGACATTTTTGACAAGTCCAAGAGATTAAAACATCTAATAGGTTTTACATAGAACTTCCTCATTTTGTCAGACTCTCCCAATCTCTAACATTTTTGATAGGTCTAAGAGATTAACACATATAATATGTTCCATGTGTCACTTCCTCATTCAATAAAACTCTCCTAGGATCTATTATTTATGGCAGGTGTAGAAGATTAACATATCTAACAGGTTCCATATGGTGCTTCCTCATTTAGTTAGGCTCTCCTAGGCTTTGAATTTTTTGATAGATCTAAGGGATTGACACATCTAATAGGTTACACATGGTGTTTCCTCATTTGGTTAGGCTCTCTCATGATCTAAAATTTTTGACAGGTTTAAGAGAAACACATCTGATAGGCTCCACATGGCACTTTCTCATTCATCAGGCCCTCCTATGATATTTAATTAAAAGTGACTAAGATAAAATAAATCCACATAATAAATTGAAAGCTCACATGTCTACCATTAAATATTTATAAAGTGTTGAGTATTACTCTAGGAGCCTAATACTCTAGGAAAACCAACATGAGTTAAAATATATGAAAAAAAAGTTATCACAATAAAATACACTAAGTATGAAAAACCCTTTATTATTTTAGAATGCATCAAGGACTAAAATGTGTTAAGCATTTGATAGACCAAGGCAAAATAGAGATTCAAGGATTCTCAAAGTTTGAGGCCAACTAGAATGGGATTGAAAATTTGGGAAAGCTTTGAGTTTATTATTTTCAAATGATTCCCCCACTTCTCCAAAAAATGGGGGTTGTGTTGTCCATAAAAAATGGTTACTTTATGGGAAAAACATTGTCCCATCAATTAAAACCCAGACTAGGATCATCCAATATTGAATATAAAGATAGGCAACCCAAACTCTATCTCATATAATTTGAGTATGAAAATTTCTCAAGTATGTTTCAAAAATTAATATACTAGGCTCTAACTCCTTTCAAGGACACTTTGTGTGTTAGTGTTGGAGTCCATTTTTATCTGATAGATTACTTTAGTAAGCTTAGGTAAATCTATAATATTGAAGGGCTTATGAAAGGGTATGTATTTCATATAATTTTGGCTAAGGGGTAAAGGCTTGAGTATTACTCTACTACCATCTAGGAATTTATGGCCCTAATAGAGATACTTTTGGTCTCATTTTTGGCCTTGCTCTATTTTTAACTAGGCAAAAAATCTTATGATGGAGATTACCAAAATCACCTTTTTTGAGGAAGAAGCTCAATATAATATATGTGTGTGTGTGTATTCATACTTCCTTTTATCTAATATTTAATGTTTGATGTATGAGATTTAAAGACCAATGTATCTAAGGTTGATGGTAGTCTCAACATGCCTCCAATATTCAGGGGACTATTTTCTTACTTAATTATTCATAAAATCCTTGTTATTTTCTTTTGAATTTCTTGTGATGGCCTTGGATAGAGTAGATATTTTATTATTTCACTTTTTTAGTGATAAATCAATGGCTTTTAATTCTTTTAATGCTTCTTAGATAGTTACCTTGCTTATCACTATGTTCAATATTGGAGGTTCACCTTCTATTTTCTAATTCTTGTGATAGTCTTCATTATTTAGTCATCTTTTAGAGTATTCATCACTTTATCTAAATTCAATTCCTATTTATGAACCATTGGGGTAAGGTATACCTTCCTAGGAGGGAGAATTGGGAGAAAAACTATGGTAAATTTATCAAGACAAGCATAGGGCACTAAGACACAAAAAAGAAAAAACAAAATAACACATAAAAGAAAATGCATAATGGAAGAAAAAACACAACAAAATTAAACATATAAATAAATAAATCTAACCTAAGCCTAATCTAATATATACATTACCACCCTCATACTAATGTTATTCTAATATTTTGTGATAAGTGATAGCTAATAAGTAGTTTTTTATGTGGTATCCATTCACATGCATTGAGAGGTTATTGTATTTGAGGTCATTGAGGTAGAATGCATTATATCTAAGTAACTCTAATATCTGATATTTTTTAATCCATAATGAGTCAAACTTAGAGTGTTGGACCTTATTTTCATGATATTTATCCCATAGTATCACTAATTCATAAATTTTAAAGGTATTTACTTTCACCCTCTTGTCAAACCATATTTTAACTATGCCTTGGTATTTACTAAAATTCTGAAGGGCCCCCTCTCAAGCATATTTTATTTGGATGATGTCCAATAGCCTCTAGTCTAAATTTTCCCTGATTTATAAATACTCCATAAAAATATAGGTAGGCAAAATGAGGGTGGTATAACATTCTCTAGCCCATACACTAGTAGTAAAGATGAACTTCTAAGGGCCTATTTGTACCAGGTGCAATCTACCCAAAGGGCATATTTTAGTAATGAGTCTCATTTATAGAGCTTCCTTCTAGTATATTTATTGATATTATTGATCAAATTATCATTTTTATATCCTTACAAACCATTACCTTACATGTACTATTTAGACATGAATCTCAATATAACTCCATGTTCATATGCCCACTCAGTAAACTTTCTAGATTAAAATGCAAGCCTATTATCGCATACCAATAAGACTAGTAAGCCAAATCAAGTGATTATGTTTTATTAAATAAATTTGATCACCTATTTGGTATTACTATTCTTGGTGTCCACTATCTCAGTCCACCTTATGTCTTTCTCAATAGCCATGAGCACAAATTTATGGTTGACTGAGGAGTTTGGATTGATGACTCCTATGAAATCAATTCCCCACTATGAAAATGATTTTACTTCAATAACAAGCTAAAATATCATTACAACATGAACCTCCTATTTGGAAAATGCTTAGCATTGGTGACATGATCATACATGTGCATGCACATCCTTATATATAATGGGCCAATAATATCATGCTCGTATGATTTTGTGTGTCATTGTATTTCCATAGGGATGGATACTACCCATATTCTTATGGAAACATGTCATAATATCTCAATCTTATTCCCCAAATAGGCACATGAGATATATGCCTTCATAATTTATTGAGCATGTAATGGACTGATTTCATCTTAAGGGCCCTTTTCTAGGTCTAATTTAGTTTGGGGGCTGAACTTCCATAGAGAAGGTAGTGGATGACTGGAGCATACCAATTTTGATTAAGTGTTTATGCTTGGTCCATGTGATGTAGTGTAATTTGGGTATTTATCTATGTGATTAACTGAACAAATCCCTAGCCTCAGATAAGCTTATTAGGTCTTATTTCTATATCATGTTCTTGTAATTTGGCCATCCATCGACCTCTATATTCTCCTAACTCATTATTCCTGAGCATAAGTTTCACCAATGGTTCTGGGACAATGGCATTCACCTTATTCCTAATAATATAATGCATTAATTTATTCACCACCTTAACTAGGGAATAGCCATGTTTGTCAAGCATATAATAATTAATTTATGCATCTTTAAGGTTTGTGCTCATGAATACAATTGGGTGTTCTCTTTTATATTTATAAGTGGGGACTATAAAAATGGTATGCTAAGAAGAAAAATAGCAGAGGTAGAGATACTTGGTGTAGTCTAGGCTTACATAATTAGTGCTTTCATGTTGTCCTCTTTGATGTCTTGGAAGTCCTTATTAGATTTAGTGTTCCATTCCACTTTAGCTTCCTATTTTAGTATGGCATTTAAAGGTTTAACAATCTCAACAAATATAGAAATTAATTTTCACATGAAATTAATTTTCCCAAAGAAATATTTCATTTCCTTTTTACTATTCAAGAGAGGTATTGTAGAAATAACATCAACACATTTAGGGTCAATAGAGATACCTTCTTTAAAGATAACATGATTAAGAAGCTTACCTTTAGTAACACCAAATACACTCTTATTTAGGTTTAAGGTGATACCATATTATATACACAAAATATTTTCAGATTCTATCAATTATTGTTTTCTTCTCTTGTAATAACCTATCAAGTCTCAATCTCTCTGAGTGCATGCCTTAAAGGGTGCACCAAGAAAGGGGTAGGTCATTTCTTCTTTACAAGATTTTTGTCTCCTATACCACCAATTTAAATCTACATAAACCTTCTACTATACACTTACCTAACCTTTGCCTCCTCCATTACACACTTATCCAAGTAATTCATTTCCTTACATAGCCCTTATTTAAGCCAAAAAATCTTGTTGACATTTATCGAATAATGTTATCCTAAGATGACCCTATACGTAAATTATATGTGTACATTATGGGACTCTATAGGCATTGGTTTACCTAGTTTGGGACCTAACTTTATTTTATTAATTAATAACATAGGGTCACTAAGGTCCAACATTATCCACTAAACCTTTGGAAGTGTTTAGGGTTAGATTTAGCTATATATACACATTTTTTTTCATTTTAGGGAGGTTAGAACAAGAACATCATATATTGTGCATCTACTTATCCACCATTATACTTGAGGAACATTTCTTAGGGTTTCAATACTAAACTTGGATATATGTATTTTATCTTTTGAATAAGTCTTTTGGATGCATAGAGAAGTTGTGTAACCTAGAGTTGACTTATCCTTGTTATCCTTACATACCACAACAACCTCTTGTGAAGCACCTTGGCCAAGGGATATATTTAGGCTTGATGATTTCATATTCAAAGGTAACTATATGAATTATTATTTTTATCCTTACATACCAAAACAACTTATAGAAAATCACCTTGGCCAAGGGAGAGATTGAGGCTCGATGGGTTCATCTTCAAAGGTAAGTATTCCTAACTTTGTTCATGTTTGTTAAAGTAGATAGATTTGCATTTGTTAGCTTATATGATTCTATATCCATGAATTAGGATTTATTATGAATTATCTTAAGTATATATCTTTTATTCATGTTAAATTTTATGTTTATTACCCCCATTTTGTGCCACAATCTATGGTGAGCACTAGGTTATATTTTAATTTACTTTGTGAATATAAAAAGCATAGGAGCTAGATAGGGTTATTGCATCGTGTTACTTGACTAAATTCTTTGGAACCCTCTATTTATATTATTTTGGTAATGTAACCCTTGATTAGATTTAGTGGATCCATCGTATTCATGACCCCAATTTTCTAAATGTACCAACAAGTGAAAGGGTAAGTGTGATTTATCTTCTTTGAGTTAGGATTGATTTGTGCTTCACTTTCCATTGTATATATTTTGGTGAACCTAACATGAATATAATCCTTGTATTTTTCCTTTAATTCATTCATTTTACTATCATATTATATTTATTTATTTCTTTAGTATTGTATCAAACTTGTTGTTATAGTGTAATAGTTTATGCACATGTTTAACACACAGTCACTCTAAAATGACTATGTTTTCTTTGTACAGGTCTTTTCCAAATATAGGTGACTCTATAAATTATTTTGACATTGTCATCTTCTTCAACTATATGTTTTTATAATTAGTCAAACTAGTTGTATCTATTTTTAGATTATTTTTTTGCATGCAAGTTTTGCAAACTTCGTTGACCCGATTAACTCTGTTTGCAGAATTAAAAAAATAGCATTTCAGAAACACAACATAAAAATTTGCAAACTAAACATCTTAAAAATTATCAAGGTTCATTCTTACCTTCTTTATCATTTCTATTTTTCATTTATAGTCTTTTTTTCATATTTTTTATTTTATAAAACTATAACCCTATAATGAAATGGATATACTAGCTCGACATAGTTTTGTAGCTCATCTTCTCCCTAGAAGTCTTAGTCAACCTATTTGACTATGTTCTTATAGATATTACTTCTAAATAATATTAGTAACCCTATCAACTCTATTCTATATTATTTTCATATAGTGTCACCTTAACCAACTTTATACTCTTAACAAACAAAGGAATTAACTTATCTTACTAGTAATTAATTCACTTTTCATTTTATTTGCTTGCATGATTAAAGTAACAAGAATAGACCAATTAAGTGGTTTTCAATTTACCACTTTAGTCACACTATTTTTATCTTTTGAGCACACTTATAAATCACTTAATGTTAAAAATAATTAAACATTTTATTCCCAAGGTGTACCTACTTAGATTTCATCACCAATGGGGAAACCAACTTGGTTTTCTCACCAAGTATTAACATGTGGTTGATGGTATATATTGGAAAATCACCTGACATAGTTATCATTATGGGATTGTTAAATTAGGGGGTAGGCCCTAGTACCAAGCCAATACCATCACTATTACATATCCCTTTTAGTCTAAAACTACTTGAAACTATCCATATATTTTTTATAGTTTCTTCTTATACCCAATTCGCTATCCCATTAATTTAAAAATTTATTATAAATTAAAAAAATTTATGAATGACCAATTATCTTATAATTTACATTCATGTTTTTTACTTATTGTTTGATCATTATATTTTGTATTGAAAAAAATTACTAGCCAACATTAGTACAAGGTTTGTGTTATGTGTTACAATTAGATAAAACCCATTGATCTAATTGTTTGTGTGATTAATTATATTTGATTAGCTATTATCTTAAAAACATTTTCCCTATTTTTATAATTCAATCATCCCTATCCACATAGTCTCTTACAAATTGTTAGTTTTTATTACCTTTTATACACAATTGCCCTATATAAATGTGTATCATTTTAGCCTATTTAGTTTCTCCCTCTGTAGTACATAGTTGACCTATATTACTATTTTCTTTATTCCATGATTTGATTCATGTCTTAAAAAACACTATCAATTAGTTTAATTTTGTATCTAACCATTTAATCCTTCTTTCCATCAAGTTTTTAACCTTTTTTATTCATTATGAATTTCCTATTTGAAGATACTATAGAGTTAAATCAAACAAACATGATGAGTTTTACCAACCCTAATAGGTTTCCAAATACATGGCTTGTGGCATCCTCTATGGATGAAATTAATTCCCATCTTTTCGCTCATGATACCAACTATCTGACTCCTCATTGATCCTTAATTCACAATCCTTTTTTCTCACTAGAATATGAGTGTGATTTACACAACTGAAATACTCTTTTTCATCAATTAATTCCATTAACATTAAGGAAAAGAGCCTTCAACCATTTATAATCTCATGATAGGTCCTCATATATAATAACCTCCTTCACCCTCCCCTACGTTTTCTCATATATTTATGGGAACCACTTTATTTACATCTGAACATTTTCCTTCTATTATGTCTCCTTCACACACCTTGACATCATCTTCTATGACTTCTTCAACCTCCATGCCAAGTATTTCTACCAACATGGTAGGTTAAATTTTTAGTGGACCTCTTCAAAATACCCATCCCCTTAATCATGATACTAGTGCATCTTTTGCTACCAATGATTCTCATGCCACTAGTGATTTTTTCTACTAATGCTACTCATGCCACTGGTGACTTTTTACTACTAATGATACTCATGCCACTAGTGTGGCACATGTTACTACTTATAGTGCAACTCAAGATATTAATACTAACACCAATGCATCACATACTATAGACACTATTTAAAATGCTACCCAAACTAACCAATTTTCATTATCAAACACTTAATCAAATGCATAGATTCTAAACTAATAATATAAATTAGATGATGTAGATGAAAAACCATCTCATTCATATTCAAAACCAACCTCAATAGGTTTCATGGGAAGCATAAAATCTGAATGCCCCCTGACCCCATGGTAACCTTTTCCCACAACCACCCCTCATTAATAAAAAAATCATATACATACATACATACATACATACATATATATATATATATATATATATATATATATATATATATATAATTAACCTCTTGTATCTCAAATTTATAATATTGACATAGGAGGTATCACACCCACCATCACCTAGAATGGATCTATTGATCCCACATTTCATTTAAAAACATTTGGTAACCTTTAAAAAAATTGAGTCAAACTTAACACCTTTACCACTACCAAACTATTAGCTTAAAAACTCTAAGGAGATGTTTTTTGGTACAATATATTAAAAACCCAATCTATCACTAGCCTCAAAGACTTGGTTAACTCATTAGTCCAATAATTTCAAACTAGTGATCTTCTCAAGAATAACTTAGCCCACTTTATAAATTTCAAACAACTTGAAATTGGAATATCACAAGCCTTCATAAAACAATAGAAGAACTTGTATAACAAATCTAAGAATAATATGGTGGATGAAAACATATTCCACCTATTCACTAATTCTCTATACTCCAAATTAAATATCAAGTTAGCACTCTCTTTCTAATTACCTTTAAAGAATACCTCAATCAAGATAAATGACAAGACTTCCTAATGCATCAATTTGAACCATCTCAACCTAAAATGGGTACTTATATGCTCATTAAAAACAAAAACTATCATGCAAATAATGATGGTGTTATCAACACCTATGACACTACTCATAACATCCAAGTAATTTTCCAAACAATGATATGGAGCATGTTCCCCCTATAAACAACACTTTTACTCCTACATTTTCTCAACCCAACCACACTAATGTATACAAACCATTATTTTTATTAGAGATTCAAAAATTTCTTACAAGACCTTACATGAGATCTTGACCCCACTCATCCTATGAAATCATTGCATGATCAAAACAAATTTTTATTATTTCTTGTAAGTTAGGGATGGCCTCATGAGACTTGTAGATAATTATGTAATCTTGGTATGGATTTTCTTCTTGGTCCAAACTTTAATCATGAAATCCTTATTAAAAATCATCAACAAGCATATGACATAGATTTTAAATCCCATAAAACGCAAAATAAAAACCAAGTTAATGTTCATCCTACTATTTACAAATATCCTCTTCCCAGTCACTAAGATAACATTGACAAGTCTACTCCTACAAATAATGTTGATAGTTTTATAGACCTCACTACCAATGAAGAAAATGTGGTTAATATGACTAAGACAAGATGAGTATTTGATTTTATTGACTCAAATCCACCACCTATGCATCACACCTCTCAGCTTTTATGTATCATTCAAGACACTTCCCCATCCCATCTAATGGAATTAGGGAAAAATACCTTATAAAAATTCCATCACCACTCTCAAAAACACAACTTTATTATACCCATCATGCCATATCTACTCTTCCCCCAACATACACACAACAAGACCATATTCCTAATAATATTTATTTAACCCAACCATAAGAAATACCTCAACCAACCATCACATCACCTAAAGTAAATTAACCCATTTATAATCAACCAAAACCAGCTACACCATATCAACATAATTTTAATTACACTTCTAACCCTTACTCTTAGGAGCTCTTACAAAATTATGTGCTTAAATCTATCAATCCTCCAATGGCTTATGATGAATTATATCCCATTATGGAACTATCTTGTCTCACATCTCAAATACATTTCTTAGAATTAATAAGAACTTTTGACCATCATCAAAACCATCTAATGCAAATTTTTTTTAAATGAGCATCCCTCATCCTCCTCCGATAGGATGCAAAGATACTTTATATAGATATGAAGATATTATACTTCAACAAAGTGAGGAAATGTCCATTCATGTTGATTAAATAGTGGACACTTCTCTTTCATTTAAGTTCCCTATTGCTTCCATGATTCCCAATGAGATACCACTTTGTTCGAATGATCCTCCTCTATTCATTAACATACAAATTGGTGATATCCAATTTAAGCATGCCTAAATTGATGACAGTTTATGTACTTGTATTTCCTCCTTTAACTTCATTAAGATACTTGGATATTCTGAATGCAACCTCAAATATACACATAGCACATGTCAAGGATATGATAGAAGATAAATTCTGCTTCTAGGTTATGTTTGGCTTCCCATTACCATTCTTCCTATCATTTTCTATGTGAAAGTTATGATATTTAACTTTTTATGTATTACATCTTACTTGGTCACCCTTAGACTCATTTCATTATAGTAGTCACTTCATATGCATGATAATGCATTAATTTCATCCATAATAGAGCTATGTACAAGATTTGAGGAGACACAAACCCTTGGAATTTCAAATAATTTCAAGAACATGGTGTCTTTAAAACTACTACCCTCTAACCTTTGCTTAGTATCCAATTTTTGGAATCCCAACTCTCCAACTATACCATTAATTCCACTTGAAGTTATCATGGTCACCCAAAATTAATTGAGAACATTCCACCTAACCTCTTAGATTCTAATGATGATGAACTAGATGAGATAAGCCTAAAGATCAAAACCTATGATCTATCCCCTCATATTATCACCCAACTTACTCCTTTGCAACCTCAATCTCATCAACCACCTATCAATGATATACATTTTGTCTTAACCAAGACTATACATTCTATTTATCACACATTCCTTTGATAACAAAGTCATTCATGCATGTACCATTAACTTGCATACACTTGACTATGATGATGGTTATGCTTTAGATGACCTATTTTTAGCTAGATTCATCCAAGATATAAATTTCAAAGTTATTTGATATCACTCTTATTTATTTTAGTCTTTTCATTCTTCTTTTATAATTCCTTCCTTTATAGTACCTAATACTAGTTTTCTTACTATTTTTACAAGGTATAAATGGATCACTCACATAGTACACCTTTAGTCATAGTAGATCCCCTCAATATTATGTTCATGGATCATGCCATGATAGGCCCTTATCACTTTTATAAATACCAAGACCCTTATAGTTTAATTCCTCTAGATATGCTAGCTATTGTTCTTAAAATTGTTACACAGCTAGCCTCACCTTCATATGAGCCTAGTATGGTTTCTATTATAGCCCCACCTTTCCTTGGTTATATAATTTTTCCTTTACCTTAAATTCATCCCATACCTACCCAATGGGAATATCAACCTTATTCTAATATTTGCAAATTTTTAGGTCATTAGAACAAATATTTCTAGTTATATCAGCCACCCCCAGCTTCTCCTTCTACCTCTTTAGCTAGTATGCCCCAAATCCTACTAACAAACATATTTTTTGCTTTCATGGGATAGAGAACCACTATTTCACTAATTTTCAAAAGCTTAGGCAATATATTGGCACATTGCACCTAGTTATTTCTCATCCCAAAGATAAGGCCATATCTCCTTTTAGGCTATTACTAGAGTATATCCCTAAATATGGGGAAGTATACTATATTTGGCACCAATGTGGTACACATCATATAGATCATTGACACATTCTCTAGTAGTACCTTTGTGACTTTCCATAGTTGACACCTATATCAATCATTCCTCTTTTCACAGATCACACACATAAGAAGGATCCTCTTTCCTCATAGGTTATACCTCCTTCTTGTCCTATAGATATTATTCCCATTCATACATTTATTCCTCTCTTTGAGTATCATATACATGATATACCTCATGAGATTTACTATTCACTAGCTACACCTAAATTTTCATTTGATTAAATAAATAAGGAAGTTTTTTGCACAACATTATGTGAAGATTGATGAGACTTTGGTTTCTATCAGAATTCAGCTTCATAGAGATGTTTCAAATGTCATGGATAATATTTGTAGTCAAATTTATTAGTATTTGTGAACACAACATGATGTTATCGAAAAAAAAATTATGTTATGATTTGGATTGGAATTGTGATCCATTTTGATATATCTTATACACTTAACTATGTGCCAAATTTGGTTTCACTTATATATTTTACATAGATCATTATATTATGCTTTAGGTAATTTATATGGTTTCATTTACTTTCAACTTTTTTATGGCTTATTATCATTCTTTTCATGAATGCTTATGCTTATGAGTTTACTTCTTTCATGAATTCATTTTATTTTAGAATGATTGTTTGATATCTTATCTCACTCAAAAATCAAATAAGTATTATTATGACGTGGTTATACAAACCTTTATTCCCTTAGTATTTTATCTCTACCATATGATTAGTTAGAAAATAAGACTTATCATTGTAATATTACCATATTCCAATTTAATTTAGATCTCCCTTTCTTCCTTTATTATCCTTTCACATACTAAGCATACATACAGTTGATACTTGAGATTACATACTAGTTCATAGGAAAGCCCAAGTCTTTAATCAATCATATCTTTGGATACTTACCCTTATTTAAAAAAAAGTCTAAATCTCATTCATTTGTATCAATTTTATCACTCATTTTAGTTATTCTGAATCTTTATGGAGGATGAATCATAAAAACCATAAAAATTTTAAAATCCAAATCATTTAAATAAAAGGCAATGATTCAAAAAGGTAACATACAAATTCAAAATTTTAATCACACAAAAATATGTGATTCACAACACATCTCATATTTTTAATCAAAGCTCAAACTTTTTAGTTGGCCTCATGATAGAGTCGAGGTCCATTAGGGTGTGGTAGGCCAATAGATTAGAATAGGAGAATAAAAAATATATAAGCACTACCTACTATCTCACACAAGTACCTAGTCTTCACATTAGACTATCTATAAGAGGTCCTAAGGAATAGGAAACATGTTGTGGGAAGGTAGGTTTATTTTACTTTTATTGTTCATATAACCTTCATGAGTTGATCTTAGTATCTAACATATTTGCATATATAGCTTTGTGCTTATTATGAGCAAGTATCCTTTGTATTTTGATAGTCACTACTCCTATTCTCTCTCCTTTGTACTTAGTATGCATCATGTTTCATAAAGTCTTGTCATATATTCTTGTGTCATGTTTTTTGCATTCCCTCTTTCATTAAAACATTCCTAATATTTACTATTGAGAAATATTATTTTGTTAACTAATAATTTCCCTTAGAGTTTTACTTTGTGAGTTGTAGTATAAGACCATGGATAAGACCAAGTTCTCCTCACAAATTACCATAATAAAACATTTCCTTACTACCATTCACCTCATTGGTGTTCTCCTTATGAGTTTTAGTGTAATAACATGGATAGAACCAAGACCTCCTCACAAATTACCACATTAAAAACATATTTTCAACTATTCCCTTAATTATTTCCATATCATTGATGTTCCCTTTGTGAGTTTCAATGTAAGTTCATGGATAGGACCAGGCCCTCTTCATAGAATATTCTAATACCTAGTTCATACTATAACCAAGTCACAAAAAAATTACATGCTAAAAATTTGAGATAATTTGTATTAGGTTGTGATTTACATGTCATTGACATAATTACCATCTTGATTTAGTATTTTTTATCCTTACTTCATAATTACTTCACTTTTATCTTCTTATTTTTATATTGCATGTAGGTTTACAACCATTTTATTAAATTTCTCATTCTTCTTAGCTTGAATTAGTATGATTAATTTTATTTACACTTCCATTTTATTTTTATTTCTTTTCATAATTCCTAGCTTTATTTAGTATGATTGATTAACTTTATTATTTGTTTGTTTTTATATTATTGGTTTTCATATATCTTCCATTTTATTTAAAAATTTCACACTTCCAAATGTGATATAATATGATTTTTATTCATTAATTTGGTGAAAATATTTACATGGTTTGAAAACATTTATTACCATTTAATTTACCATTTTGGTTTATTATAGTTATACATCTTTTATTTTTACAAATTTACTATCATGATATAGTATATATTATATTTGGTTTGATAAACTATACTTTTCCAAATCATTTTTACCGTTTTATTTTTAACCATGCATGTGTATCACATATTAATAGAAAATAAAACATACATCACATATTTTCCATAGCATACACAACAAAACTAAAATACATGTGCTAGAAAGGAAATATATCCATGCATCCACATCTAGATAAAAGTACAAATTATAGATCAATGAATTGTCCATATAAATATATATCATGATTTTTATATAATACATGTAAAAAATATAATATTTATAGATCTAAGGTTATGCTCCATCCTATCTATCTTGTGGGCTAGCCATTCTACCCATCGACACTTATAACTAACCTCTATGAATGGTGCATTGTAAAGAGGTAGTCTAGGATTTTAATCCAACAATATAACCCTATAAGTTGGACACCTAGGCCTATATATATCCAATATAAATATTAGTCATCATGTGCATAGCTTGATCTTATGTTTAGGCATGTTAGGCCTAAGTCTCTCCAGATCCTACCCCTGTAAGTGGATACAAACCATCACCTCATGCTTGTATCTATCACATAGCCTCTCCCACTAGTCTAAACCAACCCACATGATCTAGGGTAGATGTTAACAAAGAATAAACCAAAGTGGTAGGGTCATAAGGTGATATCACCCATCTAAAATATCATGATTTGTATCCATAATTAGGGCTCCCCATTAGATCTAAGGTTGTGTTCCATCCTATCTATCTTATGGGATAGCCATTTTACCCATCAACACTTATAACTAACCCCTATGAATGTTGCATTGTAAATAGGTAGTCTAGGATATTAAGCTAACAATATAACCTTATCAATTGGACACCTAGGCCTATACATATCTAATCTAAATATTAGTCATCATGTGCATAGCTTGCTCCTATGTTAATGCATGTCAGGCCTAAGCCTCTCTAGATCCTACCCCTATAAGTGGATATAAACCATCACCTCATGCATGTATCTATCACATAGCCTCTCCCACTATTCTAAACCAACCCACATGATGTAGGGTAGATGTTAAAAAAGAATAAACCAAAGTGGTAGGGTCATAAGATGATATCATCCCATCTAAAATATCATGATGTGTAGCCATAATCAAGGCTCCCCATTTGATCTCATCTATAGTAGTATCTATAAAAAAAGAAACCAAATATAAATAAAATCATGTGTGTGTGTGTGTGTGTGTGTGTGTGTGTGTGTGTGTGTGTGTGTGTGTGTGTGTGTGTGTGTGTGTGTGTGTGTGTGTGTGTGTGTGTGTGTGTGTGTGTGTGTGTGTGTGTGTGTGTGTGTGTGTGTGTGTGTATTTATGTATGTATGTATTTATCTATGTATGTATGTTTGTATGTATGTATAATCATATATATATATATATATATATATATATATATATCATAAATAATTATGAAAATAATTTTCTATATCAAAAACATAAATTAAATCAAAACATTTCTCACTGGTGTAGATGTTGTCGATCATGGTCTCATCATCTACTCATCTATTGAGCACCTCCTAAATTGGTTATCTCCACACTAATGAAAAAATTGGAATCACCACATGATCCCATTATGATCTCCTCTTTAATTTCCTCTCTATATACCAACTATGTCATATCACCATTATAAGATCCCCTTATGTGATAGTTAATGCCTATGTATCCTCTTGTTGATGGTGTCTCTATCTATGATGAGTTTATGGGGGACATTATCACCTTTGTTATGGTCCATAATATTCTTCCACATATCTCAAATCAACATACATGTAAACATATCCTGTAAGCCTCATTACATCCTAATGTTGTGCCTGACTAGCCCATGATCTATCTCATTAAGGCCTAATCATAGGTATCTTGACAAGGACCCCTACACCTCCTTTCCCTCTCAACTCTCTATCATGTCATGTCCAATAAGTAAGAACTACTAGAGAGGATGATATATGTGTATGTCCCATATATATAGGTACATGATCCATTTTATGAGGCTCCACCCATTAATTATAATGGCCTCTAATCTACACACATGCCAAAACTATAGCAATAATGGCCTAACTCCTCCATACAATAGCTATGTGAGTGTACTATTTCCATATAATATACCATTGTGTGATAGTATATAAAGATATAACATGGGGCATGGCCTACATTACCTGGTCCTACCTCCATCGAACAATCTGAGGTAACCTATCATCGACTACATAGGACAACCTATCTAGCTGATACATAGGGAATATTTCATAGATTTGTGTGCTCAATAGAATAACATGGATCATCATCCTCTACCCCTGGGTCAACATCACATATATTTCATGCATGAGCTAGACCCAAATTATATAACCTAGGTCATATAAGGTACCCTGATCTAGGATAGACTAACACAAGGCTATTACATATAGTATTACCTTACCATCTAACTTGTGACATAACACTCATGTCGACACAAGCCCTATCATGGCCTTTTAGATATTTAGAGTGGATATAAGATAAACATCAAATAAGCTAACACATAACCCAAGATAATATTATCTGATCATGTCACCTAATAGGCTAAGGCTCATCTCTCATTCTCTAACTCTAGTGTATCACATTATCTACATATCATCAAAAGGAAGTCCAAGCAATACATGGACATCCTCCAAGATGATCACCACCTCTATAGTATCCCCCTCCACTTCCAATCATAAAGTGTTGGTAAACCATTCGCATGATCCTAGTAATATGATAATGAGATCAACACTTAGTGGGATCCATCTCATCTCCATAATGCCTCCAAAATCTAAGGCAACCAGTCGAGCTCTATCCACATCCAATAACTACTCTAATAAATCTATTAACCAAGATACATACACCATACACCAAAATATTTGTCACCTCTATAAAACATTAAAAAATATAGAATGTATTTTATCTCAATGTCATAATAACAAAATACATTCTTAAATATTCTCAAAAAACTTAAATTAACTACTTTATCAGCTTGTTTGATCTATTTTTCTAGTTTTTCCCCTTTTCTCACATAATGAACCTATTTAATACTAAATCATCAATGTCATGTTTTTTCCATACAGCACTAGCCTTTTTTTACATAAGATGTGCATTATTTTATATGTTATCATCATATTTGATACTAAATCAACCCTTTTCTAGTTCTAACATACTATATCAGCCCTAATCAAATTTTCACTAATTTCTAAATGTTTGCCTAATGTTTCCTACATTTGATACCTTCAAATTTTTTTCAATTCATTCCTTTTCTACATAACTAAGGTAAGTAAAGGTGTGAATTTTTCAATTTTATCCTTTCACTTATCTTATTTGCTTCATACTTCAATTTATTTAGCTTCACCATTATGTGTTGCTATGTTCTTTTCTTGAACCACCATCCCATGTTGTACCTACCTACCACATGATGAGCTTTGAGTGGGGCATATGTATAAACATAACATTTTCAAATTTAACAATTACTAAATTTTTTTATCTTGAAAAAACCCATTGAGTCTTAATATCTCTGAGTGTGCACCTTAAAGGGTGCACTGGGAAAGGGGTGGGAAGACCATTAGGGATTTTCAAGATTGTTGTCTCCTATACTACCACTTACAATATACAAAAACCTTATCCTATATAATTCCCTAAGTTTTTCCTCCTCTATTACACACTCCTCTAATCATTTCACCACCTTACACAACCCTAATCTAAGCCAAAAAATCTTTTTAACATTTACCAAACAATGTCAGCCTAAGTTGAACTTGTACTTAAATTATATTTACATGTTATAGGACTCTATCAACCTTGGTTGACCCAATATAGGACCTAATTTGACTTTATTAATTAATAACATAGGGTCACTTAGGGATGACACTATTTGCTAAACTTATGGAAGTATTTAGGGTTAGATTCAACTATATATACACATTTTTCTTCATTTTAGGTAGGTAAGAAGAAGAGCATCATATATTATGAATATACTTATCCACCATTCTACTTAAGGAATGTTCTTGGGGTTTTAATACTACACTTGGAGATATGTATTTTGTCTTATGGAGAATTTTTTTGTATGCATAGATAATTTATGTATCTTATAGATGACTTATCCTTGTTATCCTTACATACCATAACAAACTCTTGAAAATCACCTTGTCCAAGGGAGATATTGAGGATCAGTAGATTCATATTCAAGGGTAAACATTACTAAATTTACTCCTTGTTAAATTAGATAGATTTACGTTTATTATCTTATATTCTTCATTCTCTATGCATTAGGATTTTTTATACATTAGTTTAAGTATAGGTCTTATATTCATATTTAATTTTATGTTTATTACCTCAATTTTATGCCACAATATTTGGTGAGCACTAGATTAGATTTTAATTTACTTTGTATTTACTTTTTGAATATAGAAAACATTGGATATATCTAGGGTTATTGCATTTTTTACTTGATAAGAGGATTTGGAACCCTCTCTAGTGATATTATTATGATAAGAGACTTGTTGTCAGTCTAGATTTCACCTTTGAGGCAAAGGAGTTTTAGACTTGCCTCATCCAACTAATACAATGGAGTCAGATTTAGGTGTGGGTAGCTAATGGGTGAGGTGAATCTCTAGTTTTGGCATAGCTCCCCTAATGCATCATCTAAAATCAATTCCTAAACCTTTTTTTCAATGAAAAGTGATAGAAGAAAGCATGAAATCAAACCTAAGTTGTAGGAGGTGATGCACTAATATGTTGTGCATCTTCTACTTAATCTTCCATCAACACTTATAGACCAAAACAAATACTAATTTATAAGGTACTCTCTCCAAAGGACTCCTACACATTAGTGTTTCACATGGAGTTTATGCTAAATGACTATGATATAAAGATGATGAATGAGAGATCTAGTTTAAGACACTATCAATCATTTTTCACTACAAACACAATCATTAATGCCTTCACACACCATGTAACTTGTATAAGAATAGTCCACTAGCATATAGGTGAAAATAAAGACATGTAAAGGGATAAAGACTCAACCATTTATGCAAGTAAGATAATCATGAACACACTAGAAACTAATATGAATAAGTATTTATTAGTCCTTATATTAGCTCAAGTCTATAAGATGTAATTGGACAAAATTTTCTCTTACCCAACAGAGGGATCTATACCATAAATTTTTAAGCCTAATTTATACGAACAAGATGAGAGAAAAAGGAAGAAGATAACACTAAATTTCATTAATTGTGTAATACATTTTCATTTTTAGTTTCAAATTAGTAAAATAGTTCATGAAACACCGCCTTCTAGCCTTATCCAATGCATGAGGCATGCTTGGTTGATGGTCTTCATGGAAGTATGGTGTAGAATAGGTGTAGTGGAAACTAATTCAATCTTGGTTGAATTATTTTAGGGTATGATCATGCCAATATGGTTAACCACTTATTCTCTTAGTAGTTATAATAGTATAATATGGTTTATCTTAGCCTTAATGAATTCTCAACTAGCCCACCCTTCCATTATGCATGTCAATAAGGCTTTAAAACTACCATGTTCTCCATAATGGACATGAAATAGGAATGAATTACTTAATACAATAGTTACAATAACATTGATGATCCTCCATTCACTCTCTTCACACCAAGGGACATCCTCTTTAGTTGTCCAAATGGACTTATATTAGGCAATTAGGCCTCATCACTTGGTGTTAGTCACTTAGATGACTATGAACCTTTCATATAACCTATAAAATAGGTTAGTGAGCCTGATTTAGTACCAAACAAGTATCTTCTACCATTAATTATGCCTACACCTTACATTTTTACTCATTTAGGTGACTAGGTCATCCTTCTAAGAACACTTCTATATTGCCTTTCTATTTCAGGTTTGTTAGATCACTTTTAGGGGGAATGAGTGTATTTTATGGATTTATAATATATAATACAACTTGCATCACCCTTCCCAATTATTAAGTGTTCATCTAGCTCTGCACCTTGAATTTACAAGGAAAGCTTGCAAAACTAGGGCTCTTGGTGCATTCGTATAGGTATCTGTATAAACTTATGACATGAATATAACCTTATTAGAGTGTAATATTTTTTTTATGTTTTTTCCAAGCTATTTCAATTTATTTAAACCTGTAAATTTCACTTTTTTGCCTATCAAGTCTTTACCAAGGTTTTAAGAGGGTTTATACCCCTCACACTCTTATAAATCATTCATATACCTAGGCACTCTAATGAACTAATAAATAACATGAATTAATATCTAATATGGGTGTCCTCTTATGTCTAAGTCCTTATGTTTCCATGTATTTGATCATAAAACATCCAAAGTGATGAATCAGGCCCTTTTAATTGTACAAGCTTGCTACAAGAGGTTGATATGAGGCTTGGAGCAATATTTATCATTAGGTTGATATTTATTGATTAATAAAAATTACATGAGGTATAAAACACTTTATTTTAATTCCTTATTATTGATCCAATCCATTTTACTTCTCACAATACCTAAAACATGATCTAGCCCACCTTTAGGGTTTGTGAACAATCCTAGCATTCTAACCCTAGAAGTGCTTTTTTATCACTTTATCTATCTTTTAATGATTTAAATATGCATATCCTCAAATCTTAAAAAATCTTCATGACTTACACCATTACTTCATGTTTTCAATTATAGGCTTGTAGATGAGTATTTTAGACTTCATGAACTTACCCATGTATGTTAATCTTGTTGAGGTCATTTTTCACTCTATTTTATTGTATATGATTATCTATAATATCTTATTATCCCATTCATACTTTAATGAGGTAATGAATACCTTTAGGAAGCTCAGGACATTCTCTTGTTTGCAAGATTTTGCTCTCTTGGTTAAGGACGTGGACCTACAAGTCTATAGACCTGTAGGTCTACATCCACCCTCATTTTGACTATTTATGATATGTATTTGAATAAATATTCCATATAATCATATATTCAATCCTTATGAATTTTTTTTAGGGTTTAAACTCTCTTCAAGCATCTAATACTTTTAATTACCTAACTTGCTTACACAGTCCACTTGGTAGGGTCTCCACTCTTCATATGACTAACTGCATATACCTTCATGTATTTCCTTCCTTAAAACAAGGGTAAAATCCTCTACCCTATTATATTAAACATATCTCCACACCTCACATAACTCTCAGAGTTCTAATCAATGGGAGAAGAAAATGCAAGTAGGCCTACAGGTTGGTATTTTGAGCCTAGATCACTTTCTTCTTCAATTCATGATTGACCCATTTTCTTTGATTATCTCCTATTATTTCAAGGGAAAAATAGACATTATTTGGCTTGATTTTATTATTCTATAAAGTCAGATACTACATAAGACCTACCAAGGACCTCTCTTCTTAGGCTTGTGAGACTGTGGGGTCTCTTCTAGGCCTATTTTTTAGTTAAAGCTTTAAATTCTCTCTTTTTGAGTGATTTTAACATCTCACAAGGGTTAAAAATTTTCACTATCTCCTTAATGTTTATAACTTATTTAATGTTCCTTAGATTTGTATTCAACATGTAACATACATATTCATCACCCCTTATAGACCAGCATGTAGGTGGTTGATCAAGACCAACCTTGGAGAGATAGGTCTTACTCTATGTTTTTTTGTCATGTTCACCTATGTTATCATATTTAGGAATTTTTCTAAGGTCTATTCATTCACTCATGAATAATATACCTCAAATAAAATTTATAACTATAATAAACCTTCAAGTCTTTACCTATAATTTTGACGATTCATTAGCAACTTGACCCTCTACCTATCTTTCTTCTTGGTGAAATTTTATGAGAGTATTATTAGACTTTAGATTATATTTAATATGTGTATTCATCTCTTACATGTTAAGGTGTGGAGCTAAAAGCTTCACCAAAGGAGCGTATTGTAAAAGTTGCAGGTTTACACAGTCACCAGTGTCAGTCAGGAGCGACCGACGTCGGTTAGGAGCATACCAGGAGATGCCAACGTCGGTAGGAATCAGCCGACATCAGTCATAGGAAAATAGGTAGGAACTGACGTTGGTTACCTGTGCATCTAGAAATCTATTTTCATGGACAGAACAGAGTGTTTGCATGTTAGGATTAAGTGATAGTCTTAAGTCCACATCTCTATTATTATTAAGATTGTTTAGAGCCCTTGATTAAGAGGTACATCTGATGGCTGTAGTTGTATGCTCATGTTTCCTAATTATTATATAATAGGATAGATCTTCTTAGATTATTGTATGAGTGAATGTTGAAGAACAGTACAAAATTGTATATGTGAATCATTCCAAGTTATTGGAGTTGATTGTAATTGAGAGAGAGAGCTCTTGAGGGAAAGAGATCTCGAGAGAGATCTGTACATCTGAGAGAGGTGTGGAAGAAAAGAAGTTTCTTCAATTTTATTCCTTCTGTAAAGAGTTTAATATAAGTTTTAACGGTGGTTCCTTGTATCTCTTGTTCTTTGCTATTTATCATTCTAGTTACTTATCATTCTGGTTAATTATGCATTTAATTGCTTTCATATTGTAATCAACATTGTTGGTTGATCCCCAACAAGTGGTATCAAAGCTCAGGTTGACTAACAGGTGTTTCAGATCTGGTTAGTGTGTATTGATTACAGGGTACTCATAGGGGTTTCTGCAGGGATTTCTGTTTGAGTGGGAGAAGCAATGGTAGAAGAAAGTAAACTGAGAATGGAGAAGTTCAATTGTAAGAATTATCAACATTGGAGAATGCAGATAGAGGATTATCTATATCAAAAAGATCTATACTTACCATTAGGTGGGATTGCAAAGAAGCCCAAAGACATGGATGATGAAGAATGGGAAGTTCTTGATAGAAAGGCTCTGGGGTCTATAAGACTGAGTCTGGCATCTACTGTGATATCTAATTTATCACAGGCAAAGTCTATAGTAGAGTTAATGACTACTTTAGCAAATTTGTATGAAAAACCCTCAGCTTTTAATAAGGTATATCTTATGAATCAGTTATTTAATTTGTGTATACAGGAAGGTGGATATGTATCTAATCATCTAAATGATTTCCATGGAATTGTAAATCAATTAAGTCCAGTCAAAATAGTGTTTGATGATGAAATTAAGGATCGTTTAATATTTTAGTGACTATATCCATGGAGATTTTGGAATAGTGTATTTAGGGGATGATGAGCCTTGTAAAATTATTGGCAAAGGAAAAGTGCAGCTGAAAATGCAGAATGGCAACACATGGGTGTTGAGAGATGTTATGCATGTTCCTAGCTTGAAGAGGAATTTGATTTCTACAGGAAATTTAGGGGATGAGGGTTGTACAATAACTCTCACAGCTAAATCTTGGAAGGTGACCAAGGGTGCACTTGTATTGGCTAGAGGTAAGAGAGTAGGTACTCTCTATTTATGTAATTGTGTTACTAATAATTCTCCTTTTGTATTATCTACTTCAAATTTGGATGAAAAATTGTGGCACTCTAGGCTCGGCCACATGAGTGAGAAGGGAATGTCTATTCTTAAGTCAAAAGGTAAGCTTTCATATTTGAAAAGCATAGATCTAGATTTTTGTGAGCACTATGTTTTTGGGAAATAGAAGAGAGTGAGTTTTCTCAAGATTGGGTCAACAAAGAAGAAGCATAAGTTGCAGCTTGTTCACACAGATGTGTGGGGACCGGCACAGGTTACTTCTATTAGAGGATCACAGTACTATGTTTCATTCCTAGATGATGCTACAAGAAAGGTATGGGTCTATTGTATTTAGAAGAAATCTGATGTATTTGAGACTTTTAAGATTTGGAAAGCTATGGTTGAGAATGAAACAGGTACAAGATTGAAGTGCCTGAGATCTGACAGTGGTGGTGAGTTTTGCAGCTACAAGTTCAACTAGTATTGTTATATGCATGGAATCCATAGGCAAAGGATGGTTCCAAGGACACCTCAGCAAAATGGAGTTGCTGAAAGGATGAACAGAACAATAATGGAGCATGCAAGGTGTATGAGATTGCATGTTGGTTTGCCCTTAGATTTTTGGGTAGAAGTTGTTGATACTACAGTGTACCTAATTAACAGAGGACCCTCTACAGCTCTGGATGGTGGAATTATAGAAGAGGCATGGACAAGTAAAAAGGTAGATATATCATTTCTCAAAGTTTTTGGTTGTGAAGCCTTTGTGCACATTGATAAGGAAAATAGAAAGAAGTTGGATGCTAAGTCTATGAGGTGCACATTTATTGGCTATGGCTCTGATGATTTTGGATTCAAGTTTTGGAATCTACGAACTAACAAGATAATTAGGAGTTGTGATGTTGTTTTCAATGAAAAAGTGATGTATAGTGATCAGTTGAGGAAGCTGAATCAATCTGGGTAGAGAAATGGAGAATTGGATGAGGTGACGATCCAAAATGATCTCACAGGAAAAATTAATCACAGAAAGGAAAACATAGAGATTGACGTCAGCTAGGCAGGAACCGACGTCGGTAGAATAGAAATTGATGTCAATCATACAGTGACTGACGTTAGCTAGGAAAGAACTGGCATTGGTCAGGTAGAACTGACATCAGCCAATTATAGGCCTAGAAGTGACCGAGGTCGGTCACTGTCAGAGAATTTGGGTGGACAGTGTGTTGTGAATGAGTCTCAGATGCCCATCAAGAGGTCAGAAAGGGTAAGTAAACCTCCAATTCGATATTCCCCTTCATTATTCTATTTATTGCTTACTAATTTTGGAGAACCAGAGAGTTTTCAAGAAGTAATATAGGTAGAATCCAATAATCAGTGGGAGCATGGCATGGTTGAGGAAATGGAGTCCTTAAAAGAGAACCAAACATGGGTTTTGGTTGAGTTGCCAACAGGAAAGAAGACACTAAAGAAAAGATGGACCTACAAATTGAAAGAAGGTGAGAATGGAAAGATGAGATTTAAGGCCAGATTGGTAGTGAAAGGATTTGCATAAAGACCAGGTATTTATTTTGGTGAGATTTTTTCTCTTGTTGTTAAAATGACTTCTATACGGATTGTACTGTCTTTAGTTGCTATTGAGGATTTGCATCTTGAGCAGCTTGATGTTAAGATAGCGTTTCTTCATGGAGATTTGGATGAAGAAATATATATGGATCAGCCAAAAGGATTTGGGGTCAAAGGTAAGGAAAAGCTAGTGTGCAGATTGAAGAAAAGCTTGTATGGCCTCAAGCAAGCTCCTAGACAGTGGTATTTGAGATTTGACAGGTTTATGACTGAGCATGGCTATAGTAGGTGTCAATCTGACCATTGTGTGTATTTTAAGAGATTGGATAATGGTAGATATATTATTTTGTTGTTGTATGTAGATGATATGTTGATTGCAGGATCACACATGTAGAATATCTCTGAGCTGAAGGTGAAATTAGCTCACACATTTGCCATGAAGGATTTGGGAGCAGCAAATAAAATCCTTGGCATGAGCATTAGGAGAGACAGAAAAAATCACAGGTTGATTTTGTCTCAAGAGGATTATGTGAACAAGGTGTTGAAATGGTTCAATATGCAGGATGCAAAACTGATAAGCACACCTTTGGCTGGACATTTTAAGTTGAGTAAAGAACAATGTCCTAATTCACATGATGAGGTAGAGTACATGAGTAGAATTCCATATTCTTCTACAGTAGGGAGTTTAATGTATGCAATGGTTTGTACTAGACTAGATATTGCCCAAGTAGTGGGAGTTGTAAGTAAGTATATGGCCAATCCAGGAAAGGAACATTGGAAAGCAGTTCAGTGGATCCTTAGATATCTGAGAGGAACCATTAGTAGGCATTTGTGCTATGGAGGTTCAGATACTTCTCTACATGGTTATGTAGATTCAGATATGGCAGGTGATTTGGATGGCAAAAGGAGCACCATAGGATATGTTTTCACTATTGGTGGAATGGCAGTTAGCTGGATATCAAAGTTGCAGAAGGTTTTTGCCTTGTCAACTACAAAAGCAAAGTATATTGCAGTCATAGAGGCTAGCAAAGAGATGATATGGATGACATGGTTCATGGAAGAGCTTGGAAAGGAGCAAGAGAGTTGCAGATTATACAGTGATAGTCAGAGTGCAATTCATTTGGCTAAGAATTCAGCCTTTCATTCAAGAAGAAAGCATATACAGCTTAGGTACCACTTCATAAGATAGGTATTGGAAGATGGTGAGTTGAAGCTGGAAAAGATCCATACAGATAAGAATCCTACTGATATGTTAACCAAGTCAGTTACAAAGGGGAAGTTGAATCTTCATTCAACTTCTATTGGTATTCATGATTGAGTTGAAGATGGAGGAGCTAGAAGATGTTGCACAGGTACTGGTGTAGTTGTTTATCTCCAAGTGGGAGATTGTTAAGGTGTGCAGCTAAAAGCTTCACCAAAGGAGTGTATTGTAGAAGTTACAAGTTTACACAGTCACCAGCATTGGTCAGGAGCGATTGACATCGGTTAGGAGCAGACCAAGAAATGCTAGCATCGACAGGAATCAGCCGATGTCAGTCACAGGCAAACAAGCAGGAACCGACATCGATTACCTGTGCATCTAGAAAGCTATTTCTATGGACAGAATAGAGTGTTTGCATGTTAGGATTAAGTGATAGTCTTAAGTCCACATCTCTATTATTAATAATACTATTTAGAGCCCTTGATTAGGAGGTGCATTTGATGGCTATAGTTGTATGCTCATGTTTCCTAATTATTATATAATAGGATAGATCTTCTTAGCTTATTGTATGAGTGAATGTTGAAGAACAGTACAAAATTGTATATGTGAATCATTCCAGGTTGTTGGAGTTGATTGTAATTGAGAGAGAGAGAGATCTTGAGGGAAAGAGATCTAGAGAGAGATCTGTACATTTGAGAGAGGTGTGGAAGAAAAGAAGTTTCTTCAATTTTATTCCTTCTGTAAAGAGTTTAATACAAGTTTTCAGGGTGGTTTCTTGTATCTCTTGTTCTTTGTTATTTATCATTCTAGTTACTTATCATTTTGGTTAATTCCACATTTAATTGCTTTCATATTGTAATCAACATTGTTGGTTGATCCCCAACATTACAACCTCAAGTTTTTCCAAAACTTGTCCATCTCTTTCATAAGCCCGTAGGTGCTCAATTAAGTGTATACCTCTCTAAGACATGAGGATGGTCTATTGTTGTGAGGGAGTAAAACACATGAAATTAACTCATAGGTTTTGATTAATATACTATGAACTTTTCATGCTATAGTATGTCCTTATGATCTTGTATAGCTATGAATAGTAGAAACACATATGTTCACCATTGTAATTAAGGCCACTCTATGTGTGGTAGTCATACTCAAGTCTAGTACTTGAAAGAGGTTGATTTTTATCTTGGTACACAACCAATGACTTTATAAAGCTTGGATGAGTTTCAAGAAACCACCATTACAACATCCAACTGTGATTTATCTCTTTACTACATTGAAGACCTTAAAATATCAAGAAACTAATTTCCCTTAATTTGAAAGTACTCTTGAATAAGGATTCTTTATTTTTTTGAACTCACATGTTCCAACCAATGATAAGGAGTGAAGTTCAAGGACTTTAAAGACTCATATAAGACATATTCAACCACCATTTTCATCACCAATCTAAGAATGCATTGAAACCATTCAAAATTTTATCTTATATAGATGTAGAAGACAAATTTGACTATCTAGGTTCTTAGGGTTTGTTCATAAATAATGGGCCATAAAAATGATAACCAATTCTAAGGATTAAAAATAAATTATACCCCCATTCCTCTACCCAATATCTTAGCCTTCAACTCTCTTCCTCCTATACAAACTGAGCAAGAACCTGGTTGGCTATCTAGAGTTGTCAAGGAGAATGATGGAGAGAAGAGATAGGTTTTTGAATTATTTTGGATTGTGAATCATGGATTCTATTTTTTCATGCCTAAAATGAGTCCCCTATGATATGCCTGACCTTATCAAACTTTGACGTGACCATACCATTCTATTCATGTCTTGAGAACACCTACAAAACCTCTTTTCTTTTTATTTTTTTATGATTGAGATCTTGGGAAACCATTAGAGAAAAAATTCAAGGAAAGATAAGTCAAATACACTTTCAAACTAGAGTGTATAGGTGGAGGTAATTTAAAAGTTCACTTTTCAAGCATGCGAGGGGGCTTTTATGGTAAATGAAGGATGTTTGACTCAAAAAGACCCCTTTTTACCTATAATACCACCTTATTATGACTTTAAATGGTTATTAAACCCTTGAAAACTCATAATTCAATGTGATACCTTATCTAAAGGCTTATAATATGAAGGTTACCTATATGGCATGTTTGAAAGTCATTTTGATGACCTTATGGGCTCATTAGGGTTTGAAATGATCTTTAACAAATAGACTATATAAGGTGACCTTGTATATATCATTTAAATTTATGTCAAGAATAAAAATGACTTGGATATCCCTTGCATAATTATAAAAAATATTATGTCATAAGGAGTACCTAAGGCAAGTAGTAATACAATGAGAATAAGAAACCTTAATCTCTCCAAATACCTTAATTTCTACTAAAATACCTTAACTTTATCAAACAAGATATAATCCACATTTTAGGATTCAAAAGACACTTGAGACCCTTCCTTTCACCCAGGGATAACCTATGACAACCTAATACATCATGCAAAGACTCATGATATGGTATCACATGATGATCATTCAACCAATCCCTAGTGCACACAATGAAACCTTAAACAATGCTAGTGAGGCTTTTAAAAGACCATTTTGAAGGCCATCACATGATATAGACAACCATATATAATATTTGGGAGCCTATGAGAAATTTTTGAACTATAGGGGTTTATATTTGTCATAGGAGGAAAAATTATCAATAAGACCCTTGGTTAGGTCTAATAGATCCATCTTGGTCATGACCCTGATTATCTAAATGTACAAATAAGTGGAAGGGTAAGTGTGATTTATCTTCTCCAAGCTAGGATTGATTTGTAGATCAACTTCATTTTCTATTTATACACATACCTTCTTCATCTCTTGACTATACTCTATAGGTTATGAATGTTATCCAACCTATATTTTGAAAATACAGTCAAGTCATCCATATAGATAATAATGCACTTCCATATTAAAGCTTTAAAGGTGAAATACATGGCTCTCTAAAAATTATCCTCTATATTACTCAAGCTGAATGACATCTATTTATATGTAAAAGTGTCCCACTTCATTTTGAATGTAGTCTTGGTTCAATATTTAGGGTTGATGAAGACTTGGTTGTATCCCAAGAATCTATCCAAAAATGACATCATTTGGGATTCACTCACCAATGTAATCACTTCATCTAAGGAGGGTATTAGGTATTTATCTTTATCATATGATCAATTTAGATTTTATAAGTACACATACAGATGAATCTCTCCATTTTTATTATGAACAAGTATGAAATTGGCTACTCAAGTGGAGTGGTGGACTAAAAAAATTATTCCTACCAATATGAGATTTTAAACCTCTTTGTATATGAGTGGTTCAAGAATCAAGTTCATATGTCTCTAACTTTATCTAAATTATTTTTTATTGAGTTTGAGGGGGATAATATGGGTTATTACACTGAGTTCAAATATTTTAATATCTCCATGGGCCCAAGAAATTATGTTTCTATATCTCAGTAGCATCCCTCTAAGTTACATAATATCTTCTGATGTACATTCTAGGCTAATGTTAATAGTTCAAGGATGATCAGGGGACCCAAGATCAATAGTCTCAAAATTTTTGTCTTGGTATCTTGGTTTCTAAAATGGGTTTTCATACCTATCGAGTTCAAACACTTACTCTAGTGATATCATGCCTTTTGGGACTTGATTTTCTATAAGGTTCATTATGGCATCCTGATCATAATTTGTATCTCCTAGATAATCTCTTTCCTTCTCATAAATGATCTAATATTTAAACACCTTAATTTTTTTTTGTAATTCTAGTATATGATGTTATTATTTGAATACTTGTTAGTTTTTTGCATTATCTAGGTTAGAAGGGAAAGGGATTAACTTGATAGAGAACTCTTATAATCATGTGTCATCCAAATGTGATAGATTCAAGGTAGATGTTTCTAATGAATCATCCACTTGGTTCTCCTCTCAAAGAATGGGAATAGTATTAAAAACCATGAACATTTATATAAAATCCCATGCCATGTGTTTGTACTTCCTGAGATAGGAAAGTTTACACTAGAATTTTCTCCTAACTTGGTTTATGATCAACTCAAAATCCCAAACACCCTGAGTTCCTTGACTCTATGTTTCAAGGCCAATTGTAAACCAAGGATCAATGCTTCATATTCTAATAGGTTATTAGTACATGGGAATTTAATTCTATAAACAACTAGGTGTATCTTTACTTTTGGGTTAATTAAAAAGATTCTTGACCTAGAACCTTGTTTAGAATGGGCCCCATTGAAGAATAGGGACCACAAACCTCATATATTAGGATCAATCCCAATTTCATGCTTAGTCATTTCTAAAGACATGGTGTATATTCCTAGGTCTAAGGATACTAGGTTCACCTTTTCATTTGTGGCATTGTATTCTATGATTATGTGTTTCATCTTAGGTTCTTTTTGTATTCTAATTTGATTGGGTACACCTATTTAAGGTAGCCATAGATGAGAAAATTTTGTATCCATTTACCCATTTAAGGTTTTAGACCAATCCCTACTAAGAATCATTTGGTATGCTTCATGTATTTATACCACTTAAATATCTATGAATTGTTGGATCCTAGGCTTGAATTATAGCTACATATGAACATTTAATATCTCACCAACTACCTTTACCTCTAATTTATCTAGTTGGATTACCACCTTGTCTAACTTGATATGGACTAACCATAAATTCTCAAAAATTCTTAGGGGAATAAAATTAGATAAATCTTTTGAGTCAACTAGGGAGTTATGTAGGTTCTTCTAAAAATGTCTAATAGTCAAGAGGAAGGGAGTAGCTTCAATTTTGTTATAATGAATGACCGCATTAGCAAGGGTAGTTTTTTTTTAGCAAGGTTGGATTATCTATAAGTGTTTTCAGTATGTCTCATGGTTTGATGATTTCAATGAGATCATGAAGCATTATATTGGATTTTATTTTCTTCATGTCTTCTATAATGTTATACCCTACCTTGTTCTAAACTACTTGGGTATCTATAAGATCCTTTAACTCATTAGTATTTATATGTGGTGGTTCATTCCTAAATATGGGATTGGGAGGGGTGGAACCATTATTTGTAGGAGTAGACATGATGATGGTTTGTTTCTACATCTGGTTCCTTATGGCATAATTGGTCCTTTGGAATTATTGTAAGGCATGGACCTCACTAATACTCTCATCTATTTTATTATCATATTATCTAGGAAACTCCATAGTCTTTAATACCATTATTGTGTTTGAGGGTCTACTAGTGTTAGAGGTTTCAAAGTGCTTTAGGACCACTTAATATTCCTCAATTTCTCTTTGTAATATATCAAAGGCACTATAGAATTATATGTATTTGAGTTCCTTGTGTTGGGACATGTTGTGTACCTATCACCAATTTAGGAGGGCTATCTCATAGATGTTAATCTCTAGTAGCTTGTTAGGCAATGGCTATGGTTGATTATTAGGTAAATTTTAGGATATGTTTTTCCTTTGGTAGGTAAAGTTCATGTTGAAACTCTCCCCATTAGTGATTCCCATTTTGTTTTAGAGACCCAATAAATCCTTGCTTATTTTTTGTACCATAATTTGGTTAGCATCCAACTCATTCTTGGTAGACTCCTAAGGTATGATTTGAACATTATTTATAGTAGGTATCAATACCTAAATATGGGTTTGAGGTGTTAATTTAGTATTTAATAGGGTGATAAAACCTAGTTGTTGGTTTAGTGTGGTATACCTCAATAAAATTTGGTTTATCACTAGAGTAAGCTAGAGCATCAAGATATTTTGGTTTGTATTGGGTAGAAGGGTCAATACTAGCATATTGGGTAATTCATCAAGGATGGGATCCATCATTTAGCCTTAAAATTTAAGCTATATATCCACCTTATTAGCTTTAACATAAGCCAATTTTAGGTTTATTATCAAGGGATATCATCTTATAAACATATCATCCAGGGGTCTACGGATTTAATATACATTTTGAGCACTAATTGAGAATTAATTTAATAAATCACAGTGACTTGACTATACATATTTTGTAACCTAGTGTTGAAATTATTGATGGGATAATTCAGTTCCCTCTTAATATAGATAAAGTGTTGGTAAAGGAAACAAGGGTCAATGACCTACTTGAACTGAGCCAACAAGGTGTTGCTAAATTATTTCCATCCTATGATAGAGTCCTTAGGGATTTTTAAGAACTTGTCATAGGTTACATACATCAAATTAAATGGAAGTAGTCTACAATACACATCCTCCTGTTCAATATTGAGGATCCTAGTGGTACTTTTATATGACGTTACATGTTATTATACCATCCATCCCACACCAAGCATGAAACATTGGAGGTACCTTTCTACGTTTATCAGAAGGTCAATAACATTAATCACTAACCAAGATAACAAGGCCATGGGGGTAGACATTAATGGTGGTATGTTTGGGGTAGACTGAGAGGATGAACTAGTGGAAACAACTATAGGTGTGAGTTTATGTTTTCCAAATTGGGATCTCTTATATAACTACAAGGGAGAAATAATCAATCTACCATAAACGGACCTAGATTTGGTGATTCATGAAGTAGGATCTATATTGTTCAAGTATAGACTAATGAGTTAATATTTATTTATCAATATCCCTCCTTCTAGCACCAACTATTGTTAGCCCCAAAATCTTGGGTCTAAAATCATTCATGAGTTTGAGTGTTCAAGAGAGAAAATTAGGGGAGAATGCATGGGATAAATATATCCCCTCATCAATTTTAAGACTAATGTTGGTTCAATCTAAGGACATATCAATTTAATATATTTTACTCAAAAAACTTAAACTACTACCACTAGAGGTTCAATGTCTATTTGGTGTATGCCTCAAATTCTTATATTTGATTGAATTTAATTATTAGTTCTTTTTCAGCCTGACCTTACCAATTTATAGAATAGGGGGTGAGTGTTTTGATTATAAAATAAACATAAAAAGAGGAGAATAAGGTAGGGTATAAAAGTATGTTTCTATTCAATAAAATGTTAATGATTGAGAACTTAAGCAATCCAAGTCATAATTATACCACTGTGTCTAGTTTAGTGATTATGAAAACATGTATCCAATCAATGGGAAAGCTTTTAAGGGAAACCAATATGAATATTATATTTGTAGGTCTTTCAAAAAATGTAAACACATAGAATATTTATATTGGTGACACACAAAGCTTTTGAAACACCTTATAACTAAAATCACATAAAGCACAAATTTCATAGGGAAACTAAAAATAACGCATAAGGAATTAGATTATAAAATAAATGATCTAACTACCATATTTATCTATGTAAAATAAGCATAAAATAACTCCACTTGCATAAGCATTAATTATAAACTAGAAATAATGGATCACATTCAATGACTAGAAGACAAAATCAAAACAAATAAAAGGATTCTATTATAGTTTTGATACATTTTAATTACATGGAAATGCCAACCTTTAAAAATAGAAAGTAGTATAAAATATATAGAGAAGGATGGGGTTAGCCCCAAGTAGCATGAGATTCCCATCCTTGGACATAATGGCCACCAAAAGTTATTACAGTTACATTTATTCAAAAAATAGAATATTCCCCATTCCCCTAAAACATTCTTAGGATCCTCTCAATTGATATACTAAGGAGATGGATAAGAACCACCTCCTAGCTATTTAGGTTGTACCTCATTTTCTACTAGGGTGGTTTCCACCAAGTTAAATTCCCTATCCATCTCATCTAAGTTTATGGGAAGCTATCAAAATATTAACTCAGATTGGGTTGGCAGTCATTCATGCACTTGGAGTGGGGCATCAAGGTAAACTTTAAACTCTAACACCTAGCTAATACTTTGCATAAATTAAGTCAAAAGATCTAGTATCACCTTGATTTTATCCTTATTGGCCTTTTCCACCTTTATCATCATTACCTAGTTGAAATTACCTAGGTGAACCTTGAATTATGTTTTATTCATCAAGGTGACATCTGGATATAATAGCACCATGATATTGACTTCCTTGAAGTAAGTCAACATCTTTTCCTTGCCTTCTTCTATAGGTTCCATGACTATCTACACCATGGCCAACCACTCTTCAATTTAAGTGCTCATTCTCTTAGCATAGGTTTAATATATTTTTAGGTGTAAGAGAGGCATGAGTTTGATATCTAGAAACATACCCTTTTGGATAACCATAGTGAGCCTTTTGCACTTGTTTTCCATGTGAGGGATCCTTTTTAGGTATGCATTTTCTCACTGGAGGTGTTAATTTCTCATGGTAAATGTCTTGACCACTTCCTTGAGAGCTAATAATATTTACATGAGGGCATATTTAACCCTACTAATTAATTTCATAGGAAAAATTATCTTCACTTTGGCATCAAGCACCTAAAATTTCTCTTTCATGTCCTTTATGAGTTTCTCGCATATATCATGAGTGGCACAAAGCATGAAGACTAGATCCTCCACCATAATCTCTTATTTTTTGTATGTCCTCACTTTAGTGAAGGAGAAAATGTCATGTGTTGTTTTTCATACCACTCAGTATCCATCTTGATTTAATCTTTGTGTGAGTATCATCCTCATATTCCTAGACACCATGTCAAACTCCCACTAGACCTTTGGATCACCTTGAATGACTAACAACTAAATAAAAATATAACCTACTAACTATTTACCATAGGATGAAGGTGGGGTGGAAGAGATAGAGGTAGAGGGTATAGGCATGAGAGGAGGAAGAATGGATGAAGTGAAGAGAAGGAAAGATGAGACAATGAAAGAGGAAGAGGTATGGGGGGAAAAGGGGAAAGGAAAAATTAGGAATCCCATGAGAACATCTGGGCATTACATTAGCATTGGGTTAAATTTAATTAAGTGTTCATGGTGCCATAGAGAGGAGTATTCAAAAATAATTAGGAAATTATATGGTTAAATACAAATCCTTAGGTATCAATGATAATTTAAAAGGAAGTCTCGAGAGGGACAAGGGTAGTAATAGGGGATTGAGTAGAAGGTTGAGAGGGAGTTACCTTTTACTTCTTCTTGGGAATTTTACCCAAATAGACTTATGTTGTATTAGTAAAAGGGGATATAGTGGTAGTGGTAGGGTATAAATAAGGATTATACAAAGTGACTATAGGTGATGCTAAGGTTTCTATATCTAACTAAATTGTGCACACTATTACACTTGTTATTAGGGTTTTCATTCAGACTATTGAAGTGAGATCCCCTAGAGGTGATTAAACCTATGAAAGGACCAAAGGAGGTGTGAAGGGATAGGAAATGGAAGATATTAAAGACTATATGTGAGCCTTAGGGATCCATATAGATGGGATGTGATGAGGATATAAATTGGGACACAAATATATAGTACATGGTTGAAGCCATGGTATCCTATATGAATTATGGAAGGGGTAGAATGGAAAATAGGAGAGGCATAACTTAGGTGAACCTAATAAAGATAGGGAAAATAAGGGGTACCATAGTGGGATATTTAGGGATGGTGGTAGTATGGAAAGTAATTTCCATGTATGTTTATTAGTTTTCATGATTTGGGATCAAATTAGGGTTGCTACCAATGTTGAATCATAGTGCTTGTATAGTTGGGGGTTGAGTAACTTGAGTCACCAGAGGTCATTATCTAGAGTAGAGATTAGAAGAGGTGAACTTATGGAGGAGAGGGAGATAGGACCCTTTAGATAATATTTTTTAAAATTTATGATGGAGTTATAGGGCTACCCTAAATAGTTGGCTTGAATTATGCATGTTTTCCCTTATTTACCTTAAGCCTAGCTAACACCTCCTTGTCTTTAGTAAGGTTGAGATATATCTTGTCATCAGGGTGGGGAATTGGGATATAGGTGATGTTTATATGATATTGGTACTCATCATATGGGCCCTAATGGCACCATGAGCATCCCATTCCTAATGATCCACTCTACTTGAGCATGAGAGTCCCTGCTTAATGACATATTTTATAATAGAGGAAGATTCTTGTATACATGCTAGTGGATTATGATGGGGAAGGTTGGGAAAGCCTTTTTTATGGATAAAGTATGGGTTGAACACATAATCCACTAATTGGATAATTATCTCTTATTTGGTGAGCCAATCCAAGACCTGATAGGGCAGGTAGAGGGGAGACATGTGGATGCTTATAACCTAGATGATGGTGTCATCTTAGTAATACTAGTAATCACTAATAGGGGATAGGCACTATATGATCTCATTATAGATCTAAGGCATGGATACCTCATTGATATCCATGTAAACCTCTAAGTAGAATAACTCGCATATCTCTTGCATGTGATTTTTTTAGTGGTGCCCATATAGTTTGTAGACAACTACATACACTACATCACCCTTGGGAGTCCATGGTAGAAACACGAAAGGTTTGAAAATAATGATAGCACAAATGGAATCCACCATGTAATTCATAAAATATTTATTGATCAGTTGGTGGTAGAATTTCATGTTCTTTAAGTAGAATATGTTAAACTACTAGGTCCTTATATTGAACTAGCATCAGTCATGAAATTAATGAGAGGATATATTTATCCTATTTATTATCCCCTAATTTTTTCTATGGAGAACTCAATCTCGTCAGTAATTTTAGACACAAAATTTTAAGGTTGATAAAAACCTCTTCATACACACACTAGAAAACATGTAAGGGAAAATTACATAACTCTTAGGCCCCCTTTGGATTATTGGATATGTAGGCAACACCCATTTCTATAGGGGTATTTGGGGAAGCTTGACATTAAATGCCAACTAACCCATTTTTTACACAATCACTCCAAGGGTGAGGAATCTAGGGTTTGATCATTTGAAAAAGAGATATAACCTATGCTTGTAATCTAAACACACTAAAATAAATGTGACTAAAAACCATAAGGATCCAAATGGTCACATTTAGTTCAAGTCATTATTATATAATGGATACCTACATCTAACTCAAACACTAGAATCAACACTACCATCTAGATCTAATACAAGTATCTAAGTCCATAGAATGTAAAATTATAGAATCTAATGACTATTCTAGAATCTTGATCTTATACATTTCCAACCTATTTTAACCCATATATGCACATGCATAGTGAACCAATTAACTACTTTTGTTTTCAATTTATTTCAATATTAATTAGTAGTTGTACTTTATTTTTTTGGCATATCTCAGCATTACAAATTTAAAATATTGTTTATTTGAGATTTCAAATTAATTATCCTAGTATAGATCTATTTATCACCTTTATGCTTATTTATTTATACATTTTTAATGCTAATGTACACATGTACAAATTCAAATTTAAGGTCAAACACATGTTTTTATTTGTTTGGATTTTATTCAAGAAATGATATATGTGAGGGGGTTGGATTTGGAATAATATATTTGAATAAAACTATGAGATTTGATTTTGGAATGATGTATCCTAAAAAATATGTGAGATTTGATGTGGAAATGATTTACCCCAAGAAATACATGAGCTTGAATTAAGGAATGATATATCCTGAGAAAAACTATGAGCTTTATTTTGGGAAAAATATATCTTGAGAAAGTTATGATCTTGTATTTCATTAATTATTTGGTTGTGCATACGTAAATCAAGGAGTTAACTGATTACATATATTGTATAATGTGATGATTTTTGACTAATTTTGACCCACAAGGTCAAAATATCAACCCGTATAGATAAAAACATGTTTATCATGTCTTGTCAACCTTGTATCTAACTTTGTCATGCCTTATATGGTCTTCAAAAGGTCTTTATAAAACATTATTATCATTGTTTAATGTAAATTTGGATAAATTAAGGTAATGTATAAATTAAGGTAAAGGATAAATTAAATTTTTGAGAAAGAGGTGAGTCCAAGAATTCACATAGGTTATTAGATGTCTCTCAAAGTCACTCTAACCCTTCATCACCTTGTATGAACATTTCACTTATGTTTGGAGATTTTAAGGTTTATTTTTTAACTTTAAGGTAAATTTTTATGCCTAAAAAATGCATAGAACTAATTCTCACATATGTCAAAGTGAAAAAACTATACTAATACCTTGCTAGAGTTCTTGAAGGAGTTACATAACTACCATGTATGTCAAGGAAGTCAAAATAGGTCAGTTTCTTGTAGTTCAATGCCAACGAAGGGAGTTTCACCCACTTTCAGGTGAAAATAGTTTAGAAGTGCCTCCTCAGCTCTAATAGGTCAAATTAATGCTTAGAATGAAGTTTTGGGTCCTAAAAATGTAGAAGTTACTTCAGAACCTCCATCACTCTCTTCACAATCTTGTAAAAGTAGTTTTCAATTTGATGGTACAATCAAGAAGGAGAGAGTCAGGGTCAAATCTTTTTTCTAGAGGAGGGGGTCCAAGGTGGTTTAAAACTACATTCAAATCTCATAAGTTCAAATCTTCTCCTTAAAAGTATAGTTTCAAATGATTTAAATGTATAAGAGTAATTGTAAGAGATGTGTAGGGTCTATGAAGATATTTCATGTTCTTCTCCAACCACACTTGGCATGTGTGGCCTTAATTTGGCAAGGAACCTCCATTATACATAGTTTGTAAAGTTGACTGTCATAGTTTCTTATTTGTTTCAAGGTATTTATAAGTTAAAGGAATAGAATGAGGGTCTATATAAATGTTTTAAATATTTACAATGTAATTATATCTCCATAAGTTATTTTCCATTTCTTCACTCCAACACCATCCTCTTCAAGTAATTTCCAAGTTGACTTCCAAGTACTATGTCATAAACCTATTTTCATAAAGTGGTTTGAAATATCTTAATATTACATCATAAAAAGGTGTATGATGGTATTGAAATCATGAGGATAGTGATTAAGTGTGTGGAGATGTTTTTAGAGTTAAAAATAATACCAAACTTGAATTATAACTTACCTACGGCATCAAATGCATACCTACAAGTTTGTAGACCTGTAAGTCTGCACTCTATGAGAAATGGATTGTAATGTACATCAAGAATGACATTTTAGGAAATTGAGTGGTGAGATAAGTTTATTTTATTTATTTTAAGATTTAAAAACAATGTATAGGTGTGTATCAAATCTTAACACTCAAAGTACTCTTAATCACTACCTATATCCATGTCTTGAGCAGACATGAGAGAAGAAGAGTATGCTTTTGGGATGTGAGATTTTGAGAAAGTATGAAGAGATCCAAATATGTCCAAAATCCCTAAAGATTAATTTAATTTTCTTATTTTATGAATAATTAAAAAGTGGGGTCTTGTTATAAATAATCATACATAGCAAAACCTAGAAGAATACACAGGTAGAATGGTAATACACAGGCCTGCTTGAAGTTCAAGTTAGATTCCAATATTTGAAAGAGAATATATAATATAATATATTATATAATGAATTTTTAATTGATAAATATAATTCATGGGATCCTTGAGGACAAATAAAATATACTTTTGTATGAAGACTCATAATCCATTACCACCTACATGTTTTCTTAGATAGCTACAAGTGGTTCTCAAACTTTAAGAACATGATAGAGACTTGTGTGCATTAGAGTTGGAGATTAGATATATGGAAAATTTTATATAAAAACTATGAGTTAAATAATACATAAATATAGTCGAGAGGATTTAATCAAGATAAGTCACTTAAAACCCTGCATTCACATAGTCAGCTACTCTTATGAGCCTATCTGCCTTTATGAAGGGTATCTATTTGTTTTGTTAGAAAAGAGGTATGTAGAGATAAAATAAGCATATAAAACTCACATTAAAATTAAATAATGATATATATATGATATTTAGGGTCATTAAAATCAACTCTAGGTCTTGATAAGTCTATTTTATACTGTTAAACCTAGACTAAACACACAGACCTGTGTATAGTTTTGGATGAAAGTTGGATCGGCTAATGGTGATAAGAAGACATAGAGAATTTATTTGGTTTTTATATTTGTATTGAATCATTATATTAATATTATTATCCCTTAAATATAGATAAAATATCTTGAACATAATCATTGGGGTCACTAGTATTGATTTGTTAGAGAATCCTAAGTATGGGCTAGTAAAGGTGTAAGAGATATAATGAAGAATAAAGGTGAAAATGACTATTTTAATAGGTAAAAATAGGTGTTACATACCTAATGACATAATTTATAATTCAATAAAAACTCAAAGTATCACCTTTAGACATCAATGTTATTATGGGCCTCACCAAGAATAGTCTACCAACTGGAGAAGATACCAACTTTTTATTGGATATCTCATAATAAGATGCATGGTGGACAAATTATTAAGGGAAGATATAGGGGTATATTTATTAAAAATTCATGTCATTAATTTTTCCATCCAGGTTGTGTATTATATGAATCATTGCTAAGACTCTTAAACACTCACAGGCTACCAATAAACTCTCTAGTCACCTGATGGAAGGAAAAGACTTTCAAATGCCTTAAATGGACTGATTCAACCTTAAAATGTTTTTGGTGACCTTATTAGGTCTTATAATCATCTTTTAAATCAATATTTTCATGTTCAAGGTATAATATTATATGGAATCATCATAATTGCATGATTTTAGGCTCTTTTGTGAAGAAGTAATGTATGGTATGGTCTCCAAACCAAGCATAGAGGTATGTAATGCATGATAATAGGTTTTAAAATTATTCATAAACCTTTTTATGTCTCTCAAAAAGATACATAATCTCTCCAAGTTAGTAATTTCTCTAAGAAGGTGAGAAATACATCATTTGCTAGTCAAGTATCCTACCTAAAGACCTATAAAACACTTCAAGAGACCTCCCTTCAACATGTTAAGTTTCTTGATGATTTTTAAGGTCTAAAAAAAATATTTCCAAGAAATATAACTTGAAAATCCTTTGGAAAACCTCTTCAATCACCTCTCAAGCCTATTCAAATGCCTAGAGTAAGGTTTTGACTATTTCATAGTTTACCCATCTATACAAGGTCTCAAGAGATAAAAATTGGAATGGAGAATAATTAGATAATATTTAAATTTAATCACACACTAATTATACATATCACATATGTTGGGAGTGATTTTGAGCCAACACTCAATTTTTAGGCATAGAGGCCTAATGGAGGCGTAATTGAGGAGAGAAAATATCAGAAAAGTGTATTTCCACTTAGATTTAAGTCCTAAAATTTGGCATAGAGATATAAGGGGATATTGGGTCCTTAAAAATACCTTTATTTTCTTAGTACCATTTATAAATTCTTATACACAAGGAGGTTTGCATGTTTTCAAGACTACAAGGAATTAAGTCCTAATGAGATTTTTGGTGCAAGATGAAATATTAAGGGTAGTTTAGACATACAAATGAGTTTTTATAGGCTTGATATGATGTTAATATTTCATTCATGGAGAATAATTTCAGTTATGAGGATAAACTCAAGAATTAACACTTGCAAGTAAGATAGGCGTAGTAAGGCCAAGTGGGCTTCAAGACACCTAAGAAGTGTAATCATCATTATAGGGTCAATTTTAGGAGTTTTATAAATAGATGAAAGGTTTTAATAGTAGATAAAAATTATTCCAACATGACTTGATGGTTAATGAGTCCACTTATCATCCTACAAGCCAAGTCAAAGTGTAGTTTTGAAGAATAAGGCAAGGTGTCAAACAAAGTTACAAAACTTCTATGCCATGTGGAAGAGGAAGACATCATCAAATAAAATGAACACATGTTGAGAAACATCTTAAGACTATTCATAACTCCTCTTTCTTTATTTTAACTTATTCTATCAAGAGTGACACTTATCATCCTACAAGCCTAGTCAAAGGGTAGTTTTGAAGAATAAGGCAAGGTGTCAAATAAAGTTGTAAAAATTCTATGCCATGTGGAAGAGGAAGACATCATTAGATAAAATGAACACATGTTGAGAAACATCTTAAGACTATTCATAACTCCTCTTTCTTGATTGTAACTTATTCCATCAAGAGTGACACTTGTCAATGTGTTCTTTTATGCCCCTCCTCTCTCTCTCTTATCTCATTTTATCTATATATTAAACCTTAATAGGTTATGTTTGTATCTTCCACTTGGGTATGGTGAATCCCTACCCATTTTCAATCCTTTGGTCAATGAGAAACTTCTATTTTACGTCCTCCTTTAACTAGTTTCAATATGTGTGTGTGATTAGTTGATCTTGTCAAGTGATTAGATTTACTTCTTTCACATGTTTGTCCTTTTATTACATTCATATTTAGTTTAAAACTTCTTTGTGGGTATTTTGAAGAGTTACAGTGAAGTGTGAAAGGTTTAGTGAGTTGTATATTCATTAATGTCACTATGTGACTTCTTAACTAGTCATATCCCAATCATATTTTGCAACCTTCATGTGAAGTGATTATGTAGAGAGTTAAATTAGGATTAATGTTTTGTTTCAAGTTAGTCTCATGTTTGAAGTGCACTTGTAGCTAGTTGGTAGTGGTCAAACTATTCTGGTGCATCACCTCCATTAGAGTAGGTTTCTCTCTCTTTTCCTTACAATTTGGTAGATTAGTTTGTGAGTCTAAGTTATTTATCAAGGAGATCTATCCCTTTAACCTATAGATTCAATCCAAGTCTAAGCCACCTAAAGCCTAGGATTGTCTCCATGTTATTCCAAATTTGAAAGGCTTGAACTACCTTCCAAGGGTGAAAATTTAGTTGATAACAATGATTAAGGCTCAATTTTATCTATATCATGGATTTTATATGTTATTATAAGTTTATGTTGATGATGTGATGGGACATGTTTCTATTTTTGCAAATAACTCTAATTATTTAAGTAATCTTCTTTGTCATATCATATGGCAAGATGTACTAATTTGGAAAACTATGATGCCATTATTGTAATATGTTTTAAGACTAATATAGATACAACAAATAGGAAAACATAAAATAAATATCAACAAAACAATAATAACAAAAAAAATAACAAAACATGCAAAAAATAAGTTATGTTTTGTCCTTTACTAAGTTAGAAACCTTAATATTTGCTTACTTATAATACTAATAGGATTGGGAATGATGTATTCCAATAAAGTTGTAAGCTTCAATTTTTCCCAATAAATAATATATGCAAGGGCATTGGATTGGGAATGATATATCCCAAAAATGCTATAGTGATTTTCTTAAAAGTGAACAAGGATTTTAACTACACTAAGGGCAATAAAAATTATTTTTGGGGGTTTTAGATTGGTAATTATTTTGGATTTTTTGGATGTTACTAATATTTTTTTTATTTTTGTATTTTCTAAAGCTTTTGGATTTTTGGATTTTGGAGTTTTTAATTTATTTAGATTTTTTAGATTTTATATTTTATATTTTTTTTGTATTTTCTATAATTTTTGGGTTTTTTTAATTTTATATTATTTTGGGATTTTAGGGATTTTTTGCAAGGTGATGAGAAAATAAAAAACCTATTATATCATTATGATGGTGATATAAAGTGATAGTGGATGGAATGGTTGAGGGAGTTTGTATACACACAATATTTTGCATTTTATCATTAACTGGCACTTTATCTCTTGAAAGAACCTATTGAGTTCTAATTTATTTATGTGCATGCCTTAAAAGGGTGCACTTGGAAAGGGGTGGGTAGACCATTGGTGTTTCATAATATTTTTGGTTAATTTTATCATACTTAAACCCATTATAAATCCCACTTATCCAACTCCCTAAGTAAATAAACCTCCTTTATCCAATACCTTAATCAACTCTCCTTTCATACATCCCCTAACTAAGAAAACACCCATTTTTATACTAATTCAGTCTGGTCAACCCTATTGTAAAATTTATGACACATGTTATGGAACTAAGTCAGGGTAGTCAACCTAGTTCAAGGAATAATGGTAACTTTTTATAAATAGTGTTGTGTGGGTTGACTTTATTGACTAAAATTTGGGAAGGAATAGGACTTATCCATTTCTATAAATATGACTTTCATTTAAATCCAATAAATAGGAACATTCATTGTTTTCATTATAATAGCTTACAATTCTACTACATCTACATTTGAAGGATCCATTACTTAGGTTTTGCCTTAGAGAGAAGATAAATTATCTTGTGGGAAGTCTTAGATGTAAATTAGGAGTATTCTATCCTAAATTTTATTTATATAGTGTGATCCTTACAAAGCCACAAAAATATATTTCAAATCATAATTGGCCAAGGGGGATATTGAGACTCGCCAGGTTTGTTCAAAGGTTAGTATCTCTAACTTTTTCCATTTCATTTGATATATAGATATTTCACAAAGTAATAGGTTTTGAATGTATAAAAACTTTATTAGAAGACGTCTATACTTAAATTTGGTATATCTAGAGGCTTTTATTTTATTTCCATCTTCCACCTTAGGTGATCTAGGCCCTCATTTTCCTAGCATGATCCCTTGATTATTTTGTTTGTTTTTAGCCATCCCCTTTGTGTTACAAATTTTGATAACACTATATTAGTTTTATTTCATGAATTCATACTTTGCTAGGGTTATTACATAGTATTATTTTCCTAGAGGCTTTGGAACTCTCTCTGTTAATGTTGTGTGATAAATGTTCCCTTAGTTTTAGTGGATCCAATTTGGTAATGCTCTCGATATACAAAATATTTAAATAGATGTTAGTTGATTACATTATCTAATCTAGATTTACTAAGATAAGTTATACAACTATATTAATTTTTTTCATATAATCTAGTGAATCTAACCCTTACATTTAAAAATTTTCATTTATAAATCAACTAAGTTACATTGGTTGATTTAAATTTATTCTATGTTTGTATATTCTAAATCAACAAACTAAGTTGTGTTGGTCGACCCAATTTTCTTCTTTGTCTATAGGTTTTAATTTATAGTCAACAAGGTTATGTTGGTCGATCCTACTAATTTATGTATATTTCAATTTTTAGTCTCATTAATTTAGGTTATAGATCTATATATTCATTTATAGATATGTATAATTTTATATATTTTAGTTTTTAGTCTCAGTAAACTAGGTCATGTTAGTTGACCCTATTCATTTTCTAAAAAATTTAGTCTTTAGTCCAAATAAACTAGGTCATGCTAGTTGACCCAGTTCTATTTTATATTTTTAGGTTTTGGATCTGTAGTTAATTAGATCATGTTGGTTAACCCTATTAATTTTTACACATTTCACTCTTCATTCTTAGTCACTAAGATCATGTTGGTTGACCATGTTCATTTCTTGTATATCTTACATTTTATCTTTCATACTCAATCAATTAATTTGATCTATTTGATCTTATTTAGGATCCTTTTAACTAGCTTAGTACTTAAATTTTCTTAGTTTAGTATTCCCTTTTTTAAGTAAAATTACTCAGTACTTCAATTTTCCATTTTATTATTACTAGTTTTTTAGTTTTTTACAACTATATCACATAGTCAACTAAATCAACCTAGTCAACTTAGTTGTGTTTATATTTATCTTTCCAAATAAACTAATTTGAAAATACCTATATTCTTTGTTTTTCTTATTTTTACAATAGATTATGTTGACCAACATTGACCTTGTTTTGTTCTATTTTCTCAATTATATTAGCCTGGTTAACCTTGTTCTATGTGTTTTATTTTTAGAATAAGCAAGGCAATTCACTTTATTTTCATAGTAATTAATTTCAATTTTGCTTTGAAAATATTTATTTATCCATTTATTTACTTTCATATATTTCAAAATATTTTTTTCCACTTGATTTTCACCTTTATTTTCACTTTGTCTTGATTTCCTTAGAAACTGTGTACTGGCAATTTTATAACTATTTAGTGATTGTCATTAAGGGCTACATAATATTCTATTTTCAGTACTTGTCTATAGTTCACATATATTTTGGCATGAGGGGATTTCCCAAATACTCATAGACATAGTATATAACTAAACATAGTCTTTATTTTCTATGTACATCATGATATTTAGGGAAAGACCTAGGATTTACCTTTATATTGAACCTTATGAATCAAGCCATTTATTTGATCTCATGTTTCATTAGTTTAAAATTAGCATTGAAAAGTTAATTCAAACTTACCCTTTAAACTAGGTTTAGTGGGCTATGGGCAAGGTTTAATCCTCCATAGTAAGCAATCTAAAATATTAGGTCATCACTATCCAACACACAAGTGAGTATCTTTAGGATCCTAAAAATCAATAAAATCATTTTATTACACCTTCTCAATCTTGTTTTTAGATATCTAGTTAAATAGATAGTTTTATACTTTAATTTGTGTTTATTATTTATTTTTTTGTTTTGCATTGTAGATTATGTCGACCAATGTGGACACAATTCTATGTTATGTGACTTAACTAGATTGAGCAACATTGACCTATTTGACTATGTTTGAATAGACTAAGATGACCATACTTGACTCAATATTTTATATTATACTTATTTTAATCTAATTTTAGGTTACTCTAGTTTATAGTTAAATGTTTTTTGTATGGCTAACTAGGTCAACCAGCTTGACCTAGTCGATTTCTATATTACTATTTTTTATGTTTATCCAACTAGGTTGACCAAATAACCTAATAGGTTTCTAAACTAATAATTTTTCCTACCTATCCAACTAGGGTGACCATCTCAACCCATTAGGTTTTTTGATAGCTACTTTTCCATGTTTATTTAGTGAGGTCAACTAGTTTATCCCATTAAGCTTTATAGACTACTATTTTTACTTTTCTACCCAAATAGGTTGAACAACTCAACCTTGTAGGCTTCCAATATACTATATTTTTAATATCTATCTAGCTATATTGACCAACTTAACCTAGTAGGTTTATAGACTACTAACTTTTCCTATCTATCCAACAAGGTTGACTAGTTTGACCCAGTAAATTTAGACACTGATATTAACACTTTTCTTCCCAATTAGATTGACCAACTCAGCTCAGTAGGTTTTTATATTTCTATTTTTACTTGTTTACCTAACTAGGTTGACTAGCTTGACCTAGTAGGTTTCCAGCCTATTATTTTTACCTATTTATCCAACTAGGTCAACCAACTCAACCTAGTAGGTTTCCATATTACTATCTTTTTTATGTCTACCAAACTAATTCAACGAAGTCAATCTTATATTTTCCTAAATTATTATATATGCCTTCATATATTTTTAATTAAGTTGAACCTAGTTGACCTACTTTAGTACGTTATCAACCATGTTCTATTTCCTATTTTATCCTCATTCTTGACTAACATTATGAAATCACCTATTAATATCTTCCTTAATAGTATCAACCCATTCTTAATTTACATGGGTGCATCTTTCTTACTTTCCTTAGCCACTCAAGAGGATAACCCCTCATGGTGAAACTACTCCTGCCCATCATCTCGATCAATGGAATGCAACATGATACACATCACTCAAAATGATGATTAAGATGATTCTAACACAAATAGTACCTTATCCAAACTTCCTAACTCTACCATTGGATAAATTGATACTAATATAGGAAACCCTTCTATAAGGAACCCTTAGATAAGGCGAATTCCTATCCCTATAGGTAATAATCCTCCTACCAACATTAACGTTCCACCTCCTACCACTAGCATTTAACATCCACCTATAGATACCACTCAACTTATTTCTCAAATGGTTCAACAAATGAATATTATGCAACCAACTAATAATTCCCAAATTTTCCAAATTCAAAATCATATTTTAAAAATGGAAAGTCAAACCCTTATTACCATGTCTCAAAATAATCAACATTTTCCCCCTCCTATTAGAGATGCCCATGGGCATATCATCCCTTAACCTATAATGCATAGAAAAATGATCCAACATGTTCAAAACAAACATTTTTCTAAATTCATCATATCCATAGATATTGTAAACATCTCTATAATAATTAAGTATGATGTAACTAAATACCCTACTATCTTCCTTAAATAATTTGTTAATCTCTATAAGGAATGAGTCCAAACCAATGTTTTCACTAACACTAAACTTCTTGTCAAAACTTTTATGAGAGATGCTTTAAAATGGTATAATCAACTCCCCAAACATTCCATGTGGATTCTATAGGATCTTGTAAATTTTGTAGTTAAATAATTTTAATAAAATGATCTTCCTAAAAATTATCTTAGTTAATTCATTAATATTAAACTATTACGTATTGAATCTTCTAATAATTTATCAAAATATGGTAATCATTAACTTATAAGGCTGACCATAACATGAGTGATGATAATCTTTTCAAACTTTTCATTACTTCCCTTAAATCCTCTATTTAATATAAGTTATAAATATTTTCTCCCCAAAATTTATAAGAGGATTTTAATCAAATTAAAATACAATATTTCCTTATGAATTAGTTTGAACCATCTCATAATTCAATCAAGGAATCTTTCCAAACTTCAACTAATGTTATAACAAGTACAAATTATCAATTTAAATCCCCTCTAACCAAAATGGGAGTAGTTAAATTAGATATTCAAGCTTCCTCCCACCCACCCTTAATGGTCTCTAAAATGAATAAATTACTATCTCCATCTAAACCTTTCATCTATAAAAATATTTATCCCCCATCATGGTACAATCCTAATAAATTTTATCTTTTCCATGCTGACATTGGTCATTCTCATGAGACATGTCATGTACTTAAAAAAATTGTAATTTATTTTATGTTAGGAGATGCCTTTGATAATTATGTTGTGATAAAACTACATCATCCCATTATCTCAAATTTTCTCAAAAGTGAAACTTTTCCAAATCTACTACTCAAAAAATTTACAACCCTCACAACTATTTAAAAAAATGTTTGTGTTATTTATTTTGATTATGATCAATATTATACCAATTATTAATATTTTAATGGATATAAATTAAATTATCATCATAAACTTGTTCACAAATACCATGCTACTAAACCCTAATAATCCATATACCAAAGATGAAATTCTCAATGACACTATAACATCATAGCCCTAATCTTCAGAACCAACCACTAGTGATAATCCATCTCTACCAGTGGAATCTTAGACATTTATAAAAGATACCCAACCTCATAAAAATAAGGATTGTACTCTTCTTATAAACATCAATTAAATTTATTAGATGAATTTAATTTGATGCCTTAAAAATTTCATATCATGGAATTAATAAGAACTCTTTATCAGCACAAGTTCCTTATGCAATAATTACAATATATATAATAACCTTCCTACAATGAATCTAAATTACCTCATGATGTTCCTCAAATTAAAAATGTGCATGTCATTGAAATAATGCATTTCAACAAACCCTCCATATAATGTATTGAAGATGATATGATAAATGATTAAATTATCTTTTGAATTGATGATCCACCTCTTTTTATCAAAATTGGCCTTAATAACACTTTAATTATACAAGCCTTAGTTGGTGAAGGATATAGTATCATTTTTACTTCTCTTTGTTTAATTTAACAAATTGGATATTCTAAATAAAATCTCAAACAAACCTAAATCATGTGTCATGGATTTAATAAAACTAACCAAACAATACTTTATTGCATTTGACTCCTTATGATTGGACCCAGGACAATTTGCACCAAGCTCATGGTTCTTTTTCTTACCTTATTTTACAACATGATCTTAGGTCATCCATGGACTCATCATATGCAATCTATTACATCTTCTAAAATCCAATGTATCAAACTCATACATAATGGTAAAAGTTACAAGCAGGAGGCTAATCCTAAACCTTGGAGAATCCAAATTCCTAACCCTAAATATCATTATTTTATCCCTACCATTACTCATATCAATATTCCTCCTCTTCCTAAATTTGGTTATATGCAATTAGATACACATGTAACTCTTGTATACTCAAATGGTGATGAACCTAAATAGTTAAAAAATATATTTAATACTACTCGATTACCTCCTTATATCATGGAATGGCTTCCACATTCTCTTCTTCCATGAGATTGAAACATTCTTTTAATAAATGATATTATTGATATTTACCCCCCATACAATGCACATGAAGCCTAGTATATAAAGGATTAAATTACTTGCAATGAATATGGAGTATCCAAACTATTTCAAGACCATTTAGATATATCTCCTCAAACTTTCAATAACATGTGCATCCCCACTACAGATTTTCATATTGAAATGGATACATGTGTTATATCTAATCAAGATCAACATGATATTTAGATGTCCTAAATTATCAAAAGACATTATCAAAAACAAATGCCTTTAATTTTGATGTTCATGTCATTCATATCTTATAATATTGAATTATATCATGAAGTTTATGTACCACCTATCAATGTACCTTTGATTGATACTCCATGGGTAGTCAAATAAATTGACCAATCTGATATAATCCAACCTACCATTCCTAAATACATTGATTTTATCAATATATTAGATCAATATTTATCATCTCTAATAAATAATAATTACTAAATCAATACTTATTACACATTATTCACCCACCATCAATGATAGTTATTCTCCCACTATCTCGATACCAAATTCTATTGAAAAATATTCTATCTATACTCCTAATATTAACTTAGATACACAAGATACAGCTATTCCACAATAAAATTCTAAGTTTTATAATCATGAAAATCAAATTTAGGATCTTTAAGTTGATGTTGAATATTATGGACCCATACCCATGCTCCCGACTGATGAAGCTATTTTATAACTATTCCATGATTGTGAACCTCAACTTCCATGCCAAAATCATAAGATTAATCACTTTAAGAAATAATATCTCTATTTTAAAATTATCATCACTAGTGTTGATCCTAAGAAACATCATATTTGCTCACTTCCTCCTAGTCCATATCATTTCCAAGATAGAAATGATATGCTTATTAAGGAAACTATTGCAAATAATTGTGGAACCACTATTATGCCTCAACCTATTCTCATCTCCAAATAAATTCATCTTACCAAACATGATAATTTTAATCTATTATTTGATAAATATCATGAAGCTTTTACATGGTAATATGAAGACATGCATGATATTTATTGTATCATTACAATTCATAATATCATTACCTATCCTGAGGTAAAACTTATGCATCAAAATTAACATAAATTCCATCCTAATATTTATACCTTATGTCATAAAAATATCATTAATATTTGAGAAGTTAAATTCCTAAAACTCATAGACTATTCTAAATGGGTATCCAATATTATTTCTATGTGCAACAAAGTCACCATGGTTATTCACATCTTATAAAAAAAAATTAATCTTAACTTATCATGTCCTAAACATAATTTTCCTTTACCATCAATAGATTTCATTATTTATTCCACCATTTTCTATAAAATGTTATCTCTCATGAATGGATTCTTAGGATATAATCTAATTCATATCACTCCTAAGAGTAAACATAAAACCACTTTCACCACTAAATGGGGCACCTATTGCTATGTTAAAATGTCCTTTGGTATTAGAAAATGTTGGTTCCACTTATCAACATGTAATTACCCCTATATTTCATGATATCACTCATAAAATAGTCAAAACTTATGTAGATGATCTTATAGCTAATATAAGCATCATGAAAATCATCTTCATGATTTTACTATCATTTTTTATCACATCATAAATAGAAAGTTAGACTTAATCCTTAAAAATGTGTTTTTGGTGTCACCTCAAGAAAAATGTTAGGATTCTTAGTCTCTTTATTTGAAATTGATGTATATCCTACTAAAATCAAAGCCAATCTTAACATTCATATTTCTTGTTCCATTCCAGATATATGAACATACCTTGGTAAGCTTGGGGAAATATAATGATCCATTTTTGAGATGTATTACTGTATTTATTCAGTTAAATCCCTTCTCAATAAAGGTATTGATTTGGAATTTATTGATTCATGTCAAAAATAATTTGATAGCATGAAAGAATCACTACTGCATCTTCCCACTCTTTGACCACCTTCTAATGATCATCCTCTCATATTATACATTTCCTATACCCCCATATTATTTGGGGTAATTATTTCCAAACAAGATGAAATAGATCATGAATATGACATATATTATATCAATCATGATCTAACAGACTATAAGACACACTATACCAAATTTAAACATGATTCTCTCACTATTTATTTTACAGTTGAAAAACTTCACCATTACATGATTTATCAAACCACTTGTGTCATCATCCATTTTGATCCTCTTCATCATTTTTATCCAATGTTTTCTTACATGAATATAGAATTGTCAAATGGATGATATTATTAATGGAATTTTATTAAAGAATTGTTATGTAAAAATTAGTTAAAGTTATAGTGATTACCTATCAAATTTTTGCCACCCTTATACCAGCTACTAATAATTTTCAAGACATTACTTCATATGAATAAATCCTTTATATTGAAGTTATTAATCAAGATATTTCATTTAAAGATTTTTTCATAATTTTATAGCTAACATAGAAGCCAATAATCTTGATGAACCAGACATTTAAATTTCTAAACCAAAATCCAAAGTCATCATCACTTAAAATTATAAGTTGTTTTCATAAATACACATAGACTCTTCATTTTGATGGAGCTAAATGTTTTCATAGATATGTGGTAGAATGTGTCTTAGCTTATCCACATGGTAAGTTAATACCTCTTACTTTCTAATTGAACTTCAAAGTTACTAATAACATGGTTGAGTATGAAGCTTTACTTTTAGGCATGCAATCTACATCAATTTATATATCCCTTATATACATGTTTTAGGTGACTCACAACTCATTTGTCATCAATTTAATGGTTAATATCATTAAATTTCCACCACTCTTGATAAATAATTCAAATATTTCACCATAGAACCAATTCCACAAGATCATAATGCTATATCAAATTTTATTACTTCATCTTCTCTTCTTTTTCACCCTTATCAAACCCTTCATGATTCACAATTTATCAATCACCATACTTATCCTCCTGACACTAAATCTCTCAAAAAGACCATAATTCTCAAGCAAGCTCAAAAATATGTCCTTTGTTATGACATATTATATTCTCATAATGTGAAGGTACCTTGCTCTATTGTGTTACTCAAGATGATTTTCTTGCTATTTTGGAGCAAGCACATGCAATAATTAGTGGTGGTCACTGTAGTAGACATGCTACCACCCTTAAATGCCTATTCATGGGATATTTTTGGACTACTCTCAAAAACTCTTCTATCACATTCTATAAAAAGTGTAATCTTTTTCAATTTCATGATGATATTATTCACTCTCCTCCTAATGAGCTATAAACATTAGAATTTCCTTGGCCTTTTCCCATGTCGGGACTATATCTCATTGGTAAATTACCTCACTCTCAAGATGGTCATGTATTCATCATTACAACCATTGAATATTTTGTTAAGTGGGTTGAAGCTATGCCCCATTTAAAGTTATGGGAATCACTATATCCAAATTCATACTTAATAAAATTGAATGTCTCTTTGTAATTCCCCATACCAATATTTATAATAACAGTGAGAATTTCAAAAATAAGGATATAAAATAATTATGTGCTAAATTAAAAATCATGCACAAATTATCCACAACTTATCATCCTCAATGAAATGGCCAAACAATGGATACTATAGAAACTATTTATAAATTATATAGAACCCAAATCTTATACACTTAAAAAATATTTATCATGGACGTACCTTCAGCTTATAGACCTTTCATTCTAATAAAAGGCTCACATACACTATCACTTTGTGACTTATTACTTATGTCTTAGTCTGAAGAATTTTATTTGGATGACTTAGACCTTATATCCTTCCTAGAATTCTATAAACCTATTTATCTTACATATTTTCAAGTTTTGGAAATGTGCCTATTCTATAAGTATGTAGCCACTTGTGTCCTAGTCAAATGTATATGTCGATGCAAGTGTCCTATCATAACACAAGTGTCTAATGCCCCAAAGCTATCCAATTTTAAAATGAAACATATCTTAATGGTTAACCTAATTTATCTGATGCAAGATATTATTCAAATGGATTAGTATAAATATAAGATCAACCCTAATTCATTCTTCACCTATCACAAACCTAGAAAATCATAATTCAACTTACCAAAATCATTTTATCAAGCACTCAAGTGATTAAAGCTACCATATTATATCCTATTTTCATATCAATCATAGGGACAAAAAATCTGCATGTTTGAAGTATTGAAGGAGCATTCCATGATTCATATTTTATAAGTTATAAGATAGGTCATTATTATACTTGATTATCACACATTTCATGATCCACACACAAGCCAACACATAGGGAAGAACTACATAATTCTGAGGACCTCTTTAAAGTATTATCTGTGTAGAAAGTGATCATTAACATGGTGGTCTTTAAGAAATATCAACACCATGTGCCCACTAACCCATTTTTTCCATAGCCATTATGAAGATGGATAACTATGGTTTTGTTATTTTATGAGTGATAGTCCATGACCTAAATATGAATGTACCAAATTAAAGGTGATATAGAGCCCAAAAACATCTAGGTGGTCACATCTAGTTTTATCATGTATTTTATACTAGATACATACATTTGATTGAGACAGTAGCATTGATGCAAATTTCCCAAGTTGATAGAAGTGTTTGTGACTACAGAGGTAAAATATTTAGAATCATGTGATTGTTATAGAATATAAATCTACTCTACTTGTTTTTTGTTCTAGATCCATATCTATATTAGCATTAAAACCAAATAAGTATCTTATTTTCCTTATCATTTTAATAGCTAGCATGGAATCTTAGCATAATAAATTAAATATATTTATATCTAAGTTTCAAAAATAATTGTCTTATTTTATATATATTCTACCATCCTTTTACCCTAGTCTATCTTTACCTCTTTAGCCATAGATTCCCCATATCTAAATTTTTAGGTTAAATATTTGGTGAACCCAACCTCTATGTCTTTATGTGAAAACCCTACTTGACCTAAGGTTTTTTATTTTTTGATTTCAAAATGCGGTAATTATTTAGTTCTAATTTTTATTATCATAATTGGTTACTCCTTAGCATTTTTATGCCTTTCTTGTCTTATTATCATATCAATTTTTAAAACATTTAAAATGGATACAAATGAGACTCTTCTTCCTCCTAACCCTAAATAGTGTGATATCTCCTATCTCTCTAACTAGGTCTAGTATATCACTTATCTAAGGGGTAAGGTGGCCCATCCTATAGTTTCAAATAAAGGTAATTAATCTAAATTACCTAGGGTTTATTTTTGTGAATCACTAAAAGATCAAATAACTAGTATGATCAAGTAAAGAAACAAACTACTAAATTAGATTGCATACATGCATAATCCAACACATGTAGCATTAATCATGTGTTTGCATCCTCATCTACCAATGTTGTGCCAAAAAAGGTTTCATATCTAAATGAAAAGATAAAACTAAATACATCTAGAATAAGTGATTCAAAAAGTGACCAAAATGTTATTAAGAGACCAATTTATATACTAAGAGACATGCTTCAAAACAAAGTGATCAAATTACCTCCTTTACATTCTATATAGATATCCAAATAATATTTTGCATATCGTAGAATGCATGGGCATAATATGAATTATTATTTTACATTATAGAACCAAATACAAAGTCACAAAGGTAGTGGTGATTATATCATTGATACATCAACCAAGAAAAACACTACATTATGATTAATTCCCCTAAACCACATGTACCAAAACAATAAATATGAGTACCAAAACACAATTCAAATCAAGAGAAGAGTCAAAAGAAAAAATAAATAGAATAAATATCATTATCAAAGGTTTTAAAAACTATAAATGATATATAATTACTAGAAAGGAATCAATGCTACCAAAACCACCAGAAAGCAAACCATGTGAGCTCCCTTTGTTGCTCAACACCAAACAATAAGAGGGAACAATTTGAAGTGATTATGATAGTGGTGATATTATTATTAATACAGATGAAATGAAGTCCAGCCATGTAGCTTAGGATGTTCATAATTTATCAACATCTGAAGTGCACATGGATATAAATAATTACATACCAAAAAAGTCACAACCACAATATGGCATGGTTCCTTATTCATTTATAAATGGTCAAAATGTTATATCACAATTTCAAGAACAACCTAAGTTACATATTTCCTATAATACTAAAAAAAAATTGGTATGATCTTAATGATACTAATTACACTAGATATGAATATGATACACTTGATACTCCATAAATACATCATTTATAGTTTTTAAAACAAAATATGAAACCAAGTTACCACATGATCATTATAATCAATCATTTTTATTCCCAATTAGATTCCATTATGTACGATGATTACCTCAATTATCACTACATCAATGCAAATTATTTAAATTATGTAAAGGATATAACTTAAGGTTATAAGGCTTCACACATTCCAAAAATACATAAAAAATCACAAAAAAATTCAAAAATCCAAAATTATGTTCAACATTTACATGTCATATTAGCTCCTTGGCATTTATGTTTTTGGTTCTATATTGGTATATGGCATATTAGTATTTCCTAAATGTACGTGTGTTTCACACATCATTTGAGTGTGATTCAAGCATAAATAGATACATGATGTATGAACTTTTGGATGTTGGTTTTTCCCTCTACTCATGTCACTAGGATGTTGGGGGCATCTACCTCTTTGATCACGATACATCTAGGTTGTATAATTCTATGGCCATTTAACATTATCATGTTTGATCTCTTATATGTACTTATACATGCCTTTATCCATGCTTATATATTTCATAGTGTATTTTTTATGTTATGTACTTAATATTTTTTACTAACACATATATCCAAGGACTACTATGATATGTGTATGTTGTTTTTGTATGTATGCAAGTGAAACTAGATAGTTCTGTAACTTATCCTACTCAATAATATTCAAGATCATATAAGGTAATCAACTGACAAATATGCTTGGTAATACATTTAAATTAGGTTCATGACCAATAATAGATTTTTTAAACCTATATTAATGGATCTCTTATCACATAATGGCAAAGGATAGGTTTCCAATGCCTCTAGTCAAATTCTATTTTTTGATAACCCTAGTTAGGTCTTGTGATTGTAATAATATTAAGAAATCTAATCTACTAAACAATTATTAAAGATAATAGAGTAAATATATATGCAATCTAATATGGTGCTCACCAAAGCTTGGAGCACAAATGGATACAATAATAAACATACAAATACAAATATATATAACATAGAAAAGATATAAGTAAAGAGAGATAAAATTCAACATATATTAACACTACAACATCTAATTATTAAAATATTAAGGTCTAGAAATATACTTACCTTGTTGAAGTGAACCTATCATGCCTTAATATCTCCCTTGGCCAATGGTGCTTTTCAAGAGGTTGTTATGGGCTTTTAAGGATCACAAGGAAAAATTAGCTCTAGGATATAAGACTTCTCATATGCATACAAGACCTTCACAAGACAAGTTATACTTATCCAAGGAAAAAACCAAAGTAATGAAACCTCTTGTTGATTGTATAAGCATATGTACAAGTAGTAATGATGCACAATTGAATGATCCTCTATTATAAATGAAATGAAAGTGGGTATATATATCCACGGATTGACCCTAAACCCTCCCAATAATTTAGCTAAAATAGTCATCTAATTGACCTCGTTAGGTAGGAAATAGATCTGTTATGTCTCAAATAATGTCTTCTTAGGCCAACAAAGTTATATAACATGTGATAAACCAAGAATAAGATTGACCTAGATGAAATAAAAGGGAAAATAGTAAAAAGGGATTTTTGCTTAAGTAGGGGATATTGGGTGGTAAGATGCTTAGGGTAGTGTATAATCTAGGTTTCAAAGCTTAGGGAAATAGATAGGAGTAACTTGTGTTGGTTTTAGGTGGTGGTATAGGGGATAACAATCTTGTAAAGCACCAAAGGTCTACCAACCTCTTTCCCAATGGACCTTTTAAGGCATGAACTTGATATATTGAGATTCAATAGGTTCCTTCAAGATAAAAAAGCATTATTAACTGATAAATTTTAAAAATGGTTTGTGTATACATATGCCCCACTCGAATATCATCACATGTCATGTAGTTCTAACATGGGATCATGCTTCAAGAAAAGAAAATAGCAACCCACAATGTTGAGCTAATAAATTATAGTATGAAGAATAAAATTAAGTGAAATGAAAGAATTGAAAATTACATATCTTTACTTACCTTATTATTGTAGAAGAGAAGTCATGTGAGAGAGATGAAAAGGTTTTCAATGTAGGGGACATTAGGCATACCTGTAAAATAAGAGAAAATTCATTTTTTTTGAAGAAAATGTGTTATATGTATAAAATATCTCTACAATATTAGGATTATAGAATATATTTTAATTTTGAAAAAGATCTAATAACAACATATTTATAATAAAAAAAGAATTTGTTATAAAATAATTGATAGCTAAATAAGTTGAAAATTAAAATATAAATAGGTTTTTTAAACTATTTCTATTGTAATTTTGCTATTATGAAAAAAATAGAGCTCTGAGAGACCCAAAAGAGTGAAGATAGAGAATATGGCCCAAAGATGATGAGTGCAATTTTGAGGATGCATAATGGCAGCTACTAGCACAACTCAAGTAAGTGATGCCTTAAATTTTGAATTTTTGCAAGTTTTTTTTGGATAATACGGTAAGTTTGAAAAATTAGATGATGGGGAAAATTTGTATAATATAATTTACCCCAAAAAAAATTAGGGTATATTAGATAATAGGACGGTTAATGGGTAGGTACCAAAATTGGTCATTAATGCTTAAGGCATTATTGATAAATAGATAAAAAAAATTGTCATAGAAATTGAACATAGTCAACCAAGTCAACTCAATTCATAATCTATAGGTGTAAAATGGTGGTTGACTATGTAGTAGATGGTTGATTTAGTTTAATCCTAAGTGGTCGAATACATATAGAAAGTATGATCTAGTTTGTAAATTTTAAGTGGTCTACTACATACATACTATTCTATACATTAATGTATGAAAGTGGATGACATAGTTTTTAAAGAATGGACAACTTCATATGAAGTGATTAAGTTAGTACAATGATGTGGCTAATTGTGTAGTAGTGGGTTGACTTAGCTTTAATGGTGACATAGTGGATGACATAGTTTGTTTCATGGTTGACTTAGTACAATATTTTATATTTTCAAATGAACATAGTGAATTATGTAGCCAACATAGTATAAAGTGGTAGAAATTTTGAAAAAATAGTTTGATGAAGTAGTTAATTTTTGAATTAATCATTTTTTAATTAATTTTAGAATGTATTTTCCTAATTATCTTAGATCAATGCCTAACATATATTTTTTTGTTTGATATTTTGTACAAATAATGAAGACTATGGTGATTGATAGATACATCATGGTTACCTAATTTATTGGATAGATTGAAAAAAAATGATCACACACACTTGGAGTTATTGGGTTTTGGCGGTATCATATGGATGCATAGGATCTCCCTTAGTGTTGACTTAGTTGCAATGTTCTTAGGAACATGAGAGTGACTAACACTTTCTAATGGGAGGTGGATGGAGAAATGATAGAGGTTGGTATCACTATCACTTTATAATATTCCCATGATTTTATTATACTTATTATTGGTTGGACTCTTATTGTTTGTGACACTCATGAGTCAGAATCAGAGAGATAAGCCCTAGCCTTATGGGTGACTTACTCTAAAAGATAGTTTGAGGGATTGTGTGTGTGATGATTTGATGTGTATGTATATAATTCTAGATATATAAAATTTCATTATAGACCTTGTAACATCATGTGGTATTTTTCATAATTTATATGGGAAGGGTCCATTGTATGTGGTCTCCTTGTTTCAATTAATTTTGGAACAAGGTACTTTATATCACCTAGTGTCAGTGATTTAGGTGTTGTTAGTCCATGACATATATGGAATTATTTATCATGGGTAGAAGACTATGGTCCCTATTATTTTTTTTTGTGTAATTTTATCTATGATATGTTTACCATGTAATGACTAGCTTGGTTGCCTCATGTTGTTGATGATAGTGTACCTCATGTTCTTAGATGGTGATAGGACCATGTGATACATGGTGTACCCCATACTCTAGTATTATGGATTCTTAATTATGGTGACATTATATGGAATCCCTATATAGATATTATAGGTAATTTTTTGAATTGGCCTATAATTTATCTAAGGTTAACTCATGTTCATATTACTTGACACTATACATGGTGGGTGGAGCCATAGCCTGTTACTCACCTATTGGAATAGTTTAGATTACCACATCTAGTGGCTTTGATAGTAGTGACTGATAATTAGGCATGTCATGCTAGATATCTAATAATTATTATGGGTAGAGGATTACATGTTTATGTACCTATTATTTGGCCATAATGATTGAGACCTTGGACTAGTTAGTGATGATAATCGAGAGTTGTGAGAATTTTTTCCAAGGAGGTAGTAGTTACAAATGTGGATATGGTTGTAATTGATGATGATAATGTGGATGTGGATATTATTTATCCATAGTAGTTTTTATAATTACCACTATGAGCACTATGATAGTATATACATCTATAAGTGGTAGTGGATACACAAGAGGAGGTAGTTGAGTAGGGAGATTCTACAACCTAGGGAATATAGAGTTGGATGATGGATCGTTACATCCATAGGGGTCCATGACATGATCAAGATATTGCTCCTAGTTTTGTATCATTTTAGAGACATGCTCATATGGAGGTATTTGGAGGCCATGATATTAGAGATAATGTTGTCAGATATATCATTATTGGTAAGTGTTTGTTATTGTTTTGAGTTGTAAAATAGATGACTAGATATATAGTTTTATATATATATATATATATATATATATATATATTTAGCTACATGTTTATATATTTTATAAATGTGTGAGATATAATGTATATTTGGTTTTTCTTTAAGATACTATCAAGGAGGATTTTATATTGGGTTATATAGTGAAATATACTCACCATGATATTTTATATGGTATACTATCACATCATGATACCATAGTATGACTGATCATATTGTACCATCTACTCCAGAGTATGCTAGATCATTTTGGTTGGTTAGTGAGGTAGTATGATAGTTGAATACATGAGGATATGACACATATATACCACTTTTATTAGGATATGGAGCATTGACGACATAGCATATAATAATTGATGAGTGAGCTACTCATGGGAACAACTAGGCAATCAGCACAGGTATAGGCCTAAGTGGCCAATCTATAGGGATAGATTGATGGATTTTGATCCCATAAAGATTAATTATAGTGTAATATTTATAAGGTATAGTCATAGGCATCTATTGGTAATGTGTCTTATCCGCTAGATATACATGATGGGGCATAACCTTGGAGCTATTGATATTATTACACTTGTATCATGTTTTATTATATCAAACATTTAATATTAGGGTATCTATGGTTTCTAAATTTGATTTTTATATTCATCATGGATGTATATTTTCTTATCACATGGTTTTTAGTTCCTATTATATGTTATGAACCATTTGTGATGTGTGTTGGATACTTTCCTAGTAATTTATGAATAATATGCATGGTTAAAAAGAATGATAGAAGAAAATATATTGTGAAATGTGTAAAAAAGATGATAAAAGTTTAACAAAATGTATTACACACTAAATCATGATGGTAAATGTGTAAAACATAAATAAAGGAAAGAGTTTATAAAATACACTTAGATCAATATTTGAAAAGTATCTAGTATAAATAAAATTGGTATAAGATACATTAAATCAAGTTGGAGAATGTGTAAAATGTAAATGTTTGAAAATAAGTAACATAAAACATACTAAATCAAGATGGAAATTATCATAATGTTAGACACACTCAAACAAATATTTAGATAAATCATGAAAAATGAAGATAGATAAGAAATCATGAAACATATTAAATCATGATGGGAGGTATGCATATGATCTATTAAATTAAAAATGTAAGACATACTAAATCAAATATTTAAGCATGTAACACAAAATGAAAATAAAATTAAGATGTAAATATCAAAATTGATAGTTATTATTGTGACTAATCATGGTGTGTAGGTATTAAGAATGTATTGTGAGGAAATCCTAGTCCTATCCAAGGTATTATACTACAACTCATAAAATAGAAACCAATGAGGGAAATAATATTATTGGGAATATTTGTATAAAATAAGGAAATGTTTGTGAGGAATTTCTAGTCTTACCCAAGGTCTCATACTAAAAATCACAAAATGAAAACCTTAGGGGTATGTTCAGTTAACAAAACATATTCATCAAGGGGGAATATTGGGATTGTTGTAATGAAGTAAGGAGTTTAAAAAGCATGAAATAGGTTTTTATAATAAAACCTTAGTATACATGAGGCATAATAAGTAAATATGTTATTATCAGTTAACAAAACATATTCATCAAGGGGGAATATTGGGATTGTTATAATGAAGGAGTGTAAAAAACATGAAATAGGTGTTTATAATAAAACCTTAGTAGACATGAGGCATACTGAGTAAATAAGGACACACTAGGAGTCTAGTGGATGACAAATGAAAAAAGTATTTGTTCACAAAAAGCACAAAATTTTATGGGTGGATAAGTGTAGTACTAGGATCAACTCATGAAGGTTAATTATATAAGAAAATCAAAATTGAGCTACATTTTCACATCATGTTCCCTATTCCTCAAGACCCTTTATAGATTCATCAATCTACTGTGTAGATTGGCTACTTGTATGAGAATGTAGGAAGCACTATATATAATTTTGAAATCTTGTATCCCAATCTCTTGACTTGCCCCACCCCAATGAACCTCAGCTCTATTTTAAGGCAAACTATGGAGTTTGAGCTTTGATTATAAATAAGAGATGTGATTAGATATGAATCACATATTTTATTATGATTTTGACTTTTGAATGTTTATTTTTGCCTTTTAATCATTGTCTTTTGTTTAAATGATTTGGATTTTACATTTTTATGGATTTTTTTATTCCTCATCCATACATATTTAGAATAATGAATCATGAGTGATATAAGTTACAAACATAAATGAGTTGTAGGATTTGGTTATAGAAGACAAAATACCTAGAGATATTAATGTGTATTACTAAATAATTAGGCTTGCCTAAAAACTATCATGTGATCTCAAGTCTTAACCTTATGTGTACTTAGTATGAAAAAGGGAATAAAAGAGAATATATGAAGATCAAAACAAATCTATGTATTTAGTGATACAATGATAAATATGCATGTTCATTGATCATATGGTAAATATAGGATAATCAAGGGATGTGGGTTTAAGAACCATATCACAATAATAACCATCTTGTGTTTAAATGACATAACAAACATAAGACAAAATTGTGAATAAAAATTAAACCATGAAAAATAATTTGAACCATAATATTAATGCATGAGATATTCATTTTAAATCAAAATATGTGAAAGAGAAAAGAAAATAACCCATGATACATAATAAATATGCAAAACCTAATATCCATATATACTTATAAATAAAATCTAAATCATATAATAGTGTGATAAACAAATGTGATGGAACACCATGACATGTTCACAAATACTAATAAATTTTTCCCTAAATATCATCCATAACATCTAACACATCCTTGTGTATCTAAATTCTGAATTTAATTAAAGTCTCATCAATTTTCATAGAAATTCATGAAAAGACTTTCTATTATATCATTTCTATAGAGAAGGAAGGTATGATATAATTATCATTATGTTCTTAAGCTACCTCATATATGGTATACTCGATGCAAGGAAAAGGTGTTGAAATGCAAATTGTATATATTGATTTATGGAAAGGTGTAGGCTATGGAGAAGGAAGAACCTTTATACATGAATGACCTAGATCATGAGGCTAAGCTGGTGAAGGTGTAGGCTATGTAAAATCCCAAAAATGATGTTAAAGAACTCAAAATATATCATTATGGTGTGTATTACACTGATTTCAAAGATAATAAACCTCCCCATATCAAGGAATATACTTTAGATGTAACTTATGAGGTCGTATACTCTTGTATTTTAGTTGTGACATAGCTAGATAAAGTGTATTAATGTATTGCTTGAGATATCACTAATGGTTAGAATAATGGTTACATGTACCATGATAGCAATAAGTATTTCTAGTAGTTGATGGTGAAGGCTGACTATTTATGGTAGTATAAGTAGAGGTTTGTTATTATTAGTGTGCACTATAATCCTTATCCCAATGACTGACAATTCTATGGATCTCATAATAAGACTCATCTACCCATCATGTTACTAGAGGATCAAACTTAGTAAAATTTAGTATGCCATCACCAATAGGATAACTCATAATTATATCAACACATGTTGGACCATATGAAGGGATGAACTTGCAGTGGGTCAAAGTATGTAGCTGACATATGTGGAGGAAGTAAGCTAAAAATATCATGAAACATAGTAAAATTTTAAGGTATCATCATGGAATAGTCCATAATCATACTTTGAAGATGCACAGTAGTGATTGGAGGAGTATTCGGTGTGTGTGTGCACACCATCTTAGACCTGTGAACATTAGATGAAGAATTAATATCAAGTACTATAGTAAGAGAAGGAACTACAATAATATAACTAATAAAAAATTTTAAAGAAAAATGATATCTAAATATCTTTGTATTTTCAACTTAATCAAATCTATCTAAAAATGGATCATCTAAATAATATCCATCGTCATAATTAAGAGTATAAAGGTTAATAGTACATGCATAATTTATTGGTGGAAAAGCATGGTGAATGGAATTTTTTTGGCTAAGGTAACTATAATTTTTTCACATGGGTTTTTACAATATTGAGGTCAAAAAGAAAGAGTTAATTGAAAAATTATATTAGGAGAGAGTTCAAAAGTTTTGATTTTTAAACTTATCTCATCTAATTCATCATCATCTAAATCTAAAAGTTTAGGTGGTATGTTTCCTATTTAATTAGGATGACCATTATAACCTCTAGTAAAGTTTATAGAATAATTAAAATGTTTCAATTCACAAAATGGGATGCTATGTAAGGGTTCAAGGGTGGGTATTTTAAAAAAAAACTTTCTTGGAATTGTTTAAAATTTTAATGATTTGTGTCTCCTTGAATATTCTATATAGCATTGTTATAGGTAAATTTAACACATTAGCATGCTAAAAAGGTAATTTCTCTCATGTGGTGTGTCTAGGGTTAACCAAGTAATTTATTTAAGAGAGTGGAAAGTTTAATATCATGACTTTAACACATACTATGACTGGAGAAACTATGATAGGAATCTAAACACAACGTAACATATACATTTATCTTCATTCATATCCTTGACATGTACTTTATGTGGATTTAAGATTACATTCAAAGTATCTAATGGTTTTAATAAAATCAATAAAATCAACATAAGTACATTATCCTTCATTGATTGAAGCATGTTTTACTTGAATATCACCTATTAGTACACTAATGAATAATAATGTATCATACACATGAATTAATATCTCATCAGGAATCATGGAAGAGATAGGAAATTTTAGTGAAGGAGAATTTGATTCAAAGATATTAGTTATATCAACCTTTGCCTTCATATGGTCTTTCTTGTTTAGAATCTCAACCCAACTCTATATTCCTCTTCATGAGATACTACACTAAATATTGTCTTTAAGACTATTTGTAGACAATCATTACTCTCAATTTAAATATTAGTATACATCTTTGCTCAAGGTCTTTATCTGAACTCCAATCCTTTTTATCATTTCCCACTTACATCCACATACATGTTTTAAAGTCTTATTTAACAACATGTTTCCTTATTTGATTGCATGGCTAGTTCTTGGGACAATCTTATAATAATTTTTACGTTAACTATGAATATCATTTGGAATTATTCTCTCCTTTTATTTGTAAAAATATATCATATCATTCATTACCCCAATATCTTCATTCATCATCCTCACTCTTTACCTTCATATAGACCTTGGGTCTACTAAATGTCACAAGACTCTGTAACCTCAATTCTTATTCAAAACTCCATGAACCATGTATTTTATTTATTGATCATAAAAAACTTACAATAATTCACCTTTATGATTTCCTTATTCACTAGTTCCTTGGATACACCAATTGCTTAAACAAAACTAGTCCTCTTTGTAACCCTAAAAACATAAATCCTTCCTTAGATACAACAATCTATAGGGTTTCTTGACAAATTGAGACTATTTTCAAGTACCCATTAAGTCCCTTCATCTATTTTGAAAGTTTAAAGTCTCAATTCGTAAGTTAGGTGCTCTTTTTTTGATATTCTCCTAAGCAATTAGGTCTCTTAGGCTTACTAATAAGACACAATCTAAGAAACCATACTGTACACTCTTGGACAACTTTAAAACCTATTTAATCCTTTAAATTATATTCAAACACATAATATCCCAAAATTTTATGATATTTTGAGGTTGGATGAAAATATATTTCACTTTTAGTTTCAAAACCCTAGTTCTTGGTTATTCAAGCCTTTGTGAGGTCAAGAAGGAACAAATTAGGTTAAATTACATTATAAATCACCTAAATATATTAAATTCATTTTATAAAGTCTTCCCTAAGTTTTTACACCTTTTCCAATCCTTATATTATTTTTAACAATCTATAAAATGTCCCCATACACCAATCTATAGACTTATATATTGTGCAAAAGATTTTGATATGGTCAAATGGCATTTTGAGAGTAAACCTTCTCTTTTAAAGTGAAATAATTAATAATTAAGGTATTTAAAACATCCTCAATACCTATCCAACAATTATTTCTTCTTATCCAAGCATAAATAAGCTTCAATAACTAGTTCTTGTAGCGTTTTAGAATCACACATAGGATTGTGTGATGCCAAATGGATTCCATTAGTTGTGTGAGAAGGAGTTATTGACTTATGTATTTCACATAGGTTTTCAAGATTTAATAGTTAAATAGTATTAATCTTAATATGATTCCTTTAAAAATATGTATTACTCATGTAACCCCTTATTCAATTCATGGATGTCATTTTATTATAGTCTCAATCATACACAATCTTAAATAAAATAGAGTTTTCCAAGATATTCCAACCATTAAAAAAATATAATAACCCTAAAATATTATCTATTTAATTATACATTATTAATCCAATTCCATCTTAACCATACAATAAATTTTTAATGATAATGAATCATTAGACAGTCTAATTGTAACCACACAATCCTTTATACATCTACAACTAACATAGAAAGGTTCTCTCAAGTATTCCAAGACACTATAATTCATAAAAATTATTCCAATCATTAAAATATAATGTATAGAATATTAGATACAAAAACACACACCTTTTATTTGATTTCATAAAGACACTTACAGACTTAACTCAGTATCTAACTCTTGTCCATCATTGACTATCTTTTTCTTTCTTTCATGTGTCTTCATCTATGCTATTCAAACCTCCTCTCCTCTACTCTATTGACTCTATTTTTTATATATTACTCCCTTACATTATATATACTCTCTCTTTCATCAAATTTTATTTGGTAACCTTATACCTATCCCAACTCCATGTAGGAATGGTGGTTATAGCCATCAAATCCTTTTCTTATTTTTGATTTACCTAGCATTTGAATACTTGTACATGGGAAAGAACCTTTCCTATATCCTAGGATAGTATAATATACATAATAAACATTAAATCATTCTTACATTTCTTTAAATACCCTTAGCACCACTCTAAAACCAAAACATAATTTTAAAAATTCAAATTGCCCATTTTGGTAGGAAAATGAAAAGGGCTACTAACACTCACTTATTAAGTACTTAACTCACCCAAAATAACCTATAAGACATTTTAATACCCATTAAATTTAACATAAGACCAAAATTATCATATGACACTCTTACATTCACTAACACTCATATTACTTAGTAATTCTCCTACATCATACTCCCTAGGTGGGAAAATTTTGAACTCCAATTCAAATATATAAATTATCCTATTTATTTCTCATTTTACAATTGATATTATTATGTTCCTTGAATATTTTCCATGTGGTATCCATTTTATTTTTTTTCTTTCTCTCTAGATGCTCTTTGCATATTGTTATTCTTAACTTATATGGCCGTATTCCCTTGATGTGTCTCTTTGTCCACTCTTGTTCAACCTCAATGAAGTATAGAAACCTTTTCCATTATTTCTCTTTACGATATATGGAGTATTATTTCCCCTTCATTATTTTCATTCCTTCAGCTGCAAAACTATCATGTAAATGATTCATCCTCTTACCTTATACTTGGCTTACTTGTTTGTCTTCTTGATTGCCACTTGGGCTAGTTCTTAAACTAGGTTTTCTCTCTACTTTATTCCTTATTGTATATTTGAGGTAATTCTTGTCTTGGAGCATCCTTAGACTTGTATGGTCCCCCTTAAAATATATTTTTAGATTAAAATGATTCTCATTATAATTTGCATGACCATTCTTCACACTATATTGTTCTATCATGAGTTCTTGACTCTAAACTTTGAATTCATAATTGCTTCTTGAAATCTAATCTACACTATAATTTTTTGCAAACAACATTCTTGGAGGATTAAATATCTGTTATATCATCCTCATTTATTATCTTAATGAAAAATCATCCATGTCTTTACTCTCTTCAACATAGTAGGGACTAATTATCCTTTATCTTCTTCATTTATCTTTTTACCTATTATCTGCCCTTCACCAATTATGGGAACTTATATCCAAATTCTCTTATCAGCTACATTATCCTCTAAGCTCTGCCCTTCCACTTGATTCTCTTGGTTTTCATGATACATGAGTAGATTATGACCATCATCTTGATAACTATTCTTTGCCAAGGACCTGAAATCTATCATCATAATTCCCTCATGATGTTTCAAGACTTTTTCTTGGAGTTTTTCCTCTTTGGTGTCAAATTTGACCCTTATCCTTGTTGCATATTAACTTTTATTTCATTCCATGACTTATCTCCACCTTCATTCATCTCATTCAATGCATCATCATTCAAATCATTTAGAATAAATTGTTTACCTTTTATTTCTATTGTGTTCTTTTCTTTCCAAGTCATAATTTTTAGGCTTAACTCTATCCTCTAATGATCTTCTTCATCATGGTTGTCTTGATAAATTGAATCATAATGCTATGAAAACCTATTCTTCTATCTTGTTTGTTTAACTATCTCTTTTTTTTATTTTATTGTGTATTTTTTAGATGCTTCCTTCTCATCATGCTAAGAAAAATTAGTATTTTTCTCTTATTTCAAGCTCTTGGTAACCCACACTTATTTATTCATGACGGTGGGTTGATACATGTTTCTTAATTCAGTCCTTTTTGTCTTGTAAGTTGGTCTACATGTTAGGATATTTTCTTCATACATGCATCTTTAACCATCTTCCCTATATGTTTATTTCATCATGAAATCTATTTTTTCCTTCTTCCTTTGCACTTGTCCTCCACTTGATTTTATAGATTCAATAACCTCTTGTTTGATTTTTGCATTCATCTCATTAACTAGTTTCTTGAGACATTTTGAATTCATCTCTCATTATTTTTAACTCAACTATTTCTCTTTCCACTTTATAATTTTGTTTTCTTAATTTTGTCTTCATATCTTCCAATTAGTCTTCTTATCTTCACAAAGCTACAATGTGCCTCTACTTGAATTTTTTTGTATTTTTAAGTGCCTCACTTGGGTCACCAATGACCAAATTTGCTTAGGTGCCTTACTAGGGTCACCACTTGATCATTTAATTTAGGTACCACAATAGGATCACCACTTGATCAATTTCCTTAGGTGCCACACTTGGGTCACCACTCTTCTCTCTCTTGAAAATTGTCAATATGTTGTACCTATATTTATTTCTTCTTGCAAGGATTTTTAACAACTTTACAGTTTCTTGATATCATAAATTAAATATAATATATCAATACAAATGTACCTTATTTTTATTTTTTCTTGAAGACTGGTTCAAATTGTTTCCCATCACAATATTACTATTCTAATGCTAATCTAATTCATGTATATTAGCTATATCAACCTCTACCTTCATAAGGTCCTTCTTGTTTAGAATCTCAACCCAAATTTGTATTCATCTTCATGAAATACTACACTAAATCTTGTCTTGAAGCCTATTTATATACAACCTATCTCTATATACATGATAACCTATCTATATATACATGATGAATCCCATCTATCCTAAACATACAATCAATTTTTAATGATACTAAATCATTATTTTTAACTATTCCCCACAAGCCAATAGGTCACCCCCTACAATTTAAAGTTTGCCTTGTCATGTTTCCTATCTTTAATAAGTTATTGATATCTATATTATGTCTTGTGATGTATTCAAATGGTCTCTTTAGGTCTCATTATCATTGTTTAAGGTAAGTTCAAAAAGTTTAAGGTTAAGTATGAGATTAAGTTGATGGAGAACTATGCTCAAAGAGATAAAGTGGTAACCTTACAGAGAATAAACATGGTCTTAATCTGGTCAAATTGGTTAAATAAGAGAACTAGTAAGTTAATTACTTTATTATTTAAATTAATTTGGAATATTTAAGGTTTTTATAAGATTAAGGTATCCCACTACTTTAGTATCATTGTGATTTCTAATGATAAAGAGGACACTTGTTAGTCATGAACAACTATGAAGGTTTCATCCTTAGATAATGACATTTTGAGTCATATAACACTTTTTATGTGTATTAGTACTTGTACTTGATTGTAATATCCCTCTATAATGTCTTGAGAATGCTTTTCTAACATTGGAGTATCTTTATAACTTCCATCCATCATGTTTCAAACATAATAATGAGGACTTATTGAAGGTTTATAGGGAAAATAGGGTTTTTAAATGTTTTTTCATGATATTCCATGTCCATGTAAGTTAGTGGAAGATTCATGATAGTTTATTTCACAATCTCCAGTATCTCCAAGGGTTAGAACAATTAGATTGTTTAAGAAAGCATGTTTTTATAGGTCTTGTGTAGAGGATTTATGATGGTTGGCAAGGTAAAAACTCTCCCAAATGTCCCCATGGTCTTATATAACCCAAATCCATTTAATAAATGGAGTTACAAGACCAAACATTCTAAAACCTACTCATTCTCCCTATCGATCTCCTTGGCAGCTCAAAATAGCTAATTGGGTTTTTTCTTGGTTTGTATAGAGGAGAGAGAGTTAAGACATAATATATTTGATAGATTATGATTTATTTATTTCCTATAATTTTTATAATTATTTTCATATTTAATCTCATTAACTCTATGAAAAATTGCTAAGAGTGTAAGGGGACACAATGTCTCATTCATTCTTACACATTGAGGTTTACCTTTGTATTTCCACCTTGGATTAATGGAGGGATAATGGAAGGTTTAATGAGCCATAAATGGTATTTAAAACTTATAAACATCATTATCCATTCATATTTTGCACGTGTGAACCATAAAAATACAATAAATATTTAGTTTGATCAATTTACAGGCTGATGGCAATGGGTTTTTTATGAATTCAATGTGTCAAGTTATTGAGATCATGTGGTCAAGTTTATCATACTAAATATGCATCTCTCCAATGATAAAAAATTTCTTTGAGTAATACCTCAATGATTTTAATTCCTAAAACCCTTCACAAACATTCTACTCTTTCTAGGTTGCAAGTGTTAGATGAAGAAAAGGGGTAGAGTCTTGATTTTATGAGATGTTTTGAGATTAAAACAAGTGAATAAATCTATTCACAATGTTTTTAATTCATAAATTCTCTTTATACCTCATCAAGACACCATTAGAGATCAAAATTGAAGAGACTATGCTTAGATTCACATAAGGTAGTTATGTACATGCTCAGAATGAACACATATAGCTGCCTTTAAGAACATGGGGAATTCATGTTACTAGTGAAGTAGGTTGATATATAAAAGTTCCTATAGGGAGAATAGATTATTGGTATAATGCCATACAATGTTCAAATTTCTTTATATTATAATAATCTGAAGATGACGGAGTGCACTCATGCACACTAAATGATCACTTATAACTTTCATGAGCTTCTTACCTTTTGACTATAAAGACCTATAAAATTTTCTCAATAAGCCTCTCTAACTAAGTTGATATGTTATAATGTATGGATATATACATATATACAATGTGATAAATTTTCCAATAATCTCTTCATAAGTTTTGAAGACAATAAGATGCAAGGAAGAGATGCAATAGGTATACATGAAGACTTACAGGCCTATGATAGATAAAAGAGTGAGAAAGGAGATACCGGTGAAATATTATAAGTTATAAGAGTTTTGTGGAGAAAATAATAATATGATAAAACTCTCCATCCTTTTTAAAAATCATTTATAATTCCAATATTAGCTCAGGATGACTCATTATCAAAGTCTGCAATCAAGAGACCTAATAGACACTTACAGTCTTGTGTATTAAATATGATAAATTTGGGCATGTTTTGTGAAAATTTAAAGAATGGAAATTTATAAGGGTTGAATAATATTTATTTTAAAATTTCTATGAGGTTGATCTCACTACAAGATGGAGGGAAAGTGTTTAGTAGAGATGGTCAGGGTTATATTCACATGACTATCCATTGACCTTATTAATAATTTATTTCAAGATTTAAAGTATTAAGGAGGGAAATTACTTCAAAGTATAACTTACATAATTTTTAATATATGGTATATGCATTACTAATATACTTCCAAACCAAAACAAACAAACTCATAACCTTTTTTTCCATTTGAACTTTTTCTAGCTCACCAATAAGACTAGATCAACTAAGAACATGACTTTCACCATGTATAAATATTCATGAGGAAATGAATGGAGTTATGAGCATAATGGGGGATCTGGATAAGGTTTCTATCATTACACTCCTATCATTACCTTTCTCATTAAAACTCATAGCTTTATGAATCATCGGTAAATGGATAACTACATAAAAGCATTATTTTGCCTTGAGAGAAGCTTAAAAGAATAGGGGTTTTGCTCAGAACTTAAGTGAAAATATGCATGGGTATAAATTACATTAGGATATCTTAAATATATCATCATAATCTAATCCTATGTCATTGATATTTTTTCAAAAGGTTTGAATAATATAAACAATCTTTGAGAAAAAAGGTTACTCAAAAACCTATTTCTACCAATGTTTAATAGGGTGAATAAGATCAAGATCTCATAGGGAAAGTCATGGAAAATGATTTTTAATTTATACTAAGTAAATAGGTTGTGTACATCCATATTATTTTCTTGAGAAAATATGGAACTAGGATGACAATTATTATTATTTGGCATCGGATTATTATGCTCCATGGATTTGTTTGGATAAATAGATTGGATAGTGTTTATGGAGTCATAAGTATCTTTAACACCATCAGTTGTTACATGTTGATTCTTAGCTTTCATAATCATTTGAGTTCCCATTGATGGGTTTGAAGGCTTAAATTGATGTATAAGGAAATATTGATGTTTATCTTGGTCAAGGGCCTCTTCCAAAGATTTTGGAGAAAGGATCCTAACATGGTATTGTAATTTAGGATAAAGAGAATTAGTGAATAAGTGGAAGAGGTTCTCATCTAACATATTATGCTTAGTTTTGTAAGACAAGGCTTTCCATCATTTAATTGATACTTGTGTCATTTTTAATTCTTATTATTTACAATTGATAAAATGGGTTAAGTTATTTTTCAAAAGATCACTAGTTTTGAATTGTTATACTAAAGCATTGACTAAGTTCTCTAATCTAGTCATGGAATGAGTATTAAGTGGGTTATACCAATCTAAATCATCAACTAAAAAGGCTTTAGCTAAGATTTTGGTAGTAGCAAATATATTATGTTTAACCTAATATTTATATAGATTTTTTAAGGTTTTCAACTATAAAGTTAGATCTGTGGATCCATTATTAGTGATAGTGGAAACTATACCCCTATGTTAATGTGTGTTGTTTGAGAAGCAACAGTTTCATTTTGTAATTGTTTTATAGTTTTATTAATAAGTAGGGCTATGGTATAAATTTAACATGTGCATCTCTAAGAGGAGGTAGGGGTGCATTAATATTTTATTTTCCCCATTGATTAGGTTGAGGTTAGTTTTGAATATGCAATAACTTGTTTTGAATTTGCATCATTTGGTTTCAATTATTAATTTGAAAAGTATCCATTTGATTGAGAATTTATAACAATAATTTATTAGTTTGAATCGTATGTTCACTATTAGAATCAACTTTTGATGCATTATTATGTGAGTTATTAAGAGTTTGAGATGCACTAGTAGCATGAAATGCATTAGTGGCATGAGAAAAACTAGTAGAATTATATGTATTATGATTTTTATTGAATTGGGTATTAATGTGGGTGTTTAGAGTACACCCACTAGAAGTCACACCTACCATGTTTATAGAAATGCTTGGCATGGAGGTGAATGAAAACATGGAGGATGATGTTGTATTATTAGAAGGTGACATTATATAAGGTAAAGGTGTGGTATTAGTCATTAAATGACTTTCCCCAAATCCTATGGAAGTTACATTATATCCCCAAATCCTATAGAAGTTATATTATATATGGGGTTCTCCAATATAAGTTCCCATCATAAGGTTACAGATGACTATATGTTCCTTACCTCTATGTAGAGTATTTCATTGATGAAGAAGATCATTTCAACTATGTAATCAAGGTCACTTTTATCTTCTAATATTTACATGAATAAAAGGTTGAGATCCATGGAATATGGAGGAGTCCCATAATTGGTATTTCTAATGGTAACATGGATATTACTTGGATCTAGGTTAGTCACCACAAAATGTGTTTTAGGAAACTTATTAGGATTAGTGAAACTCATTGTGCTAGTTTGATTTTTATATTTAGCATCATCAAATAGATGTTTCATGATGAAAAGAGTGAGTTAAACACTTACTAAAAATTAAGACAATCTGTAGTATATATTGGGTAAAATTAAATGACTTAGTTCTATAGGAAGGAAGACATAATAGCCTATAAAAGACTAGATTGAGTAGGATGACTTAGTTCTATAGGAAGAAAAATAGAATAGTCTATAAAATACTAGGTCAATCAAGTTGACTTAGTTTTATAGGAAGGAAAATAGAATAGTTTGTAAAAGGTTGGGTCGAACAGGTCAATTTAGTTCTATAAGAAATAAAAAAATTAAATGGTCTAAATATGATTGATTAATTAAGTTTTAATTATATAATATATAACTAAACACATAGGCAACTATGTTGAGTTGATCAATCTAGTTATATCATATAGCACAAATCTTATATCAATGTTGGATAATACAAGTTTTCAATACAACATATAATAAAAAACATCAAATATAAATAGTTAAATTTAGAAGCTAACTTATTGCTCAAAAAGAAGATAAGAAAGTTGTATTAATGTTTTTGATTGAGAGTGTAGCCTTCCAAAGATACTTGTTTTTTCATTGGATAGTGTCAGCCCAATATTTAAGAGTGTTGACTATGGAGGAAGTACCATTCCCATAGCCCACTAAACTTAGTTTTAAGGGTAAGTTGGAACTAGCTTCTCAATTTTAATTGCTAATCGATGTACCACACAAATAAATAAATAAATAAATGGTTTTATTCCTAAGGTTTAATAAAAAGAGAAATCCTAAGCATCTTCAAAATACCATGAGGTAGGCAGAAACTAAATCATGTGTTTGTCTATGTACTATGGCTATGATTATTAGGGAAAGCCCCTCATGCCATAATATCTATAATGATAAACAAGTATTATAAATAGAGTATTGAGTATCCCTTCATGATAGTAGCTAATTATTTGAAAACTATTGGTACACAATTTTTAGAGAAAACCAAACAAGTGAAAAATAAGAGAAAAATCAAAGTTTTGAAAGCTAATTTGTATTTTTCAGAAAGCAAATCAATAAGAAGTCACCTAAAAAGTAAATTGAGTTTAATTAATATAAATGTAGGTTAATTCCCTTTGCTTTAACTAAGAGGAAAATAAGAAGAAAAAATTCAATAGGGTTAACTTAGTTGTATAAACAAAATAGAACAAAGTAAAGTTGATCGACTCAATGTATTGAAAGACAATCCAAAATAAACATAGTTGAGTGAGTCAGCTTAATTTTATGGATAGAAAGTACATACAGAACTAAGTCAATCTAGTTAACTTAGTTTACTATAAGCATATAGTTTCATATAACTAAAAAACTAGTAAGAATAATACTAAAATTTAAATTTTGAAAAATAGTGAGAAAATGAAATTACTTAAAATTTGACAAAAATAAATTACTAATCTAGTTAGAGTGAACCTATAAAATAATATAGAGTTAACTAGGTCGATGTAGTAGTTTCCTTAAAATGTTGAGTTTTTATTTTGAACTATGTTGTCCATATAGAATTTTAAACCTATAGAGGTAAAAGATAGAATATTTATATGGATTTGAGTTGGTTGATTGAGTATAAATAAAACTGGTAAATGATAAAAACAAATAAAACTATGCTGATTGAAATGACCTAGTTATTTAAAATCAAAATGTAGAAAATAAAGGAATTAAGGATATCAATTCAGTTAAATGTTTTAAGAGTGGAAAAATAAACTATATCAATTAGTTTTATCTAGATTTTTAATACTGGATATTTCATGCATAGAAAGCTAAACAAAATTGATAGGTTCACCTCAGTTGGAAAACCTATAAAAAGATGTTATAACTAGGTTATCTAGGTTGATGAAGTTCTAAAAACATGCACACACATCCAAACTAATTAAAAAAAGTCAACTAAGTATAAAAACCTATGAATAAAGTGTTAAATTGAGTTGATAGGTTTGATCTAATTATTTATAAAGAAAAAATTAGAAATCTAAAAGGGTTAGATTCACATCAAGTTTACCATAATGTATGCAAGTGAAACTAAACAATTATATAACTTATCTTACTCAATAATATTCAAGCTTGGATAAGGTAATCAACTAAAAAATACACTTGGTAATACATTTAAATCAAGGTCATGAACAATAATGGATTCGTTAAACCTACACTAAGGAATATCTTATCACACAATGGCAAAGGAGAGGTTTCCAAGGCCTCTAGTCAAATTTAATTTTTTGATAACCTTAGCTAGGTCTTATGATTGTAATTATATTAATCAAGATAATATAGTAAATGAATATAAAATATAATCTAGTACTCACCAAAGTTTGTGGCATAAATGGGGAAGATAATAAATATGCAAAGACAAATCTATCTATAACATATAAATTATCTAATTAAGGAGAGATAAAATTCAACATATATTAACTCCACAACATCTAATTAGTGAAATATGAAGGGATAGGAATATACTTACCTTATTTAAGTTAACTCATCGTGCTTCAATCTCTCCCTTGGCCAATGGTTCTTTATAAAAGGTTGTTATGGGATTTTAAGGATCATAAGGACAAATTAGCTTTAGACTAAAATACTTCTCCTATGCATCCAATAACTCCATAATACAAGTGATACTTATCCAAGGAAAAAACCTAAGTGATGACCTTCTATTGATTGTCTAAGTATATTTTTGAGTAGTAATGATGCACATTTGAATGATCCTCTATTATAAATGAAATGAAAGGGGGTGTATATAATGATGTATTGACCCTAAACCTTCTTAGGAATTTATCTAATGTATTCATCCCAGTCAACTTTGTTAGGTGAGAAATAGAGTCATTAGGTCTCAAACTATTTTGGCTTAGGATAAAAGAGTTTTATAATGTACACTAAACCTAGAATGGAGTGAACCTGGTCGACATAGTAGGAAAAATGGTAAAAATAGTTTTTTCTTAGGTAGGGGCTATTTTGAGTAGTGAGATTCTTAGGTAAATATATAAGTGGGGTTTAAAAACTTAGTAAAATAGATAAGAGTAACTTATATTAGTTTTAGGTGGTGGTATAGTGGCCAATAATCCTATGAAGCACCAAAGGTCTGCCAACCCCATTTCTTGGTGTACCCTTTAAGGCATGCACTTGGAGAAATTTAGATTTGATAGATTATTAAAAGAGAGAAAGCATCAATAACTGATAAAAGTTAAAAATATTATGTATATATAGATTATGATTTCATGTATACACTTCCTTGAGTGTCTTGCCTTGTTATTATCTTATTTGTTTATGTATTTGAATATGCTCCATTATTTACAATCCATGTGCCTTTGTTATCCTCTTTGACATTTTAAAATATCATTATTTGTTGCATGTTGACATTTTAATATTTCATTATTTTTTTTGTGGGCATTTGACTATGTCATGTCCCTTTGATTATTGGCATTTGAACATTCCCCTTGTTTATGGTCTCCTTGGACCATTATATTTTGATTTGATTTTGAGTGATTTTATGTGTGTGCTTAATTTATTATTGCACTGATACTCCTACTATCTAGACATTTCCATGATTTAAATCCTACATCTTATGGCTTGGTGTGATCACATTATTCGTGTTTCAATAATATATCTACCTATACATATTCCTTCTCTATATTATATGGTACATTCATAGTTCATATGGTTATTTTATCCTTTTAAGGTAAGGTAACTACCAATTTATACTTTTCATGACCTCAAAAGGGGAAAATATCAATGGTGGCATGTCATAGAGGCATGACTTCTACATTGGTTTATAGATTTAGATTACAATGGGGGCATGTTCTCTACATTTGTCATAGTTTTATATTCCATGGGGGCATGTTTTGGAAACATGTTCTCCATCCTTACTCATTATTCAACATACCTATATTATATTAGAGGCATATTTAGGAAACATGTTCTCCACATTGTTAATTATATTAGTTTTCATGTTTCTCCACATTAGTAGTTACACAAGTTCTCAGATTTAGATTGTAGTGGGGGCATATTTTAGAAACATGTTCTCCACACACCAATTTAAGTTTTAGATTATAGTGGGGTAATGTTTTGAAAACATGTTCTCACACTTATATAGTTTCAAATTGGTCAAAATTCATAGTTATATGATTCAGATACACATTTATGGTTGAATTCTATACATTAATACCATTATTATACATGTTTTATAATAACACATATCTAAGGTACATATGTTATGCAGTGTGTTCCTAATATTACAAAATCAAATTAGTTTCATATTTTAAACATTTTTAGGGACTGTCATCATTGACTAGGTTGGACTTTTATGAACTATATTGATCTAATCTACTATAGTATTTGGTTCACTTTTTGTTATGGTTGAGGTGATTAAATCACTCAATATTTATAAGTTTATAGGTTGGACTTAATTACATCATCCAACCTCATAATATTTATAGTTTAATTTGACTTGGTTCACTCACACTCACTAGGATATAAGTATGATTGGGTTACATGATTGAGCTAATATCAACTATCAGGTGGTAACTCGTCTTTTTTTTAAATTTGGGGGAATGTGTCCTCCAATATCTCTCTATCTCTTTAGATATATTCACTTTTTATATTTATGTTTGTCTTAATCTCATTTTTAGTGATTCATAATGATACATCTTTCAAATCAAATTTCCAAAAGGCAACATGATTACATCAATACAAGGTGTAGTCTTAAACCTTACTTTCTTTTAGTTTCAATCATTTTAATGCTTTTAAATTTTATATTATATGCACTTATTTTTTATAACATGATTTTGTTTTTAGGTTAGTCACCATCAAAGCACTCAAGTTGGACTTAAGAAAAGACAAGGTGTGTTATACACACCAAGGTATGCATTATTTTTCATTTAAAATAAAAATTTTATTACTATATTAAAGGGGGGAAATGTAGACATTATTTACAAATTATATAACATCTCAGTATTATACACTTGTAAAATATATATCATAGATGTACCTTTAAATTTTATAACTTTCTCATTACCAGAAAGATTGCATACACTATCTCTCTATACCTAATTGCTTATCTCTTAGTCCAACTAATGTTGTTGTGATGACTTAGGCCTTCTATCTTTCCTAGATTTTTGTAAACATACTTATCTTCCATCTCTACAAGTTATAAAACTATTCCTATTTTCTAACGACCTAGACACTTGCATCCCAATTAGATGCATATGTTGATGCAAGTGTCATATTCTAATGTAAGTGTTTAGTGCTCTAAATCCATCTAATTTTCAAATGAAATGTATTATAAAGGTTGACCTAAGTGATTTAATGTAATATATTCTCTAAATGGATTGGTATAAATATAATATCAACCCTCAATAATTCTTCAACTAGCACAGACCTAGAAACTCACAAAGCAACTTATCAAAAGCATTTTATCAAGCATTCAAGTGAGAAAATTTTCCTTTTTTTACTATTTGCATATCATTCATAAGGAAAAAACATCTATAGGTATAAATTATTGAAGGATCATTACATGAGCCACATTTTCCAAGTTACAAGTTATGTCACTATTGTACTTGTTTATCACATATTTCATGATCCACACATAAGCCAACACATAGGTGAGAATTGCATATGTCTGAGGTCCTCTTCATAGTATTGTCTATGTAGGTAGTGTTAATTTAAATAAAATTATTTGGGTTATATTTTCACAATGTTCCCACTAACCCATTTTTTCTATATCCACTATGAAGATGAAGAACTATGGTTTTGATATTTGACAAGAAGCGATAGTCTTTGACCTAGATCTTAATGCACCAGAGAGAAGGCAACACTAAAACATAAGCATATAGGTGATTACATATAGTTTATATATGTATTATATATTATAAACTTGAATTTTATTTATAAATTAACATTGACACAATTGTCTTAGGTCAATGCAAGTGTATATAGCTATAGAGGTCAAATTTATAGAATCATGTGACTATTCTAGAATCTAGATCCAATCTAATTGTTACCTATTCTAGATGCAAATATATATTACCATTATAACTAGATAATTATCTTATTTTAATTATAATATCTATCATAGCATCTCAACATAATAAATTTATTATATGTTATATATGAGTTTCATATACAATTAACTTACTTTAAAGATAGTCTACCATTCTTGTGCCCTAAGCTATTTCTACCCATTTAACACTAGATTCCCATATCTATATTTTATGGCTAAACATCCACTAAAAAAATTTCAATAAATTTTTTCAAAAGATAATTATATATTCTCATGATGATTGGCATCTCAAGCTTTATCCTATACACTGGGCTTATCATACTAGCATTTGTATTACTACTAGAACAACATCATTTTCCTTGGTATACGACTTTGAATTTGTCTTACCTTTAGAAGTTGAGATACCATTCTTACACATCTCTATTAATGGAATTATCCCTAATGAATAAATTCCTGAGGCCTATATTAATGATTTAGACCTCCTTGAAAAGCATCGTATGAGTGCTTTGAAACATAACTACCAATATAAATCTCAAATTAACAAACAACATATCAAAAAATTCAATGTCCGTATCTTCAATATTGGTGATTTAATCCTTAAATTATATTATACCCATGAAAAATAGGTAAAGTACACCAAAAAATGGTGGGGTCCATAGTCAAATATATTCTTGGTCATAACTCCTATCATTTACAAACTAACAAAGGACATATTTCCAAAGAACTAACTAATGCTCAATTACTAAAGAAATATTTTACTTAAATTATTATTGTCATTTCTGATAATATTGATATATTACATGTCTTTCACACACACACACACACACACACACATGTATTGATATATTACATGTCTTTCACTCACACACACACACACACACAACACACACACACACACACACACACACACACACACACACACACACACACACACACACACACACACACACACACACACACACACACACACACACACACACACACACACACACACACACACACACACACACACATGTATGTATGTATGTATTATGGTGCTAATACTTATTTTAGGTATCTAAAATCTCTCTAAGGTGAAGCATTACTTCAATTTCAATATTCTTAGTTCCTATCATTGTTCCTTTGGTCTATCTAATTCCTTTACATATTATTCTTTAGTTCATGATTTTACATCATAAGATCGTGGATAGGACCCAACTATTCCTCATGAAATTTTTTTTCTTATTTTTCATTTTGATCAATCAACCTTCAATTATCTTCTGAGTCTTTGGTTTCTTACTTTCAAAACTTAATTACTTTTTACACTTCCTTGAATTTTATTTTACGAGTTTCAATGTAAGACCTTGGATAAGACTAGGCCTTCCTAAAAAAACCCTTATTTACTATAAACACACTCCACTTTTACACCTCTTTGGTTTATATCTTATGAGTTGCAATATCATAGCTCATATAGGACTAGGCCTTCATCAAAAAATTTCCTTCCATAAATTGATTTTGCCTATAACCTTAATTAAGTGTTTTCTATAAAAAATAAGGAAATGGTCAATCATTATATCTTCAAACTCTTAAATTCAATCATATTATTTTGTTTTAACAACTCTAATAATATATTATCATGTCTCCACTCATATACACTATTGTTTATTATGATGATTCATACTTACCTATCATTGTACCATGTTAAAAAAATACTTTTTTCTCACAATTTTAGATAGCTCAATAGTTCCATGTTTATCTCCATACTCTCCCCTATTCCACATCACTATGGTCACACCAAGTTTGGTTTCAATATCACGCTCTTTTCTAACATGTAATTACATGATACTTAGACACCATGATCTCTAAGTTGTTTTTCCTAGCCACCAAGTGTAAGTTATTTAGTGATGTTCATTTTTAGAACCCATGTTTAGTTCTTCCAAATCTATGAGGAAGAATCAAAAAAATAAAATAAAATTTAAAATCCAAAACATTAAAATAAAATGCATTGATCAAAAGTCAAAAATAAATATTTAAAATTTTAACTCACACCAAAATACATGATTATTATAAGGCACATTCCTCTTGTAGTTTAAGCTTAAACTCCATAGTTGTCCTCACAATAGATCTAAGGTCTATTGGGGTATGATAGGCTAGTAAACTATGGTAAGAGGTCTCATATTTTCAAAGACATACACACACACACACACACACACATGCATGCATGCATATGTATATATGCATATATGTCTATGTACATACATACATATATATATGTATGTATGTATACATATATATACATAGACATATATGCATACATACATATATACATGTATGTATATATGTGTGTGTATGTATGTATGTATGTATGTATATATGTATATGTATACATGTATATATATTGCCACATCATTTCTCATGTAACTACCCAATATTCATATTAAAATGATAACTTATTAAGGGTTCCTAAGGAATGGGTAAGATGTTGTGGGAAGGTAGGTCCATTTTAATTATTTTTTCATATATAACCTTCATGGGATGATATTTATACTTCACTCATTAACCCAAATTTACATGGATAGGTTGTGTTATCTAGAGTCCTTAATGTCAAAAATATCTTCACCTTACCAACTTGAGTTGAATGTATTCTTTTTATAAATATTATATTTTCACCTTGGTGCCACCTTTCTTCCCCCCACCACCCATTTCATATCCCCCCTTGATAGGTAAGTTTTTTTCTAAATCTTTTCCCTAACTCTATATTTCCTATTCTCAATATCTTTTAGACATGCTTAGAATATGATTTTTTTAATTTATTTATCATTATAATACAAGTTTCATCCTTAAATTATTATGATATACTTTCTTAATCATTACCTTATCCTTATTGTATTTCCCTTAGTTATGTTTGGGACCCTGAATTTTATTTTTTACCATTTATTGGGCCATTTCATTTTGTTTATTTTAAATTGCTTTCAATTTTTCCATTTTTTATGAGTATGGATTGTTAATTATCTTTCATCAATGTTGTTTACATTTCATATTTGTGCACATTTTTTTATGGATTTTTACTTCTCTTAGATTGATTTTGGTTCCTTTATTTTAGTTTCATGTGTCCTTGGTTTGATTTGGATTGTTATTTTTCTTACTTATGATGCATTTTTGGGGTTTTTTATGATTTAGTAGCCTTGGATTTTTGGTTACCCTATTTACCCTCTTTTATTTATTTTCTCATGGTCTTTTGGTTCTAACTTAGCCTTTGTCATCTTATCTTGCCAAATTTCCTAGTGACCCATTCAATTATGAAAGTTTTCATTTAATTTGATTTTCCTACAATTATTTATTTTTGCTCTCTAGACTTGTATCCTTGGGGGTTTTCAGAAGTGGTTATTACACCCTCCACAATCAAGACTTGAAATATAGTGGACAAAAATTTAGTGATAAAGGTAATTTAAGGTATGTATATGGTACTTTCAATTATTTTCCAAAAAATTCTTATAATCATTTAAATTTATGTATTCTACTACAATGTTTTAGCTTAGTTTTGTGTGTTACTATGATTTTTCTCAAAGTACCATCCCATTTAATACTCACATGACATGTGATGATATTTGAGAGATAATATGTATACACATAATATTTTTAAACTTTATAATTTATTTAATCTTTTTATCTTGCAATAACCTATCAAGTTTCAATCTCTCTGAGTCCACACCTTAAAAGGGTGCATTGGGAAAGGGGTAAATAGACCATTGGGGCTTCACAAGATTGTTTGTTAATTATATCATACCTAAACCCAGTAAAAATCCTATCTATCCAAATCCCAAAGAAAATTAACCCCATTTATCTAATTCTCTAAGTAACTCTCATTTCAAATAGCCCCTAACTAAGAAAACACCCATTTTTTTTATACTAAGTTAGCCTTTTTGACCCTATTGCAAAATCTATGACACATTATAGAACCAAGTTAGCTTGGTTAACCTAGTTTTAACTTTATGTAAACTTTTTATAAATAGGGTCATTTAGGTTGACCTTGTCGACTGAAATTCCAAAAGGTCTAGGTCTTATCCATTCTATAAATATGACCTTCATTTCAATATAATAAATCAAAATATTCCTTTTTACATTATTACATCTCATAATTTTTCTACATCTACATTTGAAGGAGTCATTACTTAAGGTTTGCCTTTGAGGGAAGATAGTTTGTCTTATGGTAAGTCTTGGATGCAAAGTAGGAGTATTTTATCCTAGAGTTAATTTATATATTGTGGTATTTATAAAGCCACAACAATATATTGAAAATAACCATAGGTCAAGGGGATATTGAGACTTGAAATGTTCACTCAAAGGTAAGTATCTCTAACTTTTTTTATTTCATTTGATAGATAGATCTTTCACAAAGTAAGAGGTTTTAAATGTCTAACTCCTTTATTTGATTACCTTTATAATTAAACTTATTATAGATATAGGGTTTTATTTTCTTTCTATCTTCTACCTTAGGTAATATAAGCTTCCATTTTCCTACCATGATCCCTTGATTTTTTTTAACCATACCCCCTTTGTGTTATAAGCTTTGATAACACTAAACTAGTTTTATTTCATGTATTTATACTTATATAGGGTTATTGCATAGTATTATTTTCATAAAGGTTTTGGAAACCTCTCCTTTAATTTTGTGTGATAATTTATCCTTTAGTTAGGTTTAATGGATCTAATTTGGTCATGCTCCAGATATATAAAGTATTGCAATAGATGTTAGTTGATTAATTTATCTAGTCTTGGATGTACTAAGATAGGTTATAAATTTATCTTAATTTATTACATACAAACTTAGGATGGGACAATAGACGGATTTAGGATGGGATATCAAAGGACTATGTCACTTGATAATCATGTGTCTCAGTCATCTAGGTGACATTTTGATATTGTCTTGTAGTGTGCTTTGAATAAGATCTCAAATACCAAGATATTTCCAAAACATGTCTATATATGCTTGTTGTTAGAAGTTTTGATATAGGAGGGGATATTATGTGATTGTGTGGTGGAAGTATGACATGTTGGTCAAATATGTGTAGGTTAAATGTATATTAGTTAAAAATTAGTTGGTCCAACATGGGTTGGTTCAACAAGGGTTGATCAAATATTGGTCGATCAAATATGGATTCATCAAATATAAATCAGTTGAATATGGGTTGGTCAAAAATGGGTATGTCAAAGATGGGTCAGTTAAATATGGGTGGATCAAAGATGGATTGGTAAAAAATGGGTTAGTCAAAGATGGGTTGACCTTGATTTATTTGTGGAGGAACTTGATCATTATTTGAAAATGGATCTTGACATATCCTACTTGTTGATTCTTAGATGTGGATGGACTCAATTATTGAGTAAATGGCATGCCTTAGATTGGTGATGGTAGGACATAGTTAAACTATTGTGAATCAAGGGTCTAATAGGAATTGATAAAAGGGTTTGTAAATTATTGATTAGGTGATTGTTGAATGTGCAAATGTTGATTTGGTTATGTTTGATTTTAAGATTATAAATTTTGGGCTTGTTTCTCATTGAATTTTACAAATCTATGGAAAGTGTAGTTTTTGTGGCTCATAAGCCCATTTAAAAGGGGATGGTTGATGGTTAGATAATGAAGTGTAGATTTTTGGTTGTTGGATTCATTTGATAAGGGTAGGATAAAGTGGGTTTTATATGGTTCAAGGTCCTGATGGATATTAAATCTTTGATTGGATTGATTGTTGTGAGATTGATTAGGTGATGGAGGTCTCAATGTAAGAGGATAGATTTTGGATGATATGATCACCAGCTATTGGTTTATCTAATATATTAGGTCAAGTATGATTTTATTTTGGGATTAGGATGCCATAACTATTTTTCATTTATAATTTTCATGGGGGATATTGTGATTGGGATTTTAACTAGTGAATGGGATATTTGTGTATATGGTCCATGAATTTTTAATGAAAAGGTTGGAATTGTTAAGATATTGATTTAGACAATTTTGAACCTTGTGGTGAATGTCATTGGTATATATTTTGTTTAGTTTAATTATGTATTTAGATATTTACTAATAAAATAAAATATAATGACACGCACATAATAAAAACCTATGTTATTCAAATGAGATTACCACCATATAGTGGCCCATAGATAATACCTTGAATGTATGTTTTGGGTGATATTTTGGAAAATTGTGTTCTCAGCACAACTATTCATCTATGGCTAAAAGGATTCTATGATAGGTTTGACTAGATGACTAAGGGAGTCATTGATATACCTTTTGGTAAGTGAAACACAACTCTATGATTCAAGGTGTTATCTAGGGCCTGGGTGTTGGTGGATGAAACCACCTCACATCATGATGCTAGTAAAATAAGTCATCTCTTAGCTAGTAATATAATATCCTCCTTGAATATTTTGATTCCATTAGAAAAATAGACTTTTTCTTAATGCTTGGTGATGAAATATAAGTCACAAGACCTTAAAAAATAAAATTAAATGAGTGAACTATTTCTAGTTTCAAATATCACCTTGTGATGTAAGGAAAGAGAATACATAGTCATTCCTTGGAAGACATAAATGACTTAGATTATTTATGATTTCCAATTTCACCTTGTAGTGTGAGGAAATAGAATACATGGTCTAAGCTAAACACACACAACAAAACTAAAAGAATTATGCACAAATTAGATTATTTAATTAAAACTAAGTTCTTAGATTTATCTTGGTTGATTATAAGTCTTTGACTAGAGAACTTACACGATGATTTCGTTAGTTTGTTTGGTCTAATCCTTTGACAAGCAAGAGTATTTGAAAGTTATTTTACCTAAAAAAACTAATAGTGGAATAAAACCTAAATGGAATATTTGTTCATGGTTGCATGTATCTTTATAAGATCTTCATTTTGGTGTGAATGAAAGGTTAAATGGGTTCCCAATTCAAACATTATGGCCTATAGAAGACACAAATGCCATTATTCAATACACAAATTCCACTAATTACATCGACATCATTCTTCAATATACAAATGCCACTAATGACACATATGTCATTATTTATTACATAAATGTCATTCTTCAGTACATAAAAGCCATTGGGTTAACACATACATCACTAATGACATATATGTCACTAATGACAGAAACACCATTCCATAATACAAATATGTCATTCTCGAGGATACAAATGACACTATTTAGAAAAATGACATCAATCTACATAAAATGGAGATAAAGACCTAAATTTGACAAACTTGACCCTGATAGGACTCTAATTAATGATTGTCTAGGAATACACTACAACACAAAGGAGAAATATAAAAAAAATGTGTGGTTTATCCTAGTGGGAATATTAAGAATGTATGCATTAAAAATTAGACCCAATGTAATTATAAACTCAAAAATAACATTAAATTCCTACTGTTATTAAGCATAATATTTCTAATTAAGCTTACAATGAGAGAAATGCACCTCCACTTACTATAAATATCCCCTTGTCTTTATTTTCTCAAATTTTTAAATGATGTGGTTACCTTATGAGACATGTGAAATAATTTTGGTAGCATTTCCCCTTATATTTATGATGGTTTGTTTGAAAATTTTAATGGCTAAGCTCTCACAATGGTAGAATCTCCTTAGGATATCTTGTCTTGTAGGAAATTAGGGTGAGGAGTTTAAATTATAGATTTTTGATGGGGTAAGGGGATGGTTTGATTTGAAATGAAATAGATGGTTAATATTGATTAAACATCCTCAATAAATTTGGGGTTTGGATATTCAATTGATGTTGGAGAGGTATGGGCTTGATTGATTGATTGATTGAGGAATGGGTTTGATTGGTTGACTTGGGATTTGGGGATTGATTTGAGATGGATGAGTGTTGTGATTTATAACTAGGTTATTTGATTTATTTATTTATGTATTTGTGTTTTTATGTAATTTTATATGCATGGATTTATTATTATGGATAATCAACTATATAATAATTATTAATTAGTTGATTAATCAGGGATGTGATTTTGGTGCGATTAGGTAAGATCATGATAGGGTTATGATAGTTTGATTAATTGATTAGGGATGATGGTGTGGTTAGAAAGGAATGGATATGGATGTGTTGATTATGGGATTGTAATGGATTATGGATTATTATGGATAATTAGGGATAAATTAGGGATAAACATGGATGAATAAGGAAAGTTAGGGATAAATAGTGTCAGATGCATTGATAGTAAAATTAGGGTTTATTAGTGGATCATATGAAAATGAATTTTTACTAGGGATTATTAGTGGATCATATGATAATGAGTTTGTAATAACACTAGATTGGCATAATTAGGATGTATACACATATCAATGTGCAATTAGAATAATTCTTGTGTTTGTAATATAGAAGCCTCTTACCAACTAGTGAATAAATGAATGGAAAATGTGCTAATATAGTTGTCTTTTTTTGTAATTTACTCAGATGGGACTTGTGAAAATGTAGTATAACCCATTAGCTGAAATTTAATTTGATAAATTAGCCTTTATTTTATGATAGGATGAAACCAGTGGTTTCAGCCACTACTAGTGATCAAGATTATCCTATGGAGTGACCTTATCTTAGGAGCTGAGACAACTAAATTGGAAGTGTGAATCAATCTAATAATGATTCTAAGCTACTTGTAATGAAGAAAAATAATTTTTACTATCATAATTACTTAATAATAGAGATCATCCATATCAAATTAAAGGAATATTAGTTTAGAACTATGGATTTGAGCATAGGCTACATGTATATAATGAGTGTTCAAAATTGCATTATTTTAGTAATAATGTTAATTTTAATGATTACATATGAAAATAATGCAATTTATACTAATGACATTAAATCCACATATGAATTTGTTCTTTCTAAGAACTATTCATATCTCATGTGGGAGAAAGAAACAAAACTTTGTTTCTCAATCTTCCACTAGGTTAGAATATCATACATTAGCAAGAGTTGTTTATGAAGAAATATGGATATGTTGCATACTTGTAGTATTTATAGTACCATAAATTAAACCTACAATTATGTACTATAACAATCAAGGTATACTTGAAATTATTCACATTTCAATGTTTCATGATCACATGAAGCACATCAAATATCAAGTCTATTTTATATGTGAGCATGTTCAATAACACAACATTCAGCTCTAGTATTTCCCTATAAAATAATGTAAAGTATATAAATGAAAGATATATATGATGGAAAACCATGTAATAGTGAACATAGATCAATGAACCAGTACATAGATATTTATTATGGGAAAACCTCAAAAGGTAAAAAACCCATCAATGTGATATTCATTAATATAATAATCTAAATCACCCCAATACATACTTCTTCTTCTCACTTTTTCACATAGTACTTATGAGTTTGAATATGATAAGATTTTCATATTCGAGTGATGATTTCATAATAGGGTAAAACTCTATTTATATTGAAAAATCAAGAGAGGAGACCATTATAAAAATAGTGGGTCTATCTATCCTGATAAATCCAAAAAAAAAACTTGATAAGTTTTAAATAACAATAATAATATTATTTATTTTCATGAGGTTTATACCTTGTGTTAATAAATAATATATTATTATTTATTTAATTAATTACTAATGTGAGATAAGGGTTAATAATTACCACTTAGACATTAATTGTTCTAACACTTACCCTTAATGCTAAGTGGGGATAAATATCATTGACACCTCAGAAAAATAATTATATTATGTACATAATTTAGGTATTTAAAAACCTTCATCATTCCAAACATATCCTTTTGAAACAAAAGGATTTATAATCCATAAACTACTTGAAAGTAAGTTTACACTAGCATGATCTCAAGATAACATTTCACAGTTTATCATGAATAATTACTAATCATATTTGGAGCCTTTTATAACATAATAAACTCCATTACAAAGTATATTTTTAATGTATTGGGGTACGAAAGTAAATATTCCATATGAAGCTTACTAAAATTACAAAAAAAATGACATGAAGTTTATAATGCTTTACAATGAGAATAATTATATATAAGAAGAAGAACACATGGCCATTATAAAGTGTTTTTATCATACACACTCCATTTTAATAGAAACTTTTAGAGACCTAGCATTGTATGAAACTGATAAATCTTGGTAGCACCAAGTGGTTTTGTGAAGATATCTACCACTTATTAATATGTAGGATATAAATACATATTAATATGACCATTAAGGACTTTCTCTCAAATAAAATTCATATGAACTCAATATGTTTAGTTCATTGGTGTCACACTAAATTTTTTGTCGAAGCTATATACAATGTTGGTTATCATAATGAAGGATGGTACTATGATAAATATCTAAATGAATTTCTTCCAATAAAAATTGCAATCACATGGTTTATTTGGTAGATTCCATAGCACTTTTTTACACCACTTAAATAGAAGAGATAGAGATAATAGGTTGATTTTTATTTCTCTAAGTGAGAGCATCTACACCAGACTTAAACATATATCCAAAAGTAGATTTATGATCTATAGTATAACCAGCATGATTAGCATCATAATAACCATATAATTTAGAATTATCAATGGAAGAATAAAATAAATGAAAAATAATTATTATTTTGATATAATTAATAATGCATTTAGCTAATTTCTAATGATCGAATATGGATCCTACATAAATCTAGAAGCAACACCAATAACATATGAAACATTTAGCCTAGTAATGGTTAGATAAATCAAACTACAAACAAGTTATCTATATAAATTAGGGTCAATTTTTTCACATGTAGGTTTTGGATCAATTTTAATACCAAATTTAATAGTATTAGAGCTAGATTTATGATCAAGTATGTTAAACTTAATAATAAGATTATGTGCATATTGAGATTGTAATACAATAATTGAATTTTTATCTTTAAATATAACCATTATTAAAAAATGATATAGAATACCTAAATCAATCGTTTAAAACATTTGATTTAGTTTATACTTATATTTATGAATTAAACTATTTAGATCATAAATAATCAAAAGATCATCAATATATAAAACAATTAACATTAATTAAATATTTTCAACTTTAACAAAGAGATCATTATTAGAGTAGCAATTAGAAAAACCCATTTCTTTGAAAAAAGAATTGATTTTAGAATACCAAACTTGAGGAGCTTATCTTAGACCATACAAATATTTTTGTAACTTTCATTTATAATATTCTCTATTAGGGTTAGTGAAACCTTTAGGTTGAGTCATGTAGATTTAATCTTCTAAATCACTATTTATAAAAGCATTCCTAACATGTATTTGGTGGATACCCCAACCATTTTGGTTTATAAGATAAATAAGTAATCTAATAGTAATCATTTTTTCTAAAAAAACAAAGGTTTCAACATTGTCAATCCCAAGTTTTTGATTAAAACTATGAGAAAGTAATATAGTTTTAAACTTGTCAATTTTACCATTTGAATTATATTTAATCTTATAAATCCACCTAAAACTAACAATATACCTTTTATATTGAGGTGGAAAAAGATCTCAAGTCTATTTTTTAATTAAAACATTGAACTTATCTTTCATATAAATTTTCCATCTATCATCTTGAACGGCTACCTCAAAATATTGAGGTCCACATTCATACATAGTCATTAAGGCGTAATAAGAATGTTGACTCCTAGTTAATTTATTAAGATTATCAACATTATAAGATTAAATTAGGGATTATACCCCTTTAGGTATTTTATATTAAACATGAAACTCAGGGGGTTATTTAGAATCTAAGTTATCCTAAGATAGATCAACTTCCTCTAGTGCATTTATTTATTCAACAGGAGAGCCAAGTTCATCAAAAGAAGAACATTAAGGAGGTTCTACAGAGAGCTGAAAAAAATATTTTTTGAGAATAAAAACATTCCTATTGTCAATTATATATATATTAGATAGATCATATAATCTTAAACCTTTAGTATTACCTCCATAATCTATGAAAATTGAATAATAGGAGATATGATCAAGCTTCTTTCTTTTTACTTTAGGAACAAAGATGGAATCAGGGCTACCAAAGATCCTAAGACAGGCCACATTGGGTTTATTTTTAGAACACATTTATAAAGGAGTAGAAAGATGAAAATATTTGGTAGGGACTCTATTTAGAATATGCATAGTAGTATTCATGGATTCGGTTCATAAAATTTTAGGAATATTTATAAATTGTAACATTGTTATATCCATCGGCAATCCTCAGCACTTCAGGCATAAGGTTAGCTTGTCTTTTCCTTTCTATCTTCGTTACTCCCTGATCCAAAGCCTACATGCTCATAGGAAAAAGGATTTGCGCCCTATTCTCCACGAAGGCCTTATTCTGCTTATTAAAGGCTATTGCAAGAACAGGGCACTGGTTATGTATCCCAAACAGGGGAAAAATAAGTTGACAGGAAACAAAAAGAATGAAAATGTAAGCAGGAGAGGCAAAATTAAGACCCCTAGTCCTAATAAACAGACTGTAGAAGAAGAAAGGGGTTGGGAGAGAATTGAAGAACTCGAGGAGAAAAAACCAGAGGAGGAAGAAGGAACTGAGAGCTGGGACACCAACTCTAGTAATGATGAAGAAGGATCTGTGGAAATTGAAAAAGATAATGTCAATACAGAAGAAGATTCTGCTATCAGAACAGAAGAGATGGAGGAAAACCAGAAAGCGTCAGAGGATGAATTTGTCCAGGAAGATCCTGTTGAGGACCCAACTTCTAAGAATGAAAAGGAAATTTCTGTCCAAGATGATATTCAAAATATGGATATGGAAATTCAAACTGGAATCAATGAGCGGGAACAAAAGAGTCAAGAAGACATCTTTGAAGAAGAGAGAAATAGCCCTAATAAAAAGTCTGAGGATTGGAGAGGGAAGAATCAGAAAGATGAAACACACACTCCTATGACCTGGGTTAACAGTAAAGCCGAGTCTTCTTCCCAATTTGATTCCTGGTTGTGTATGGAGATCATTGATCTCAAGAGAAAAGAGGAAACCTTGGAAGATTCTCTGAAAGTTGCTTGGAACAAATTAAACAACATGGAAAATTAGTTAAGCGAGATCCCTGTCAAGCTCAAAGCTTATGAAAACAACCTCCGAGAACTAATAAAGGACAACAGAAAGAAAATGGAGGAAGTAACATCCAACATTTGTGCAGCTGCTATCAATATAGGTAAATGGGCCAATGAGGAGACCAAAGCACTAGAGGGTCCCAGCAAAAGGACAAGGCAAAGCTCCAGAAAGAAAGATACACAAAAAGGAGCGTTGATGGAGGCTACCACTCAGGAAAATGTTTTGAAAGGAAAAGAAGCCATGAACTTGATACTGGAACTGGATGAATAATCTGGTCCTTCTTGTTGGTTTAGAAACTGGTACTGATCTTTGTTCCCCTTTTGTTATCTTTTGTTTGTTGTGCTACCAGATTTTTGTATCTGGGTTTTGACTGGATGTGTCTCTAATGGTTTCAGGTCCATTTAAAACCTATTTTTGCTACTTCTTTGAAGTGTGTTCTAGGCGTTGCCTGTGGGCTTAGACGTTCTTTATTTTGTCTCTGTTACAGGGTTTTGGGGTCCCTTCAAAACCTATTTTTACCTCAATCTAAAACATTGTTATATCCATCTCAATAACGGTGTAGTTTTTCATTTTAGTAGTACTATTTTGTTGAGAGGAATAGGGAGTTGTTAGTTACTTTTGAATACCACAACTAATGAAAAAATAATCAAACTCTTTACTAATGTATTCACCACCATTATCATATCCTAAACTCTTACTATAAAAATTAGAGCATTTTAAATAAAATATTTAAATTTTTTAAATGTATACAACACATCAGATGTATTTTTTATAAAATATGATCAAATAATTATAATTTAATCATCAATAAAAATAGAATTATACAAATAACCATTAAGTGATACATATTCAATAAGTCTTACAACATCACTATGAATTAATTATAAAGGATGTGAGGAATTTACATCATGAATCTTATTAAATAGGTTAATATGTTACTTAACATATAAACAAACCTCACAAGTTTCATGATGAGAAGGTATAGAAAGAATTCCAAAAATAATATTATGAGAAAACATATCATGTAAACTTTTAAAAATAACATGTCCTAATATTTCATTCTATAATTAAGATTCATTCTTATTATGTGATGAAATAAAACATACAAAAGAATGAGAGAAAATGTATAAACCATTCTTTTAAACCCCTTCAACAATCACATACCCAAATTGATTTATAATGGACCAACTATCTTTAAGTAGTATTACAATTAAATTATGATCAATAAGTTTTGAACAAGATAACAAGTTCTTTTTAAGCTTAAGTACATAAAAAACATCATTAATAACAACATTTAAAAGATTTGTCTTTCCTTTCTTAGTTGTTTTTAAAAATTAATTATATCCTAAGTAAATATTTTCAGAGATATCTCTAAAACCACATAAATTATTAGATAATAAATTCAAATGGTGTGATGCATCACTATATAAAATTCACTCATTTTTTATATGGTTAAAAAACTAGGTTTTATAAGGATCTTAGAACCATCAAAGTGAAATAAAAAGAGTATCAAGAGGTCGAGAAAAGGCCATCCAAAAAAAACATCAAAAAGCCACTATACTAAACTAAAAGCAAGGAAAATAGAAACCAAAAATAAGATTAAGAGGAAGGTCCCTCCAGTGGGTTTTTAGCATCTTCAAGATTCTTCACTAGGATGACCTACTTAACCTTTGAAATCTTAGCATGTGTGTGGTTCACAAGTCTTTCAGCTACTTCTCCAATAAATATCATACGAGGCCTCTTGTATCCTTTAACCTAAAAAGGAGTCTAATTTATGACGACCACCTTGGGGGAACCCAATGGGGGGATCCCAAGATCTTGGATGATTGTATGATAGGGTTGAGGGCTAGTTGAAAAGACTAAATGAAAGACTACACCATGGACTCAGCCTATCTATGCATATCATTCAAATCCTATATAATATTGGTGAGGGTCATCCCTATCTCTTGAACCTTGGAGTTGAACTTATGTAATTGCACTTTATTCCTTTTCATATCTTCTAATAGAATGGCTTTACCCTTTCAAGTGATCTCCTCAGAAGTACCCACATTAAGGATAATTGGCTTAGGTTTAGGTATGAAATATTGAGGGGGAGGTCATTAGTAGGGGATTTGGAAAGGCTAGCCTAGAGGTGCTCTTAGAGTGTCAATAAGATCCTGAGGTGGGTTCCTCCTCTAAGGAGTCCTCCCTAGAGGAGGCTCCCTTGAAGGGACCTCTTGACCATGAAGGGTTTGGTCATGTTTGACAAGGAGAAGAATCAACCCTTGGTTGAGGATAGGGTTAGTCTCATTTACTTGATGAATAAAATTTGTGCTTTCAAGGGATTTAAGTAGAAAGAAAGGAGGACTTATCTTATAACTAATAAAATGATTCAACAATAAGAAGTGGTGAGAAAATATCAGTGTGTAGTTACCTTCAAGGGTCATATAACGTATAAATCAGAGGCACATTTTGGGATAATGATGAGGAAGATCTACCTATAAGAAGTCTTTCTTTTCAGTCTTCATAAAATTGTTCATCTAAAATAATTATTGTAATAGCTCCTATTTCTTTATTTGGTCTTTGAATTCCTCAATCCCCTCATAGGACATACCAATTGCTTCCCCAATGAATTCCTCTATAATAGTGATTCTTACCCCATGAATGGTTACCTTTAATTTGTTCTAAGCCACTATAAAGTCATGGACCACTTCTAAATTATGCTCTGTGATTCTCTCCATGAACTCAGTGAGGCCCCCATATTTGAGTTTCTTCCAAACTTTTATTCTAGCCATGTACTTCCATGCAAAAAATGGGTCCAAGCCTTTACCTATCACCTCCCATCGAAGTGTTGTCCATAGAGATTAGATGAAAAAGTGGAAAGTTATGGATGGATTAATTTTAAATAACGAAAATAGAGTTTGGGAAGCCTATCGATATCACCCTATAGCAGTTACACCTCCTCCTATAGACATAATTACATATCAGCATAATTAAAATCCACCCCTTGGATGAAATATTATACATGTGTGGTGAAATGATGTTTCTATCATATAGTGGTAATTTTGACCTATAAGGCTTTAATGAAATTATTAGGAACATTAATTACATTATGATAATTTTTTAAAATGTGGAGTTCAACTCCAATGCTATAAAAAAGGTCTTTTATCCCATTTCGTTCCCATTAGGTATGGATAACTTGAAAATGAGTCATGCCCCTCAAGAGTTTCTTGGCATCATCAATGATGTCTTTGATAGTATGAGAGGTGGTTATTTTCCCTTCCAGAGAATTTAGGATATTTAACGAATCACCCTCCATGATGATTCTATTTTGATTAATTTTAAAATCTAATTATATACCCCAAAGGGCTACTTTGGCCTTTTTAAGGTGATTTGTTTGGGTTCCCATGGTACCCGTATAAGTGTCCAACATCTCCCCTTTCAAATTCATTATAACTCCTTCTCCACCTATGGGGCTCAAGCTACCTTTAGAGGCACCATCGAATTTAAGTTTCACCCAACCTTTTGATGGAGCCTTCCATTTTGCATGCTTGCATATTATAGCTTTTATGGGGGATTTTAAAAGTTGTGTAATGTCCTAGTTGTTAAGGATCTATCAATTTGAAAGAGAGGTAGGTTATTTATCTTTAGGGTGGAGAAGTTTTCTATTTTTTCAAAATGGCATGGCAAAGATGGAGGAAGGCACCTTTCAACTGGTTTCTTTTATCTAGGAAAAGGCCATCATTATAGGCTTTCTAGACACAACAGAACCAATGAGGAAACATGAGATGCCATAGGAATAAAAGGGAAGGTAGATTTTAGGGAAATTCCCATTACACTATTAGGTCAAGGACTTTATTGGGTTTGACCCATGTTAAGTTGCATCTATTAAGTAGTTAGTTAAATAGTGTTGAGCTAAAAGGACACTCAAGGAATAGGTGATGAATTGAATCTTCTAAATTTTAACATATTAGACATCTATTATGGATAATTAGTCCTCTTTTGGCCAGGTTGTCCACCATTAAAAAAAATTCTTACACCTCTATCCAAAAAAATAAATTAACTTTGGGAGTTAAATGCTTCACCCAAAAGTTTTTCCAAAAATTCCATTCACTTTCTAAATTAATATTTATGGCATATCCTGAGGCCACCAAGTAGGAACCATTATCTTTAGTGTCCCAAATAAAATGGTTTTACTTTTAAATGGAAGAGATATGAACCTAAATTATTAATGAGTTGAGGGTCTGAATAGCCTGAGACTCTTCCAATCAAAGTCTTTCACTAGGGAGAATCCACTCATTTTTATTTGAAGTAAATAAATCAATATATAAAGAAATAACATTTGAATTCAGTTCTTGATTATTATTATTCGGGTTTTGATTTTTGTGCTTATTTTAATTATATTTTTATCTTTGTTATTTTTGTAAGATTAATTGTTAATTCTATATTTTTTTTATAACATGTTTCTCTACTATTACCAAATTTACCACATAGATTGTAATTCCAATTAAACTTTGGTTTATGATTCTTATTATCAGATCTCTTATTTCCATTTTTACAATTAAAATAATTAGGGTTAGGTTTTTAGTTTTTATTATTCTTGAAAACGTGATTACGAATGAGAAGTGTCTGCATGGCATTCTCCTTATAATCAAAATTAGTCATAACTTATACTTCTTGAATTAAGGAGAATAGACAATATGTTAAGGTCATGGATATCTTCCTCAATTTGATATTTAAAGTTTAGCATGGAAATAAAAATCATGAATTTTTTCATGAATGTTAAACTAAATAATAAAATATAAAAACTTATCTTGAATAATATTACAATTACATCCATTTAATAGATCTTTAATATTCTTTATTTTATCAATAAAATTAATATTTTCAATTCATTTCATAGGTGTAGTCAATAATTCAAGAATTAATTTAATAATATTCAAGAGATAAGTTCCTTAATGCAGGACTCAAGGAGTTTCCAAGAATTGTTGGGAGACTCTTGATTACCAATGTGGACTAGGAAATCATCTTAACACTCTACAAGATAATCGACATGGGTTCTTCTGATTTCTGTTAAAATACATTTGAAAGTTTAGGGATAACATGTCATCCTGATGGATATTTTCTTATCCCAATGATAATGTTCCACAAATTTTAGGCCATGAATTCTATTTTAATGTATATTTTCCATATATTATAGTTAATTCTATTGAGAATTTGATGTTTATCTAGTACAAAGGAAAAGCCATAACTTCAATTGAATAATGACAATAAAAAAATATTTAAAATGAACTCTTTTAATGTGAATTTAATTTTATATGATAGTTAAAATAGATTAAAAGTGTAAACACAATAATTATTCAAATTAATGTTAGATAAAGTAAGAAAATTATAAAAGATTGTGATAAAATAAGGTGTCCAAGTGTCACAAAAATACACTAATGTAAGAATAATTATTTTAAAAAACCCTTTTTAATGAGTTTTTATATTATTTTTATAAAATAATTTAAAGTACAAGTAAGACTATAATAAATACTTTGATTATGTGTAAAATAATATAAAATTTTGAAATAAAATTGCACTAAGTTAGGTGTCAAAAGAGTCACACTTAAGATAATAGTTTAAACATTATAGTTTAAAACTACATAAAATATATAATAGGTGGATTCAAAATATAAAATAAACCATGTCAATCCATTTGAAATGTGCCAAAACCTAGGAATTGATTGGCTACATGACTATGGTCGGTAAGACATTCACTAGGTTAAATGTCAAAACAAGGTCAACATGTCAACATAGGGTTTTGAATGCATGAAAATTTGGCACACAAATTAAAAACAAATTTCAAAAATAATCAATTTTGAAAAAATAATTTGACCAAAAAAAAGTTAAAGGAAAGGTTTATTAAGAGGGTTTTGAACATTAGACCTCCCAAACTATAAGTTCAAGAAAAATTACAACTACCAACCCTTCTACAAGATTTCTTGAGAATTTATATATACTAATTGATATATGAACCATATTTTTTTATTTTTAAATAAAAATATATATAATTTCATATATATGGTGCATGTAATTTTTAAAAACATTTTTATATTTTTTACTTTTTGTTAAAAATTGAATAAAAGGTGGGGCCTAGGTTTTCATATGTGGCAAATAAGTTTTTTAATAAAAACAATTATTTAATAAATAATTACATAAACTATACTACTTAACTTTTAAATGATCTAGACAAGGAATGGTACACTTGTAGATGCTTTGGAGAGCCCATAAACTATTTAAAAAACTTAAACTACATGAGACTTTCTCAATATTCTATTTTTTTTTTGTTTGAGGATGCTAGAACAAGCTTCAAAATTCAATCCTTGATGAAAAATGGAATATTTCAATCACCCAGGCTAAACTATGGCACCTAGGTGGCTCAGTAAAATATCCAAAAGATTCAACAATATTTCTCAGGATTTGCTAATACTTGGAATTATCAGAAAACATGTTGTAAGAGATGATAAACAAACACATAATGGCCTAAGAACTGTTTACAATATTGTTTTAGAATTTTTGACCTATTCGAGCCATATATGGGTGATACCACTATGCCATGAGGATTACCACACTTGAAAAAAAAAACTTATTTTCTTTAATAGGGTCTAAGATGCTCAAGCATCCATTGAAAGTATTCTAAAATATTTTCATTCTACCATATACCACACAGGGTCATATTAGAGGTTGTACAACATTACAGGTCTTTAAAAAACTAATAATATGATCAGATTTGATATAATCACATGATACGAATAATCACCTACCAAATGGTTATGTTACCATGTACAATAATTTAAATTATATACATGCAAGATCTAAATGAGTAGATGATGTCAAACCATATAATAGTGAACACATATCGATGAACTAGTACACAAGTATTTATCATGAGAAATTTTCAAAAGGTAAAAAACACCAATGTGATATCCATTAATATGACATTGGTAAGTTCTATGATATTGTTATCAGAATCATTCAAGATAAAATAATTAGACATATGACTAGTGTTCAAGTATTATATATTCCTTGTAATTATGCTATGATTTTAGGAAAGGATTGGTTAAAAACAACTAAAAATTGTGGTAAGTTCTATGATATTGTTATCAAAATCATTCAAGATAAAATAATTAGACATATGACTAGTGTTCAAGTATTATATATTCCTTGTAATTATGCTATGATTTTAGGAAAAGATTGGTTAAAAACAAATACATACTTCTTATTCTCACTTCTTCACACATCGCTTCACAAAATCCTTTCAAATGAGTTTGAATATGATAAAATATTCATATTCAAGTGATGATTTCACAATAGGATAAAACCCTATTTATATTAAAATATCAAGGGAGGTGACCATTGTAAAAATAATGGATCCATCCATCTTGATAAATTCAACTAATTAAAAAACTTTGTAAGTATTAAATAACTATAATAATATTATTTATTTTTAAGAGTTTTCCATCTTGTATTAATAGATAATATATTATTATTTAATTAATTAATTACCAATGTAAGCTAAGGGTTAATAATTACCACTTAGACATTAATTACTCTAACATTCCCCACTCAAGATCAATATGTAGATGTCTTCACTAAGTCACTTGCACATGATATACTTAAGACAATAAAAAATTCTCTCTTTTGCTCCCAAAACTATGATGAATTAAGTGAAAAATGTTAGAATAATATTGTTAGTGACTATTTCACCCTAGTAAATAAATATGTGAGTTAGTTAAATACTCGCATAGAAAACAATTTGAATGTTGGGATATTATAAATCTTGTAGTTATTTTTTTGGTTTGGTTGTTATAGTGTTCACCTATAGCTTATATTAGCATGATTCTGTTTACTTACATCAATATTTAATATGGGTTTTGTTAGGTGTTTGGTATCTTTGAATATTGTACCATTTTTAATGTTTTATTTTGTTCAATAGATGAATAGTATTGTCTTAAAATTTTATTGTTTTTAAAAATGGAGCTTATGTATCCAAGGGAATCCTAATAACATATCAAATATAATTATTCTTGGTAAGACAAACAATGAAGTATCTATTATTGGTAAACTAACATGAAGAGGTAGAATTATATGCCCAAGAGTGTTTTGTGTATGTACATTGAATGCTTTAACTACATTTTATGTATCTTATAAATGTTATTGTGTACTTAGGATTACAAATAATTGTCATTATACATGAATTTTCACTTGATGCAATGTCAATTATGACATTATATATAGTTTTTTTGGTTAATATAATCTCAAATAAAGAATCTGTGTCTATTTAAATCATCATCCATAATCTCATTTTCATCAAATGTAATAGATTTGATGTGCATGTAAATGTAAATGTACTGATAATACCATATATTAGATGTCCATATGTCTAAAGAGTAGGGTACACATTATAATTATAGTGTATTATGAAATCATTTATATTTTATATTATTCCATCATTTTTAAATTGATTACTAAATATTTTCAACTATGCATTTTCATTCTATTGTGGGCATGCTTAACTTGATAGTCTTGTCGTCAATAAAATATTATATCTTATGCCTTAGAATGTAACATTTATTTTTATAATTTTTGATACATCTATGATATTCATAATATGTGTTATTTGTTGAATCCTTATGTTGAGGTTTAGGCATATCAACCTCTAGTGGTGGAGGGAGAGATATAATATTTCACTCAAGTAACTTTGGTGATAAAATATGAGGAGGTGATGGTGACCATGAAAATTATCTATTTAGTGGAGATATCAACTAAATATTATTCATTGGTTCTGATACTATAATAAATATCACTTTTATACATTTATTAATTTCACTAGATTTGACTTTGTAGCATGGTTTGATTTGAAACTTAGTATTTGAAATATTTGGATCATTTGGTGTATACTTAAACTTGTTTAAATATATGATATTTAATTCTCATTCTTTGATTGTATGACATAAATCATCAAAAGGTTTGAATTTTTCAAACATGATAGATTCATAGAGTGGTGATAGCAAACTTTATGTGAAGATATATTGTAACTAATTATTTACCATAGAATTGGTCATCTTAGCTAGTATAGTTTTGTATTTAAGAACATATTCATTGATTATCTCATTAAACCCTTTCTTGAGTTTATAAATTTATGCATAAGATAGTTTTTCACAAATGTTAATAGAAAAATGCATTAAAAATTGATCTCCCAAAGGGTTAAATGCTTTAATTGACTGGAGTGGAAGATCATAAAACTATTGCAAAGCATATTATTGAGGTTTTGTGTATATCTTGGTTAATAATTTGTCATTGTAAACATAATCCAAACATGTTGCATGAAATGATCAAATATGGTATTCAATATCATTTTTACCTTCATAGAGTGGTAGCTTAGGAGCTAAAAATCCTATTGATAATAGGTAAGATGCTATTTTAGGTGCCAAAATATTATGAAGTAAAGAATGGGAATCCATTAAATGACCATATATAGATATGTCTTGATATAATTGTAAAACCTTAGGTGTAGGGATAAATATTTTACTCAAGAGAATGTACATTAGGCAAGGTTGATGGTCGACCACACTTAATAATTAAAGGAGGTGTGCATGATTATTGTGTAGAAAAAGATATATTAATATATTGCAAACCTTGTAATGCCCCATACCTATGGATGATGTCACATATGTAATTAGATGTGTTGACCTGGGAATAAAACTAATAGTAGAAATTGAAACACCTAAAGTGGAAGTATTAACTTGGAAGAGATCATATTATTCTCTTGATGTAGAAGCTTAAGATGATTTATTTTGTTTATCTCTTATAATGTATAGTAATTTATAAATTTTAAATGGATTCACATTAAGATATATGATGAATTATTTGGCATTAATGTTTATCTGATTGTTATATAATAGATTTATCAATCTCAATAATCATGATAACATCATCAATAGGGTGCAAAGTATATATTATAAAATTTAACGTGTTTAATTTTTATTCTACACAAGTCATACTTGATTTACAAAAATTACCTTGACAATGTTTATATCATATAGGGATCATGGCATGCCATAATATTGTAAAAATATGTGTTGATTAAGTCTTAAGATTGTATATTATTCATTTTAGCATGTTTATGATATTTGAATTTCATTATCAATGAATCTAAATAACACCCATGAAAGTAACATAACATGTGATAATGTAACTTATAAGCTAGATCAAAATATAGAAGCATAATTCATTCATTTGATTTTAAACTTTTAATTTACAAATGGTAATAGAGGTGTAACTAGACAGGATGTGTTTGATTTTTAGGCTCTCATATATACTGATCTCAGTCATAAAAAATGAAAAAAGTATCAAAAATACATTAGTTACAAATTATTCCATTGTCTCATAGTTATATTATCCTATGTTTGAGGTACATTGAGAGTTATTGAATAAAACCATTTATCAATTCATTATAAAACCAAATGACTAAAAGGCTTCTTAAGGTTGAACAACAAAAACCTTGTGTGTTTCCAATATACCATGAGGTATGTAGAAACTATATTCCATATATACTGATTTTAATGTCTTGATTATTAGATCAATAACCCTCACACCATCACTCAAGTAAATCCAATGACCACTTGAATCAGAATGATAGATCCTATGAGATTTACAACTGTTAGAACACAACTCAAAAAAAATTGAAAACCAATCAGAAGAAAATATGTTTTTGTATATAAATCAAAAATTAATCTAAAACCCTGGGATAAAAATCAAAAAAATAATGCTCAAAAATCTACATTTTTACCAATATGTTTGATTTAATAGCATTAAATATGTATAAAAATGGATAATTTACTCAGATTGTAATAGATGACATTTAATCATAAATTTAAATGTATCATAAAATTGATGATAGAAATTGAAATTGACAAGTAGCATATGTTAAAAATAGTAAGTACAATAAAATATAAGATACTTAGATTTTTTTAGTTTTTGGTTGTTTGTAATAGGCATCTGACAGTGAGTAATGGAATAAAACAAGGCCATGATAGCTCAGACTAATAGGCAGGGTCTATGGATATTTATAGACATGTATGTGTTCCTTGGATAGTAGTGAAATTGATCATGTTTATTGACTATAGACTTGACTCTTTTGAATGTAATAATATTGTGATTATTCTATTACTTATGCTTGTGTCTACTGAGGGGGCTAAGATATTTTTATTCTTTATATGTTACACAAAAATTATTGTTTTCTTCTTCTTATCTTCGAAACCCTATGGGTACTTTTGAGAAATAGAACCTTGAAAAAAGAGAGTGGAATTATAATGGGTTGAACTGACCCCAATCACCCCTATTGATGATTGATTATTATCTATGTATCAGTATCCTCTAAGGGAGGAATCAAGCCACATGTAGTTTCTCACCTAGAGTGATTATATAATTTTATTTCTTGACTATAAGTATGTAACTAGAAATTTGTATTATGTAGAGTGATTATGTAATTTTATTTCTTGACGGGACTTCCAATGGAGGGAATAAAATTTTCAAAGAAGACAAGCATTTCCAATGAGGCTTTTTGCAAATTCCCTAAAATCGATGCTGAGGAGCAGCAGCTAGAAAAAAGTGGAGATTTTTTTGAATTAGAGTAGATTAAGGGCATCTAGAGGGACATCTTATGTTGCATCCATGAGTACTTCATACTTGATGGAAGAAGCAAAAGAGTCCACAAATTTCACTTTGTATTTCTCAATCACTTCAGACACAAATTAAGAATCTCCTTTCCTTTTTATCTGCATTTTTCCTTGCTCCAAAGTCTGTTCGCTCATAGGATAAAGGAATCTCATCCCATCCTGCATGAGGGGTTAATTCTTATAATTGAAGGGCATTGCAAGAATAAGGCCATTGTAAAGAATCCTTTTTCGTGAAAATACAAGGACCTAAGGAGTAATAAGAAAGAAATAGTAAAAGGGAATGAAAAAGCTAAATTCAAACTCCCAAGCGTCAATAACCAGACTGTTGATGAGGAAACAGAGTGGGAAAGTTCTGAAAACACTGGGGAGGAGAGTCTGGAGGAAGAAGGAGGAACAGAAAGTGGGCATTCAAGTTCCAATGAGGAAGAAGAAGTGCAAGATAAGAATGAGAAAGAAGGAGTCACTATAGAGGAAAAGTCTAAAAAAAGCAACCATGAGTCTGAGGAAAACCAGCAAGTGTTTGAGGAAATGAATAAAGATCTAGATGATCTTGTTGTGGACCCTAATCTGATTAATGAAAAGGAAAATCTAGTTCAGGTTGCTAACCAAATATTGGAAATGGGAGCTCAACTAAAGGAAGTAAGTAACAAAAATGTAAGCCCTACTGAAATAAAGGAACAGAAACGAATGGAAACGGAGGATTATATTGAAGAAGTTGGAAGCAGTCCTAAAAAGAATATAGAAGATTGGAGTGACAAAAGGCAGAATGAAGAACCTACTAGATTGGCCAATTGTAAAGTTGATGCTACCCTTCAATTCAATTTATGGACGTATAAGGAGATAATGGAAATCAATAGGAAAATGGAAATAATGGAGGGTAAATAGGAGGCAGTTTGGAACAAAATCAATAACATGGAAAAATAGATGAGGGATATTCCCATAAAACTCAAAGAGTATGAGAACAACCTAAGGGAACTCATAAAGGAAAGTAGAATAAATATGGAGGAGGTAACCTCTAGCATTTGTGTTGCTGCTGTAAACATTGGAAAAAGAGCAAATGAGGAAATCAAAACTTTGGAGGGGCCTAGCAAGAGAACTAGACAAAGCTCAAGAAAGAAAGCAATGCAAGAGGGATCTACGCAGGTGATTGCTGCCATCCAGGACACTGTTGTGAAAGGTAAGGAAGTAGTGAAGATGATATTGGAACTAGAAGAATAGTTCCTAGTTCTTTTAGTTGGTTGTGTTTTCTAGTCTTGGTACCTGGTTTTTTGAACTTTTACTATGGAGTTTCTAGGTCTCTGTAAAACTTGGGGGATATCTTTAGTTGATCATTTGTTAGCTTCAGGTATTTGTATCTTGGTTTTGTTACTTTGGTGAAGTAGGCTTTAGGCTTGCCTGTGGACGTTTATGTTTTATCTTTCTCCTTTTGTTCAGGGTTTTGGGGTCCCTTCAAAACCTGTTTTTACCTTAATCTAAAACTAGAAATTTGTATTTTATACTTTATAATGTTATCTCTTGACTTTAATTGACATTATATATACTTGATTTGTGACTATTCTTAGTGATTGATATTAAATTTGGGAAGAGTAGGGTATATTTTCTTAGTGTACAGTAGTTTAAAAGATAGATTCCATATAGAAACAAAGATTTGTTTAGTGGCGAATCTTATTTAATTCATTAATATTTTATTTTTTGAAGTTGGCATTTGGTGATTTTATGGGGTAGTTGGTAGTGCAAGATTGCCTACATTTTAGGGTAGAATATAAATTTAAGGGTTGGCTCACCTACTTTTTAAATTATTTTTTTATTATAAATGTATGTCATTGGTACCAAGAAAAATAATATGTGGGCATTCATTATTGTATATTATATATTAAAAAAATTGACCTAAATTACAATACTAGGTGTTAAATGATAGGAAGACAAAATTGATAAATGATAGTAGATAAGAAGATAGTATCAGCTGATGAATGATAGTAGACATTGTTAAATAAAAAATCAATCATCAAATGGTATCAAATTTTATAGATATCTACATAAGCATCGAATGATGGCCAAACTATCTATCTTTTGTGCTATCAGAAGACAACATTATTGATGAGCCAGTGTTTGTACCGATGTCTAGTAGCATAATTATCACTTAGTAGCCACACCACTAATTGGCAATGCCACTATTAGATGATAGTATAGTTATTAATTGGTAGATGCACTATCATTTGGTAGCACATTACCAAATGTTATATGTGTTATTATTATTTTTTATAACACACTAACAAATACCAGATGTGTTATCATTTTTATTTAATGGTTGTATTAGAAAATGATAATTTTGTTATCATTCATCTACCATGTTGTTGTTTGACATCCTAGCTACCAGATGACATCCATGCTAGCTAAAGTATGTGGTCATGTGTAACATGCATATGGATGACTAGATGATGAAGTCTGGTGACTAATTCCTATATTCAATCCTCATAATTTGCCTACACTATTATATGCCTTCCAACCTGATTCACCACCATTACAAAACCAATTTGCCTAATGACCTCCAATTTTTTTTAATATTGGTCACTAAAATTTTCCCTGGATATAAATTAATTCCCTTTGAAATGAGATGTTTATTTACTTATATAGTTAGACATTTTGACAATTTCCTTTAGTTGACTTATGAAACATGAGGAATAACCTCAATAAATACTTTTAAATTTGGAAACTAGTTTTTAAATGGCATAAGTATGAGGCAACACTAGGTGGACAAGTTCACAACAACAACCCTATCATAATAAATTATGGATCATTGCCTTGAGATTGTAACAATCTAAGAGATGATATAATGAAGTTTCAATAGTGACTTAGAAAGTATTGTACAATAGTGATGAGAAACATATAAGTTAAGTCCACATATAGATAAATGGATAGAGTAATGGTAGATAATAAACATGTATTTGAACATAAGTCAAGTGGTTCAAAATGTGTCAAGAATTAACATCATCAAGTACTTATGATTAGATTTAAATATCTACACTTGTTTAGCTTCATTAATCCAAAATAAGATAAAACACTTATATCATTAGCCCACATGGTAAATTTATATACTATGCATATGCTTTCAAGGTTATATCTTTGCATGTTATAAAAATTAATTATTTAATATTACACATGTTACATCTAATATATTTATTTTTAGAGGTTAGCTTCTTAAGGATATCTCAATTTTGAAAATGGGGAATAAATATCACTAATCGTACTTAGATACATTCTTTTTGAGCATGTATATTATCATAACCAATCTTTATTGACTTTGATTTTATTCAACATTTATTTCAGGTTTTATTCAATATTGTATTCATGATTTTATTTAGTTTTATTTAATATGATCACTTAGGATTGTACTCAAGATTTTATTTAGGATGTTATTCAAGATTTTATTTTGAATTTTATTTAAGATTCTATCTAGATTTAGAGGCATCATATTATGCATGGTGTTCACATATTTCTTATTTGAATAAAATATTTAAGATTAAATGTTTCATCTTTCCACATTATTATTTGGTACTTACTGATGTATGAAAATAAAATAAAAATTATTTCTACAAGTTCTAAGATGAATCAATTTTTTTCCAAAAAAAATCAAGTATGCAATTATATTATTTTTATATATATTTCTTTTTTACTTTGAATTATGTGTTTACACATACCTCAAAGTGGTGCAAAATGTTAATACCTAAAAATTACCTCAAGACATTTATCTATTAATTTATGTCTTTTATTGTGCTTGTCTATTTTTTTATTATTGGTCCAAATTAGGCATTATTGGCACATTTTTCAATATTTAATTCAATAGTCCTTATTCTTCCCAGTGCCTCAAACCTTCCTCTATTACCCTTTTTGTCACCTATTAATGACTTTATGTCCAAAGCATCCTCAATAACCTTGACAACTATCACAAGAAACCCTAATGCTTTGAGGGTCTCTATCAAGTCAAGAAATAAAATCACTATATTATAGAAATATAGTTATCTATTCACCAGGACTAACACTTTGTTTTTTTTCTCCCAATTTTCACAATTTAGGAAATGCCCATGAGATTGGGTACTCCATAAAAAGGAATATGGAGACAAATACATACTTTCATCCTCCATTTTAGGACTAATCTGGGATCAGCCCAAGGCATGGTTTTAGGTATTTAACTTCACAAACAAAGTCTACATGAATAATCTCCAATAGATGCACTATTCCCACCAAAATTTTAGTGTGACGTTATTACACACAATTATAATTATCAAAGGTTATTATGGGAGTTAAAATATTATGCTTTTGTATTACTAAACATAATGGGAAAGGGTATCTCAATCTTAAAAAACAAACACAAAAAGAGAGGGAAGAGTAAGGTAGAGAAGAGAGCTTCCAAATCTAAAATGAAATCAATGCATCAACCATCAAACCAAGTTCCCTAACTATAGTTATAACATTGTAGGCTAAGTTTCACTAAAGTTAAATCTCCAAGAGAATACAATGGGAAGAGTATTAGGAAATAAGGGGGGTATGCTTCAAATATGAACCCTCACTATATATAAGTATTAGAAATTTATAGTAAATTACACATAAACACCTAGTGGTAATCTATATATTAACACATAAATTAATGTTATTGTAAAGGATAAATGAGAGATGTCAAATAGTGATTAAAATATCAAAACACATCATAACGATCACACACATATAGTATCATAGTATTAATATAATTAATCTAGAATTGACAAGCATTAAAAAATAGAGATGAAAGATAATTGAGACACAACAAACCCTTTGCAAAAAATATGAATTATATTCATTAAAAAATTAAGTGTTTTTATAATAATCAATCTTGGTCAGCTTTACAATGTAGAGAGATGAAGGAAAAATCAAGTGAAATCCTATTTATAATTTGATTGTGATTTTGAATAAATTTTAGTTGACCCCTATATTACAATGTAGCTTTGCCTTATATAGAAGAGGATAGGCTCACCTCCAAATAGCATGAGGATCTCATCATAGGCCATGATGGCCACTCATGATAGTTACAATAATAATTCTAAATTCAAAACAAATAAATCCCTTCAAATTCATAAGATATCTATAGGGGGCACTTAGTTGATACATGGATGTAGTTATGAAGGTCTGATTCCCAACTAATTTGATCTAGCATTTGTAACCTCCAACATGATTGTCATAAGATCAAACTCCTTCTCTAGCTTGGAAAGGTTTATTTGGGGCTCCTTGAATATCACCTCAACTTGAGTCACCAGTATTTAGTATACTTATAAGAGTGCTTCCATTGACACATGAACCCTAAAGACCTGGTTAACTCTCATTGTTGATTGTATTAATAGTTCTAGAACTATTGAGGGCCCTTCCTTGTTTGCTTTGGAAACCTTCACCCTCATGACATGGTTAAATTGACCCAGGTGGATTCAAAATTATCCTTGGTCTATTAGGGTGCCATCCGAGTGGAATATCACATAGATATTGACCTCCTTGAAGTAGTTCAATTCTTATTCATGACCTCTTATAAGGGTCTAGTTACAGTATGAGCCATAATGAACCACTCCTCCATAGTATCCTTAATATTCATGGTGTACATATGATATAAACCCAAGTCTAAGGTTGGTATTAGTTTTAACTCTAGTAACATGCCTTTGGTAATCACCACCTTCATCTTCCTGCACTTTTTGTCTATCTCCAAAATCCTCTCTAAGTAAGCCTAAGTCCTCTAGATAAGCACATTAGTCTTAGCCAGAGTCTGTACTATATTCTTAAGAATTGAGAAGAGTAGTGAGAGGGCATCCTTGACCTTACAAATTAGTTTTATGGGGAAATATCTCTTCACCTAGGCTTCTAAGATCTAAACCTAGCTTTTCATTTCCTCTAGGATCTTTTTTGACAAATCATGAGTTGCCTAGAGAATGGAGAGTGGGTCCTTAGCCATCATTTCTTCCCTAATGGAAGTCCTCACCTTAGTGATGGAAAATATATCCTTATGGGTCTAAAAAACCACTAAGTTCCACTATTGGATGAACCTATGCATCAATGTCCTCTTCATGTTCCTTGAAGTTATGTCAAAGACCTATTATACACTCAGGTTACCTTTAGCAGTCATCTTTGATGCCTAAAACATTGGGACTATTCCATGAGTTGAAGGAGTTTTATAATAGGTTTTCAAGATGGTGGTGAAAGGTGGAGGATGAGGTGGATGGTAAATGGAGTATGTAGAGGAGGTGAACAAGGAAAGCATTAAAGGTGGAGGGGGCATGGGAGTAAAAGGAGGAAGGATAAAAAGGGAGGCCCATGGGAACATCAAAACCTTCCACTAATCTTGGGTCATGTTCACTTGAGTGGTCTTTTTCCCCAAAAAATGGTCATTAAATATAAGGAAAGAGATGGGTTAGTCGAAGACAAATTCTAGGGTACCCTCGATAATAGAAAGAGGGATCCAGGGAGCAATGCACTGAGGTGTTGTGGTTGTGGATGAATTATTAATTAGGGCTGATGGGGGAAGTTAGATTGGAGTAGAAGGCCTTTTAATTTTAATCATAGTTTAGTTTACGTTCTACTTCTTTTTTAGCCTCTTACCCATGTTAGCTCTGAATATTGTAGTGGAAGGACTAGTCAGAATAGTAATAACTATGGGGGCCAATGGTGAATGACTTGGAACTACTAAGGGAGGCATTGGGATGACTAAAGTGGGATCTACGATGGTTCTTACCACTTGAGGTATTTTCCCAATGGTTTTAGGCATGTTCACTGATGAACATGCACTCGATAGTACCTAGACTGAAGGCAAACCCAAAGAAATCATCGAGAGGGTTACAAGTTGTGAAATGGATGGGGTGAAGGGGAATGAAGATGTAAGGATGCATGGGAGGATAGAGGAGAAAGTCAATTGGGTAAATGATGGAGGGGGTGAAATGGGTAAAATATGAGGCACCACTTGGGGGCTTTTGGGAGTGGAACGGAACTAAGGGCATTGGCATTAAGAGTTGGAAAGCAGTGGGAGTGGGGAGTGGAAGGGAGATGGAAGAAATGGGAGTTATAATGGGAGGAACATGTGCTAGTGCCTATTAGTAGACTTTTTCTTGGCTCACCCTCAGATTTTTGGTCACATTAAACCTTAGGGTTTTTATGGCTTGTGGTTGAGGTGTTAATAGTTGATTTGGTTACACCTCAGTTGTCTACCATCAAGTAATGTGGGTTTAAACTGATTATATCTATACTATTGGAGTTGGAGGAGGTAAAGGTGGATTTGGGGTGTAAGGAGTGATTGGAGGAGGAAAAGGTGGAACTAAGGTGAGAGGATAAAAATCTATCAAAGGAGGTAGATCTATAACTAGAGCATAAGGAGGAGGAGGAGGTGGAGTGACCTACAGAATACTCCTAGAGATAGCAAGAGGAGTCAATGTTAGATACTTCATGAATTGAGTAGGATCAAGAGAGGGAGCATATGGGCCTACTACCTTCTTTCCTTTTTTCTTATTCATTGTGATCTAGGATAATACCTCCTAGTCATCAGTGGCATCCAGTTGTAGCTCATCATCATCATCAGTTTGATTAATATACTTGAAAATAAGGTAGGATAAATATCATGCCAAGTAAGCTCTGATCATCCCTTGGGGTCACATTGTTAGAGCTTATCTCTTTCTAGGGTGAAGGAGTCCCACCTGTCCATAATCTTATATAGGGTAAGGAATACCTTGTACACATGGTTCATGATAGTGATTGGGAGTAGTGTGCACACTTTCTATTGGAAGCCTATAAAAAATCCAAAGATGCCCTACACTCATTGGTAAGTGATCTCCTATTCTACCAGATGATCTAGGATGAAATATGGAAAGTGGAGGGGTTACTTAAGGACACCCACAAATTATATCATGGTGTATTATTGGTATTACCAGAAGTACCCTATGGTAGTGATAGAGTCTCAGATTGTTTATGATAGTTATGGAATCAGGACCTTATTAATCACATTGTAGACTCTTAGATAGAAGTATTCATAGATGTCCCAAATGTAGTTCTAGAGTTAGTGACCATATATTTTGTAAAGTACCACATGGACTATTGAGCCCTCATGAACTCACATGAGAAAAGCTAAAGGTTTAAAGGAAATCATCCCTCATATCGCATCCATAAAGTAGTTCATCATATAATAATTATCTTTGGATCAAGCATCTATGATGGCATTAACCAACATGAAGTTGATCAGTCATCCCATGTTTGGAACTTTTGAGCATGTGAAGATCATAAGGAGGAGGGCCACCCATAGTTCATTAACATGCAAGCAGTTTTAGGATCCAATAATTAGTTTATTAAAATCATACCTACATAGACTTCCTTCTGAAAGGTGTAGATTATGTATGCATTTATGTACTCCTTACTGACCCATTTAACATCAAGGTTTTCATCCCAATAATTAAGGATGTCATATATTTGGTAGGTCTCCATCCAAGCCTTCACTGATACTTCATCATAAGAGAAGGTTTCATCTAGGAGGGAATAATACACCTTATAAGCATTCCCATAGATATTAGTGATCTAGTGCCAAGAGTTAGGCTAGCACCCAATCATGGACCCCATCTTGTACTCAAATGGTAGTGAGAAGGAGGTTTCCAAATAAGTCAATGCATATAAATTCCTCTAGCTTGGTTTTAGCCCTATGAAGTATGCATTTATTTTAGGATTAAAGGGCATCATCAAATTTTTCTTATTCTTCATCAAATCTTGAGTCTCTGGGCATGTGCTTGACCACTTTGAATATCTCATTATAGTGCTTGAATTTGGTCAAGATAGAAGGGAATATGGTATCCCAGTACTCAAAATCAGCCTTTGGGTTTGAATAAGATGCAACCATTATACTAGGATGGAAGGGCAATAGGAAGGCTTTGAGTGTATGAATCACAAAACATAGGGGTACTTTTTAAGAATTGGACAAGAGTGCTCTCAAAAGTATGAAGTGGTAACCATTTTTGGGATTTCCTTAGGATTTTATAAATTCATACACATATCCCCCTTTATTAATTGATTTTGGAAACTCATTGTAAACTCAAATTTGAGTTGGTGGTTGGATTTCCTCACTTTACTTCTAAATCTAGAGTTAAATTTTGAGCCCACAATCCTTCACCACCAATTAGATTTATCAATGGTGATGGAATGTTTTAAATATATTTAATCAGACCCAAATTTATATTTTTTTAATTCCCAACACATGGTAGGCACATGGTCACATCCCTTAGAGGCTTCCCAGTTAACTCTTACTTTACAACACATATCATCTACTCATTGATCCTCCTACTAATGGTTAGCACCTAGGCACATATTTTTACTCTATGAAATATCCTTAGGAAGGGTGAGGTGTCACTTAAGTACATGTGGGACTTCTCTATTAGTTATCCAACCTCATTCATACTCCATTTTGATCCTTTTGGGGCCCTAGGTGGCTATTAATTCATATGCCTTATTAGATGATGCATCATATTATTATTAGGTTGAGCTCTTCCAAGGTCTGACATCTCTAATAGGTTTGGGGATTGGTTACTCTAATAAACAATCAACATGGCACCTTTGGATTGGGTCAAGCTCTCCTATGAAACCTACAAAAAATACTAAGTAAGAAGTGAAAATATATGTAATACATTTAATACTTACTCATCTGTCATCAAGATTTTGATTTTCCATGAAGGGTAATGGGTTATTTACTCTAGAAAATTAATGAAACTATGGGAACTCCCTTAAAAAATAGACCTACAATGTTATCACCTTAATCCTTAAAAGACAAGTCTGCCTTAGTCATAAAATTAAATAAGCCTTGATGTTACTTGGGGAAATTGGGGTGACATAAGATTCCAAGGATTTTAGTTCAGGTAAAACTTACAAGGACATAAAAAAGGACCATAGAGATATAGTTCATGGGATTTTATAAGATATTTCCCCCATTTAAAATAAAATGGTGCATGTTGGCTACAATAAATGGTAACTTTCATGAGGTAACTTTGAACCTAACTAGTTTAATTTCCTCTCCTTACATAGAACACAGATTATAAGAAGGATATTTATTCACAAATAAAAATATGAGGCATTAAAGTGTCATAATAAAAAGTGGAATACTAATATTTTACCTTATAAATGTCTACCAATGTGTTTAATAAGAGATTTTCATTTGTTATTCAGTCTCATATTTTATTCAAGCAGAGGATATACTAGTTATTAAGCTTCATTTGGGGCATTGATGGGTTGATGGCTTAGAGTGGATATGGTTAGGGAATTTCTCTATTTTTAGATGAGTTTCCATATCTTTGATAGAGATACCTATGGTCCTGTTCATGGCCTTATTCTACTATCATCTATGATAGAAAGCATGTGGTAGAGATTGTTTGTATAGACCTTTTGAAGTAGATTTAGAATTTAGATTCTACATTCTTTTCTTATCCTTTTCCAAGATTCCCTATGAAAATATTATCATTTATTAGTATATTTCATTGATATTTAATACCAATCCAAGTGTGAATATATGATGAGGAAGTTTTGAATACCCATCTAGTCTTTGATTTTCTTAGATAATCTAGTATTTTGTTGAGACATTATATTAAGTGTAGCTTCATGGATCTATTAAGATGTGAGCTATTATAAAATACAATTATTTATTTTAGAATCATTGGCTTCTCAAATCTAAAATGTCAAAAAAATTAATTACCATCCTTTACTTGCTTATATCAAAGGTTTTAACTTGGGTCTCCCTGCTTCTCAATAATCCTCCTGAGATTTGGCCATTACCTAGGGAAATTACTAATAGGGATGGACATCATAGGAACACTACAAAACAAAAAGGGATCCAAAGGGGAAGAACACAAAACCAAAGAAAAACATGCAGTGAAATCAAAACACACAACAAAACAAACCTATCTAATATATACATTACCACCTCTGCTCAGATTACTCAGAAACTATGTCAAAGAGGATGATCAAGAAATACTGTTTCAAGAACTACCCATTTACTAGAAGTGGTATTTCATTTCCCTTGAGATATTTGAGATAGAAATCATTATAACCTAGGATTTTTTCTATTTATTATGGGATAATACAGAAGGGATTAAATTTTGAATGCTAGCCTTTTTTCTCATGAGTCTTGGCCTAGATTAAGACTAGGTTAGAGATTTTGAAGGTCTTGATCTTTGCCCTTTGATTTAATAATTTTGGGGATATTTGGGTTTTATTCCTAATTTAATTAAATAGTTTGAGTAGTAAAATTAGTCAATAATTATTCCATAATTAACGTACTAATGTGTTAATTTTGATTGTTGTCTAGACTTTCTAAAAATAACAAGTGAATAGAGAGAAATCAAACTTATCTTAACACTATGTTGATTTTACTGAGACAGAGGCTAATATTGACTATGAAAGACTATGAGACTATTGAAAATTAAGATCTAAACTTCATTTTCTAATTGGACAAGAGCACTAGAACTAGATGGGATTGGTACCGTCACTATAGTCCACCTCTATTGCTATTGTCATGAGGATCTGAGATTTTTGGGTTTTGTTCAATAGGTCTGTGTGACCTTGTCTCTAAAGTTTTGATAACTAGAAGTCTATAGAGATCCTAGTAAAGTAGATTTTCTCTTTAAACCCTATCTTCTATTATACTTTGATGAACTTTAAACAAGAGGGGGGGTTAGTGTGTGTAATATTAACTAGATGTGCATCATACCCTATGTGTGGGCACATTACCTACATACCAATAATCTGAAGAGGAATTAAGCCATATGTATTTCTCCCTTTGAAAGTGCTTGGTGAAATTATTATATGAGAATGCATGGAAATGTTAAACTAGTTATGGTTGAGATGACTAAGGACTGGTGTAAGGATTTGAATATGTTGGATATAATATTATATGGTTGTATGTAGAGAATAGGGAAATGTACTTGAGTAGTCTTGCTTGTATTTTTGCTTGATTTATGATCTTTGCCAACCCTTTCTAAGTGATATTTGAATAGACTTATATAGAGATCTATTGGTCATGGATTGAATTTTCTCATGTTAGACTGACAAGGATAAGGATGGAAAATTGGAAGGAATTGACCCTTGGGGTCAAAAATGAGCTTGTACAATAGCATCAAAAGTAGACAAGAGTGGCATTTGTGCTATAGTCCTAGTGCAACATTATTTTCTTAGGAAGACGAGACTGAGGGGGATGGATTGGTCATGAAAATAGGTTCCTATCCTAGCTAAGATCAAGTTTAAAATGATGTGGATGACTAAGAATCAATGAAAACAAACTTAAGGGGGTCATGAGAGCAAGCAAGAGGGACCTATGGGTTGGGTATCATTAGCCACACTCAAGTTACCAATTTTGTATTTTTATATGACTACATTTCCCCCCCTCCCCCACTTTATTCGAGTGATGCAATAAAGTGAAATACTAGGATAAAGGAAAAATAGAAAGCATACCTAAATTTACCTACAAGGGTGAAGCGCAAAATGTTGGGTTGTGCATAGAGAGAGCATGTTGTGAAGTGTAAATTTTTAAGTGAAAACAAAATTTGGATCAATTCTTATTAGATACACTATATCTAAAATAAGAACATATAAAAGCTAAGTAAGAGAGAGAGAAAGAGAAAGGAATGAATACACCTCATTGGGTACATAAACCAATAAAAAACCTATTGTGATGTTGAGTAATGATGGATGATGTTAAGTGATGTTGGGTATGTGTTGTACCAAGATTAATATCGTGAATGGCATTGAGTACTCAATAGTGGCTCAAGAATGCAAAGGTTATCCCTTTGGCTCTATAATCATCCACTAAGTGAAGCTAGGTGGTCATGCATGTGTTGATAAATTTTTGGGCTATGTATCCAATCCCTTTGAATAGGTGGCTCAAGAATACAAAGGCTAGCTAGACCTTTGGCTCCATCATTACCTTATGAAGTGAAGCTATAAACTAATATTAGTATGAAATGTATGTCATATGAGATGGATCATAAAGCCCATGAATGTACTATGATCTAACAATGTTGGCATGGATAGCCAAATTTATGTTGGAAACTAGGCCACTCTGGGCCAGTCCAAAACATGGATATTAAGATTATATGAAAGCCACTTTGAAACTAGGAATCTTGCTTATGTGGAAGCCACTTGAGAACTTGAGAATGTGAAGGGTAGGCTTGTATGAAATCCATTTAAAAATTATGCCAACCACCTACATAAGTAATAAGGCACAAAACTATTGAGCATGTTGGGATAATGTTGAACTAGAAAGGAAAATAAATAAATGAGTCATGCACATTTCCCAAATCACTAGTGTCTAAAACATGGGTTTTGATCTAGAATTTATACCAACTACCATATCTAAAACTTAGAAGTGAGATCCGTCATGTTGCATATGATGCCCCCTATATCTAGATTCTATGAGCAAAATGTGTACTAAAACTATTGATTCTAAATTACTCTAGCTATGCAATTCTATAGTTGAACCTACTTTTCTACCTGCTTCTAAAAATCTAGTTGTTTTGTTATTTAGATAAGAGCACTAGAAATGTACAATAGCATCATCGATGTTGTAATCCAGACTTGGCACTATTGTCCTAGGCCAAATATGATGACTATTTTGTGTTCTTGACTATTTGCTTGGTCCGTTATGATTGGTTTGATGTCTAGTTGTTATTTTGAGTGTTCTAAAACTAGATTTTTTGGTTGATAAGGAGCTCTAATCTCTATGACAAAACCCATGTTTATTTCCCCCTCTTTTGAGGGTAGGAGTAGAGATCGTGTAATGACTACCCTTAGAATAAATAGCCCTACAAGAGTGTTATATTTCAAAATATATGATATAGTAATGATAATTGACAAGATATCCCAAGATATAACATGGTTTATATTGAGAGATTTTTATATCAATAGGGGTATGCCTAGATAGATATAACAATGTAAGAACATGTGTAATGTACTGAACTAGAAATGAAAATTTGGTTAGTTTTTAGTTGGAGGGATGGAGCATGATGTCTAGCATGGCATCTAAGAAGCAAGATAATGTATGATTTGGATCATGGCATTACAAAAAATCAAAAGCAATCAAGCAACAAGCATGAAAGGTAAGAAGTAAAAAGTGTTCAAGAGTGACCAAGGGGCCTAAAAAACAATGGACATGGGCACATGTCACTCAAACTAGAAATCAAGCATATAAGGCATGTTTAAATGCCACATACATATACAGTTGAAACAAGTAAGTTGGCATGAAATCCATAATCATATAAAAGAGTACAGGCAAGGGACATTGGAAAATGTCTAAGGCTCACCATGAATAGAAGAAAAGGACATTTTAAAATGTCCTAAGGCACACATAAGACATAGAAGTAAAATATATTGGTAAATGTCCTAAGGCACATATAGGAGATAAACAAGAAATGGAAATGCAAACACATCAAGATACATTAAGTAATAAGATAAAGCATGTAAAGACTGGAAAATATAATCACATCTAACTAATCAAAGTAAGACTATGAAAGTATGTAAGACATGTGAATATAAGACTGGGTATACACAAAGAAATACACAAGTGTTAAATGCTAGAGAATGTTGATAGAGTAATCTATGTAAGCTAGTAAATAATGTACGTCAACATGAAACTAGAGTGTGTGGTGTAAGAATGACATAACCTAGATAGTGTAGTCATGTATAATATGCCCCTAGTAGGTATGTATATCAATGTATGTCTCGATGTATAATTAGGATGCCCCCTCAATGGGTAGAGTGAAGTAATCAAAGAGCTAGATGTCATTGCACACACTCAAAGAAGATCAAGTGAAGCATGGTAATGTAGATAAATTGACAATCAATAGTATAGAATAGAAAATGTAAGTCTAGCATTATAGTAGAAATCTAAAGCATGGATAATGCATATAATCAAAATGTTTTTAGTATTTTTTGAGTTATTTGTCTATTTTTGTATTTTGAAATATTGTATTGTTTTTTTAATTTTTTATATAAGTTATGTATAATAAATCATAAGAAACTATGTACAGGTAAGCTAGGAAAGGATGATACTAACTAATGAGCCTCATGGGAGACTCCCTATCATGGTGTCCTATATCAAGGAGATAAATCATGCATGATCAGGAAACATGATAGAGATGTTGAGACTGTGTCTCTGAAAGCTATATATGTTGTAAACTCTCTAAGTATTTAAAGTTAGAACTGACAATGGGTTCTCCCTATAACTCTAAGAATTAGATGCAATTGTATGGATCTTAGGGACCCATATGGTAGTAGGAGAAGCTCTCTGAACATGTGCTCTATGTGTACATGCATGATATCTCAATGAGATTTCCCTATGTGTGAACACTATAGCTAGAAGCTATCTAGAATTCTAAAGCTATGGAGGTGTATGAAACTTATGTGATGGTGATGGATGCCTCACCTATGTCTAGATTTGTATTGAAAGAAGAATCAAAATTGATGGAGAAACTAGAACTAGAAGCAGAACTGGAACTGGTGATTGTACTATAAAAAAATGGCTCTAAAGTGGGGAGTGGTAACTCATATGAAACTCCACTAACTATAATAACTTGATTAGCATGAATAAATTTCATACATCTATGAGTTGTAGAAGGTACTACATGAAGTTTCTAAATCCATGGTTGACCAAGTAACATCTCAAAAACTCTTACACTAAGAACAATAGTGAATGTTGTGGCCACGTGTGTTGGACCAACTTGTAGAGGAAATACAATCTCACCTAATGAACTCTGTATGTGTCCATTGAATTTATTGATAACTATGTCTATCAGGGTAATATCCTAATTTGAATATCCCAAATTTTATAGTAATGTCATAGTACACATGTTTACTTTGGATCCATTATTGATAAGAACACTATGTATAAGATGATTATGAATGTAATCTTTGATAAAGAGTGCATGATAATCTGAATCATCCTCAATGATCTCCTACTTTGAGAAGGAGATGAAATGTATATCTAAAACTCTAAAATTGTATACACCAATCATGTTATTCAAAGGATGTGATTCAACTAGAGGTTCCCTATATGTATCTGATGGTGGATGTGCATGATATATATGGTGAACCCCTGATGTATCCCCTATTTCCAATTTCAAATGTTATGGAAAAGTATCTAAATTTTTTTTCAAAGCTTTATCTTATGTTTGTTTTGTCTCAGGAGGCTCACCTGAAGTGCCAAGATCAATATGATTATCATTTATTAAATCATGTATCTTATGTCTCAAACTAATGCATCTATTTTTTGTATAGCTTGGTGCCCTGTGAAACTCACAAAATGCATGTTGATCATATCCTTGTGGAATAGGCTTTGTTGGGTCAACTTCCTAAATAAACAGAGAGATATGATGTTACATTCTAATCATTGCTATAAAACTCTAGCTAGAGAAACAAGTATATTGGTAAATGTACACCAAGGAGGTGTTGATAAAACTACACATTGATGTGTCTCTAAAATCACATTAACTATCAGTTGATTTTGAGTCTTGTTATCATTGACCTTGACCTTGTATGGTACTTTGCTTTTACTCTTGTTGGTTGTGTTTGAGATACTTGTGTACTTGAGTTTATCCATTAAAATTAACTTGAATTCTCTTTCCTTTAGTGTATGACACAATTTAGTGAAGGAAAAAAATATTTTGAGCATAAATGATTCATGCAAATCTGGTAAGAGGATCTATTTGAAGAGATCTTATAACTCTTAATTGGCCATGGGGCTAGTCATCTTAGCCAAGATAGTCTTATACCGAAGAACATAATATGTGAGATGCTCATTTGACCTTTGTTTCTATTGTGCAATTTGACTTATGAAACCTTGTCACCAATGTTAATGTTAAAATGAGCTAGGAACATGTCAGCTAAAGGATTGAATACACTAACTGACTAATTTAGTAAACTTTAGAACCATTGTAAATCATAACACTTTAGGCTATGTGGAAGAGCTTGGTATGTAGGTAGTTATTTGGTACATAGTCCAAGCATTTTGCATTAAAATCTCTCAAATGTGTCTCTAAATCACCCTTGTCATCATAAAGAGTAAGCTTGGATTGAAATAAACCTTATGGCAAGGGTCTGGAAGCAATGTGGCATGCTAATGGTGTATGTAGTAGAGCAAAAGATTCCAAATCCTATGTAGGTTTAGAGGCACCTTGCTCAAAATGTATCACCTTGGATTGAAGAGATCTTATCTCTTACACAAGGGCTGCCACATTAGGAGACAAAGATGTACTAGTTATAGTTAGTGGTATAAAAGAAGGTTGGGCTGCTATAGGGGGTTGTTGAGACATAGTTACCCCGTAGTGTCATTTGAAATTGGTTGTTCTATGGTTTGAGAATATTGACTATTTTTTACTCTCTTTTTTCTTCTTGGATTATTTTGAGCATGTCATCTTGCATGTCAGGGTGTTTGGTTAAGAGTTCTTGAAGTTCCCTTTTATCAGTTTCATTAAAACTGGTGTATTGGGCCATTGTTAAGGTAGGAAAACAATTTGAAATATGTTTAAATTTTTTGCAAAAATTTTAATTAGGCAAAGAGCTAAAAATGGCAAGTACTAAATATATAAAATGTAGAGTCTTAAAAATAATGAATTAGAAATTACGTAAAAAGAATACAAAGTTCACAAACATGTAAGGTGATACCTCAAAAAGTGAATAGGAGCTAGTACATGTAACTAAGGTTTTGATAATGATATTTTTCTAAAATAAATGGAATTTTGAAAATGAAATTGGATTTCTAATTTAAATATGTAACTAAAAATTCCAAAAACTATTAGAAATGCTTGATTGACTAGGACCTAGTATGTGTAACTAGGGTTTTGAGAAAAATGGTTTTTTTTGAAACTACTTTTGAATTTTGAAGGTATTTTCTAATTTTAATATGCTAGAAAAAAATTATTAAATTGTTGGAAAATTACTAGAAAAATACTGGGACCTAGTATGGGCAACTAGGGTTAGAAAGAAAATTATTTTAAAATTTAATAATAAATTTTAAAATTTGAAATGAATTTTTCATTTAAATATTCAAGTAAAAATTCATAAATTTATAGGAAAAATCATTAGGAATTTTACCCTAGGGTTTATAGGGTTTTTTTGTACAAATAATGTAAGTCAAGTTCACCAAATGATTTAACAATTTTGGGAATATTGGGTTTTATTCCTAATTTAGTTAAAGGATCTGAGTAGTAAAATTAGTCAATAATTATGCCATAACTAACCTAATAATTTATTAATTTTTATTATGGTTTAGACATTCTAAAAATAACAAGTAAATAGAGAGAAATCAAACTTAGATTAAAATTGCGTTGATCCAACTTAGACAAAGGCTAATATTGTCTATGTAGGACTAGGAGACTATCATAAATTGAGATCTAAACTTCATTTTCTAATTGGATAGGAGCAATAGAACTAGATAGGAGTGGTATTGGTGTTACAGTCCACCTCTACCACTGTTGTCTTAAGGATCTGAGCTTTTTGGGTTTTGTTCAGGTAGGGTTATGCAACCTTGTCTCTGAAGTTTTGATAGTGAGAAGTCTATAGAACTCCTTGTAGACCATATTTTCTCTTCAAACCCTATCTTCCATTTTACTTTGACCAACTTCAAACAAGAGGGGGGGTTAGTGTGTGTAAGATGCACTGGATGTGCTTCACACCCCATATGTCAGCATGCTACCTACATACCAATACTCTGAAGAGGAATCAAGCCATATGTAGTTCTCCCTTTGAAAGTGCTTGGTGAAATTATGATATTATAATGCAATGAATTTCTAAACTGGGTATGCTTGAGATGATTATGGATTGGTGTAAGGATTTCAATATGCTAGAAATAGTATTAAATGGCTATATGCAGAGAATAGGGAAATATGCTTGAGTAGTCTTACTTGTAATCTTGATTGCTTTGTGATCTTCACCAACCCTTTCCAAATGATCTTTGAATGGGATTGTATAGGTATGTATTGGTCATGGATTTAATTTTCTCATGTTAGGTCAATAAGGATAAGGATGGAAAACTAGATGGAATTGACAACTAGGGTCAAAAATGAGCTTGGATAATAGCACCAAAAGTGGATAAGAGTGGCATTGGCACTATAGTCATAGTGTGGTGTTATTGTCCTAGGTAGACGGTACCTAGGGGATGGATTAGTCATGAAAAGAGGTTCCTAACTGAGCTAGGATCAGGTTTGAAAGGCTACAAATGACTAGGAATCAATGAAAACAAGCCTAAGAGGGTCATGAGAGCAAGCAAGAGGGACCTATGGATTGAGTGTCATTAGCCACACCCAAGTTACCAATTTTACATTTTTATAAGACTACACCCTCTTATTAAACCACCTTTTAAATGTATCTTGGTGTTTACTAAAGCTTAACATATCTTCTTCTTGGGCTTCCTCTAATTGAATTAGGTTTAAGAGTTTAGAATCCACCTTATCCTCTAGTTCCATGTATTATTACATGAAATTATAAGTTGACACCCTAAGCATGATTGATATGATTGAATCTAATCCCTAAACTATAAGGAAAGGAGAGATTTTGAGGGATTGTTTATACCTAATGTATTTTCCCATAGGGTGAACTTTAGCAATCAATCAATTTTTTATTAGTGAACTTTGTGAATCCCTTACCTTATGGGTAGTGATTGGATGATAACTTTAGCATGATCACATTATCATAGGCCCATTCTATAAATTTTTTAGATTAAAAGGTAGGACCATTATCATTTACTAAAGATATTGGGACCCCAAATGGGTAGTTATGGTAATTTCAAGGAACTTGATGACTTTAGTAGTAGTGTTACTTTTAGTTCAATCTACCGCAGAACTTATGTACAGTTGATGAATTGGGGTTGATAATCCCCATAAAATCCAGTCCCCATTGTGAAAATGGTGTAGATTCCATAACAAGTTACAATGGCATTATTGTGTGTGTTTCTCTTTTAGAAAAGGTATGGCACTAATGGCAAAAGTGGACATGGGTGTGAATATATTTAAACAGTGTGGGCTAGTATTTGTTAAAGGTACAAACCACTAAGAGGGGGTGGTGAATTAATGGTGTCAAAAAATCCAATTCAATTTTTAAACCCTTCAAAAACTTAAGCATCTAATACAACCATTCATGAAGCACTCAAGATGTTTATAGAAATGAACAAATAGATAATGAAATATTACACAACATAAGATTTATGTTGGAAACCCTCTAGGGGAATAAAACCCACTCTCAATCCTATAAACACATGGACTACTTATCCTATAAGATGATCAAACACATGAGATCAATCAAGTCCTTATGACCAAAATTTAGTGAAACACCTATTTCATAAGGAGCACCTATCCCTAAGATGATCAAGTCCTTCTAACCATATTTTGGTCAAGTCCTTTTGACTATCTCTAGTGAAACACCTATTTCCCAAGGATCACCTTCCCCTAAGATGATCAAGTCCTTTTGACCACCTGTTGGTCAAGTCCTTCTGACTTAGATGTTGAGTACCCTCCCAACCCCTATAAAATGAACATCTCCTTATCACTGATTACCTACCAATATAAAGGAGATACAATTTATATCATCTCTCTTCAACTCTACACACTACACAATCCACACTCTAATCTACCTCTCAAATCAACCACCAATCTCACACAAACATCATCTATCCTTCACTCATCCTTAATATTCAAACATGAAAAAGCACTATCTTTGACATCAAAAATATAACCTACAGCTCATACACATATTCATGAACCTATTCTGATCTACAATCCATCTATTGGTAACACACCCTTTCTTCTTTCCTTCTCTCTTCAACTCTCACATACACCTCTTCTCTTAGGTTTCTCACAAGTCTAGAAACCATCATCTTTGATTTCACTATTTATAGAACCTTCATGAATATCAAATTCTTGGTCATCCATAATACTGACATTAACACTTAATACATCTTGCATATCTCAATACTATCCTTATAGGTCATCCATATCAACTATGGGTCACACTTAAGTAGATACGCTTTTCAATTAGGCCTTAGTAGCCCTTATAGGTCTCATGGAGACCTAGTCCACCATTTAGCACTCCATTAATAAAATTAAAAATATAGGACCACTTCCAAATGAATAGGTCCACTCCACATGACCCCTTTGACATCCTCAAATTATTACAATCTTCATTACTCATCTTTGTGTATGCTCAATCTACTCAAACATCATCCTTATACACAAGAACACCATGAATGAACAAATAGATAGCTTCTAAGCATTTGTTCACACTGAATATGAATTGGTAAAACCTCTAAAATCTATATAAGTCATCCTCAAGGAGTTTATAACACTCTTCAATATCTCAATCCCCTTGAAACATCCAAATACCATTAGAATAGCTGAAATATCCTTCTTGGGTCACTTACATACCATGGTCAAACACATAGTCAACTTTGGATATCAATATCTTCAACTTTACAAACATTCAAACCTTATAACTAGGCTCAATAGATTTGCCTTAAAGTCATATATAACTTTTATTTTTATATCACCTTCAAATTCATCCTAGATCAAAAGTTATGTCTCAAACACTAATCATTGGTTTTCCTTCATTAATTTGAATATTCAAATTCTAACAGTCATAATTAAACATTAAACACTTTGTCAACATCTCATGCCCTCTCATAGGTTAAGAAAATAGACATCATCAACTCCACTAAAATTATCTTAATCTTTAGCTATGCTAAACATCTATCATTTTGACCTCATCTCATACTCGCTGGAAACTTTAACAAAATACACACTATCAATCTCTATGGATTAGCTCAGTCTTTACCTTGCAACACTTATCGTTAGATCTTGATCAAAACTCCCATGATTATGACAATTGGCACCATAATTTTCCTTATAAACACTTTTTTTTTATTCCATGTACTTGTGACACTAGGTAGTCCCATGTGCTTTATTAACTCTTTGACTTGTCTCATATCATTGATCTTCATAAGCATGAATTGTCACTCACCGTTGATCTTCTATTCGATTAGTGAGTTTATGACACTTGTCATCAGTGTATGCAACCTTTGACATGTTGAATTCATATGAATCATTTATCTTAATATTTATGATTAAAAACTCGCCATTGGATCTTAAAGACAAATGGCCTTAGACTTTAACATGATTAAACTTGATGGTCTCTGGCCCATCATAATCTGCTAGAGCAACTTTTAAGCTTTATAACTTGAGCTAGAAATCACTTAAAGACTCCAAATTTATAAGGTACCTTCTTATCACTATATAAAACATCTCTATGAAAACATTTTATATTATTTGGCTCTCTAATTACCTATATTAAATGCATAAACTTTTTGGTTCATTCATATCTGCATGACATGTAGTGACGGTCTAAGTATAGAAACTTAGTGAACTTTTGTCTCAGAGGCCAAATTTTCACCTATATATCTCTATCTACACTAAACCTTATGACTTGAAATTTTAACCACAAAAACTTGGGACTAATATGATTACAACCATATGACCAACTCCCTTTGACTCATCCACACATATAAATGATGATGTCATCAAACTGCCTACTTAGCATTTTCTATCATAGAACCAACTATGCCAAGATGAAAATATTAAAGAATTGGATGAATAATATGAACTTCTAAAATATATCTAATAATAATTTACCTTTTATATGACCCCTCACACATTCTCAATACTTCATACCCATCCTTAACCATGCCAAAACTAAATATCAACAAGCCTACTTCAAGCATACTATGACAAGCACACTGCACACTTTGTCATAGACACTTAGACTATCAAGACACATCATCCAATCACCTAAAAACCTAAATTACATCACTAAAAATTATCCAAAAATCTCCCCCTTTGTCATTAATATCAGCACCCATCATACAGCTCACCTTCCTTCTCTCTCTTTAAGCATTCTCACAATAGAAACCTTCTCCCCCTTTGACACAATGAAAAATGGAGAAAAATTAATCTTGAGGAATTTAAAATACCATAAATAGGAGAGGACCACCTTATAAATATTATAAAAACTCCCCCTTACCTTGATCCTACCTCTTCTTTCCTTAATAGCTTCCTCTTACTACATACCAACACTCTCTTTAACTAATCACTACAACTAATGAAGAAAAAACACACAAAAGCACTAAAATATGATGTAACTCACCAAGAAACATATAATAATGACTCTCCCTAATATATATGAGCCATTGCACCTATTTATCATATTCAAATCTCCACACACCATGAAGAACCACCACACAGGCTTACTATCCTTCTCTCTCAGGCCACCTCAAGGACCATAAATAACACTTCATGCCAATCACAAAATAGGAAAAATTATCTAAACCAACTTGACAACTCACCTTTAAACACTTACACCTTGCATTTTTTGAGAAACTAAGCAAAAACATCAAATCTTCACACTAGGCCTGTATAAACTCATTATAGCCCTACCTAAAACTTATAGACCCCACAAATATTATTAAATATAGATTCAAAACCTAAAAATTCATATTTTTATTACTCTCACATGCCCCCTTAATCACACCAATTTTCATCACCTCTCTCCTCCTCTATAACATACTTCCTTAACAAATATACTAGCCAATTAGGCTTCCATTTTGACAAAAACTTGAATAATTTGAAAAACACAAACCTTCAAAACTCTGTGAAGATTTATTTGAAAACCCATTTGTCTCATTCAGCCTATTAATAAGCCTTAGATCTAACTCATAAGGAAAACCACTTTTCTAGCATATCCCAAAACTCTACAATCTCAAAATAAACAAGGTCAACAAACCTCTTTCTAGTCAACGCCCACCTCTAAAACTTTTTGCACACCTGGAGACAACCATCACACACTTATAGACCAATATTTGATCCTTCACACCTTTGGTAACCTTGAATTTATATACCAAGGCTTTGATGTTTATGAGCACAAAACTCTTCTTGACATTCCATCAATCTCATTATGCCACCTAAAAACACCCATTATGATCTTGTAGACACTACATACACAATAAAAACACCTTATGACATCACTCTAACCTCATCAAAGCATTTATTCCATATTGACACACCAAATCCAACTAAAAACACTCATCTTTTACCTTCTAGGACCTTCTGAATAACACCATAGCAACACTTACTTCTTCACTGAAAGGAGTCTCTTAAGAAGCATAGGCAGAGACAGCCTACTTCACATGGTTCCTTAGAACAATGTGAAATTAGGAATTGCACATAACTCCTCATATTCTTTCTCCTCCTTAGTCTTCTAATACTAATAGTTCTTATTCTTCTTCTTCTTAGGCTTAAGAGAAATAACATGTTTATCCACTATGACATTCTCCTTCTCTTCTAAGACTATATTGAGAACACATGGGGATAACATAGATTCATGACATACCTTTTCAATTGAATAATATTCCTTACAGTTTGAAACCTCATCACTAGGTTTTGACAACTGATGTTCTTTGTATGATACTTGCTTAACAATATCAAGATGTTCACTTGAATCCATACACACCTCAGAACTAGCTTCAACCAGCACCTTGGTCTTCTCCTTGAGCTTGGTCTCTTCATTCACAACATGAGTAGAAAATGAAAGATCTTTGCACTCTCCAACTTTTGTAGCATTCTCCATCATAGTAAATGGATTACTTGGAGCTATAGACTCATCATGACTCACACTTACCACCTTTGGTTGCCATGAGTTAACGGGTCTTCTTTCTTGCACTCTAAGATCCTAATTAAACCTATTATATCTTGTAGGCCTTTACTTGTAGAATCTAGAAATGTAACCTCTCTATTGACAATTGAAGCTCACTATACCTTTTGCAAGAAGCTTATCCTACCTTTCCTGATTAGAATAAAATCTTATAATATGTTCATTCTTTTGACAATTGAAATAAACTACTACTTTTGAAGAAAACTCGCCTTACCTTACCTTATTTGGATAATGCTTAGCAAAATGTCCCTCATCAAGATAGTTGAATCACTTAACTTTATTCACACCTTTTGACTTATGACCCCCATCATAGTTCCATGCAAACTCATTTCTAACAGGTCTCTTGCATTCTCTATCTCTATGTCCAAACTAATTACATGTGTAATAATAACCATTGAAACTTGCATACCTCATGGTATTTGGTTGTTTGATCTGATTTGTCTTTACTATACCAGGATTTTCATTCCTTGATTTATTGTTTACCTTCAAGGTCTAATTTACATTAGTCTTCATCTTTTCTTGAGGTGAATTTGTGGTTCTTCTTTGTATCCAAGACTATTTCTATCACTTGCATGCTTTTGACCACTCAGAATATTGTCTAAATTACTTAAGTTATTTTCAAATCTCATAAATGATTGAATCTTACTAGATGTCATCTCTAACTCAACTGTTAATGACTCATTTTTAATTAAATACCTTAAACATTCATCTTCTTTAGATTTTAGGCTTGTAGATAGGATTTACAATTGATAATTGAGATGCTTGAGCATATATTCATGCTCATTGGTGTCTTCATTCATTCTTTCCTCAAACACACTAAATTGCTCTTCATAATCCTTGATTTGAGACATCATATTCTAGTTAATCTTTTTCTCAATCTTCAATTCTTCAAGAGCATTCATAAATTCAGTCTCATAGTCTACCTCATCTTTATCATCATCTGAATCACTCCAGGTAGACTCATTTTGATAAGAACAACTTCTTTCCTTAGCCATGAAGATGTCTTCATCTTCAACATTACCATAATTTTCATGATCATACTCTGAGTCACTATCTTTAGTCTCATATGATGAGCTACAATCTTCTTTGGTGTAGACACTCTTCTTGTCCTTAAATTATTTCTTCTTGTTGTCAAACCTTCTAAATCCTTTCTTGATTTTATCAAACCTAAATGATCTCTTTCCATCATCATGACCTTGACCATGCTCTTCATCATCATTCTTCTTATGATTATGAGGTAAGTTGTTAGCAAAATGTCCTACTTCTCCATAATTGAAGCATTTGAAGGGTAGTTTACCCTTATAATTGCATGACCCTATTTTCAACTTCCTTGTAAACAAAGAAATTATTTCATCTTCACCAATAATAGATATGTCATCCTCATTGATTTTCTTACCTTGGAACTTCTTCTTTGGCTTCATTTCTATCTTGAATTTCACTTCCTTCTTTGGTGGTATATCATCATTTATTCTCATCTCATAGGCAGTAAGGATGCTATGAAATTCATCCATCATCAAATAATTAAGATCATGACTTTATTATACAAAAGATACTTTAGAATAAAACTTGAGAGAGAGAGAGAGACCTTAATACCTTTTGAACTATAGTAGCTTCTTCAAGATTCTGTCCAAGACCTTTGATGATGTTCACAATCTCATCAACTCTCTACAGAAAGGATGCCATAGAATCTTCTTCCTTCATCTTAAGACTCTCAAATTGTCTTTGGTGAGTCTGCAAATTATCCAACTTAACCTTTGAATCTCTTTCATAAATAGTCTTCAATTTATCCCATAATTCCTTATCAAATATGCAATAGATTACCTTGGTGTATTGAATCTCTAATAGGACATAAGTGATAGAATTCATTGCCTTAGAATTATTCTCAAACAACTTCTTATTTACAACACTAGATAAAGGAATAGTAGGTGCATAATAACCATCCACAATAGATTGCTAAGTATCAAACCTTATGGACATGTAGGTCCTCATCATCACAATCTAAAAATCATAATTGGATCCATTTAACATCAATGCTTGATTAGTGTAAAAACCTCCTTGCATTTTAATGGCTACCCATATTGGACCTTAGATCTCCTTCAAGCTATCAAGCCTTTACCAAAGGACCTGATCTGATAACAATTTCTAAAAGTACAAACCACTAAGAGGGGGGTGAATAAGTGGTGTCAAACAATCCAATTCAATATCCAAACCCTTCAAATACTTAAGCATTCAATACAACCATTCATAAAGCATTCAAAATGTTTATAACAATGAACAAATAGATAATGCAAGATTACACACACAACACAAGATTTATGTGGGAAACCCTGAGAATAAACCCCACTCTCAATCCTACAAATACATGGACTATTTGTCTTATAAGATGATCACAAACATGAGATTGGTCAAGTCCTGAATAAAATTTAGTGAAACACATGTTTCACAAGGAACACTTGCCCCTAGGATGATCAAGTCCTTTTAACCACTTATTATTCAAGTCCTTTTGACTAGCTTTATTGAAACACCTATTTCACAAGGAGCACCTACCCCTAAGATGATCAAGTCCTTCTGACAACCTGTTCGTCAAGTCCTTCTAACCTAGATGTTGAGCACCCTCCCAACACCTATAAAATAAACATCTCCTAATCACTAATTATCTGCTAGTCTGATGGAGATACAATGTATATCAACTCTCTTTAACTTTTCACACTACATAGTCCACACTCTAATCTACCTCTCAATTCAACCACCAATCTCACATAGACATCATCTATCCTTCACTCTTCCTCAATCTTCAAACCTATAAAATTATTGTCTTTGACATCAAAAATATAACCTATAGGTCATACACATAGTCATCAACTTACTCTGCTCTAAAATTCATCTACTAGGCACACACCCTTTCTTCTTTCCTTCATTCTTCAACTCTCACATACACCTCTTCTCTTAGGTCTCTCACAAGTCTAAAAATCATCTTTGATTTCACTATTTATAGATCCTTCATAAATATAAACTTTTTGGTTAGCCATAATACTTTCCTTAACCCTTAAGACATCTTACATATCTCAATAATATCATCATATGTTGGCCATAGTAACTATAGGTCACACTTAAGTAGCTATGCCTTTCAATCAGGGCTTAGTAGCCCTTATAGGTCTCATGGAGACCTATTCCCCCATTTAACACTCCATTGAGCAAATGAGAAACATAGGACCACTTATAAATGCATAGGTATAGTCCACATGACCCCTTCAACATCCTCAAATGATTATAATATTCATTACACATCTCTGCATATGCTCAATCTACTCAAACATTAGCCTTGTACATAAGAACACCATGAACAAATAAAAAGTTAGCTTATAATCATTTGTTGATATTGAATATGGATTAGTCAAACCTCCAAAACCCATTCAAATCATCTTTAAGGAGTTTAAAACACTCTTCAATATCTCAGTCCCCTTGAAATATCCAAATACCATCAAAATAGCTCAAAATATCCTTCTCGGGTCACTTACAAACCATGGTCAAACATAGTTAGCTTTGGATCTTAATATATACAATTGTACAAACATTCAAACCTTATAACTAGGTTCACTAGATGTGCCTTGAAGTCCTCTACAACATTTATTTTTAATCCACCTTTGAATTTATCCTAGATCAAAAGTTATGGCTCAAAAACTAAGCATTGGTTTTCCTTTGTTAATTTGAATATTCAAATTCCAACGGTCATAGTTAAACATTGAACACTTTGTCAACATCTCATGCCCTCTCATAGCTTGAATGAATATGCATCATCAATCTCCATCAAAATTATCCTAATCTTTAACTATGTTAAACATCTATTAGTTTGACCTAATCTCATTCTCCCTAGCAACTTTGACCAAATATGCACCATCGATCTCCATAAATTAGCTTGGTCTTTACCTTACAATGCTTACCATTAGATCTTGATCACAAACCCCCATGATTATGAAACTTGGCACCCTCATATGCCTTATAAAAACTTTGATGCTAGTCCATGTGCTTGTTCCACTTGGTAGTTTCGCATGCTTTGTTGACTCTTTAACTTGTCCCATACCATTGATCTTCATAAATTCTAATCGCTACTCACCATTGATCTTCTATCAGATTAGTGAACTTGTGACACTTTTCATCAACATGTGAAACCTTTGACATGTTGACTTCATACACACCATTGATATCAATATGTATGATTAATCACTCACTATTAGATTTTCTAGAATAATGACCTCAAACTTTAACATGATTAAGCTTGATGGTTTTTGGCCCATCACAATCTACTAGAGCAACTTTGAAGCTTTATAACTTGAGCTAGAAATAATTTCAAAACTCCAAATTTATAGGGTACCTTCTTGGAAATATAGAAAATATCTACATGAAAACCTTTGAGTTTATTTGAATCTCTAATTACCTATATTAAATTCATAAACTTGTTGGTTCATTCATATCTGCATGACATGTAGTGATGGTCTGGCTAAGTATAAAAATTTAGTGAACTTCTGTCTGAGAGGCCAACTTTGCACCTGTGTATCTTTAGCTATGATAAACCTTATGACCTAAAATTTTAACCACAAAAACTTAGGATTAATATGATCACAACCATATGACCAACTATCCCTAACTCATCCACATGTGGAAATGATGGTGTTATCAAACTTCCTACTTATCCTTTTCTATCACAGAACCAACTATGCCAAGATGAACATAATGAAGAACTAGATGAGTACCATGCACTTTCACAAGCTCTCCAATCATCCTTGACATATGATATGACCCCTCACACATGCTCAATACTTCAAACCCATCTCTAATCATGCCAAAACTGAAGATCAATCAAACCTACTTTAAGCATATTAGGGCAAGCACACTGCACACTTTGTCATTGACACTTGACTATCAAGACACTTCATCTACTCACCTGGACACGTCCATGACATCACTGAAAACTCTCTAATATTAGTAACCTACCCAAAGAACCTTTTGGGCCATGGAATTTATTTTAGGTTGGTTGGATTCCAATTTTTCATGGATAATTATCATTATTTATTTAGCCACTTCTTATGATACACATTCGAGATAGATTCCTTTATGGTTACTTTTAAAGATAACTCTAATCTTAAAATATATTTCATAGCATTTAATTGGAGGGCCCTCCTCTATATGTGGTTTAGTCATAGAGGTGCATTTTTATAGAGTATAAAGTGCATGATCAAGGTGTACCAGTCTAATTATAGTAACCTCTTTAGTCTACTTGGTGTAATGTAATGCTTGGGTCTATGTCCAAAATTAGTTAAGTATGGCCTTGTCCTCTAACTAGTTTGGCTATATTGATTTCCATGTCTTACTCTAGTAAATTTGTTATCCATCAGCATATTCTTTTTCCCATCTCATTCTGCCCCAACATCTATTTTATAGTTGGGTCCAAGGCAATAGCATGCAATGTCTAAATTTCTTCACCACCTTGTGTTTAGCACACGCTTAGACTGAGAGGGTGTGAATCAGTATAAGCTTATCTTTAACTTAATGAAACTTAATATCCATAATAAAAGTATTTAAATAGAAAATGACATAGATTGACACCAAATTTATATGAAAACCCTTTCAGGGAAAAATAAAAAATGAATAGATGCTTGGAACTACCATCCAAATATAGTTGTATAATAATATTTTTACAAAATTCGTAAGCACCAATGTACTAGATACACTAATCCCCATTGCTAAAAAAAATTTAGGTAACAACCTACTGGATACATCAATCCCCATTGCTAATCACAAACTTAGAAAGAGACACCAATCTCTTTTTTCTAAGGCACCGACCTCTATTGAAACAATCTTCCATCTTGCTATTGTTGCTTCATCAACAAATGATGGCAAAATCAATTTCCTCTTCTTCTCAAAAAAAAAAGCTTATTCTCGAATGATAAAAAAATTAATTTTATTCTTCAAATCTACATGTGTTTGTATGACATATCTTTTTATCTCCACACACTTGCTTCCTTCTCTTCTTTATTAATCTTCACATATACACTTCAACTTCTATATCTTTCTAAACCTTCTATCTACCTTATATATCCTTCAAAGCCTCTTCAAAAAGGAGGTATCCCATCCAAGATGTACTTTTTAACCAAAATATATGATCATTGACATTTATGTTGACATTTATATTAACTTATGTTACAATTCCATTGATATTTATGTTGACATTGATTACAATTCCTTTTACATCAATGAAAATATTCCAACAATCTCACCTTTTGTCATTGGTGGAAAATCTATAGAGAAACTCCCCCTTGTTGTAGTTCTCCTCCTTTGCTCCCCCTTTCATTAATTCTCCCTCTTTGACATCAATGGCAAAGGGATCTTCATTACACTTCCATCCATAAATAAATCATGGGAAACATCCATGTCATCTTCTTCAACATCACCATAATTGAATGATTTTCTTTCTGATCTTCCTTATCCTTTTGCATAAAGACTTCTTATTTTCTCATTTTCTTTCCTTGAATTTGATCAAATATAGGATTTTTTACATCATCTAAATCCATCTAAATTATCTCTATTTTATCAAATGGTAACTCCTCTTTTCCACTTCCCTTTTTATATGCATATCATTCTCCATATGCTCACTAACTATCCATGCTTGATCATTTGTTGGATCTGAGCTACGGTATGTAATCTACACTTGACACTAGCCCATGCCTATTTTAAGATGTTATACACCCTGACTAATTTCATTCTAATATATTCCTCTTTCTCTAACTCGTTTCTAATAGTACCATCACTTGCATCATCATTATCACAAAGAATATTAATTAGATGATCTTTCTCTTTGTCTTCTGAATGCATATCACCAAAGAATCTACAGAGTTGAAAGAAAATGAAATGATTATCTCCCCCTAAATTCATAATTTTTATGAGCTTAGTGATACCTCTTCTGCATGAAATTTAGTTTTCACAAGCATAGGTCTCTCCTTATTTTCTTTCTCCTACTTCTTTTTCCATATTTTTGAAGTTTATTCCTTTTATTTACTCATGGCTTCCACTTTATTATTCGACATATGAGGTTTCATTAAACCACTTCTACATAAGCATCTTGTATGTCCAAATTTGTTTCACTTATAGCATCTGACATTGTAATCTATTAAATAATCAAATGGACTGTAGTTTCTATTTGAAAACTCATAATAACTTCTATTATTGTTCCATAAAACAATGATTTCTTGCTCATGCCCTACAATCTCTTGATTTATGACCAAAATGATTACAAAAATAACAATAACCATAAAAAAAAACTCTAGAACATGGTCATATGTGACTAACCTAGAGGAAAGGACTATCTGAATTTGTCCTCATTATCTTTTATAGGAGTGATTTTTTCTGTGGGAATTGATTCTCTTTCTTCTTGTTGATAGGACTTTTGAGAACATTTGCATAACTTTTTGTCTTTTCCTCATTTTCCTTCTTTGGTGGCTCTTTGTGATCTTCTTTATTGGCCATATAATTTTATTTATATCCAAGACCAATCTTTATAAATGATGACCTCTACCCATTTATGATATCATCTAAGATCTTGGTACTCTTCTGAAATTTGAGGCATATGTTTAGCTTAGTGGTTGTTTTCTCTAGTTCCTTCCTTAGGGAAACAATTTTAGACTCTTTCCTCTCACAATTTTCCTCTTTTGTCTTTAATTGGATTCTCATCTCTTCTTCTATCCTTTTCACCTCCTCTATTTGAATATTTAGGCTAATGATAATATTTTATGATTCCTCAAGGCTTTGTGATAATTTATCTCTTGAATCACAATCCTCCTTTGCATATTTCTCAAGTTTCAACTTTTGTTTCAAATCATTTTTCTTAATCACTTTTATCTCACCTAAAGTACAGATGAGTTTTTCTTCAATATCTACCTCTCCTTCATCTTTGACATCTTATTCATCTTCCAAGGTGTCTTCACTATAAAGGCATCATTTTTTATTTCTATATCCATGAACAAAGTTTATTCTCTGTCACTGTCTGATATGCTATCATCGTTCTCCTCACCTGAGTTACTATCCTTTTTGGAATAAAGGATTTTCTTGTACTTACCAAAATTATTCTTATTTTCATTTTGTTTGAAGCTTTTCTTGTATTTAAGTTTGCTTTCCTTTTTATTTCTTTCCTCATTATGATTTTCCTCATCAATGTTATCATCCTTAGGTGGACATTTAGTATCAAAGTTCCCTATTTTACCACAATTGAAACACTTGAAAGGTAGCTTACCTTTATATTTATTGGATCCCTTTTTAAGCTTTCTAACAAATAGGGCCTCCTCATCTTCTTCATTTTTGGTGTTATCACTTTATTCAGGCTCTTTATATTTCCCTTTCTTATAAGATTTGAAGGCTATTCTTTCTTATATGATTTCTCCTTTTTGGCCCTCATTTCATATGTCATGAGGATCCCATGCAATTCATCCATTGTTAGTGTATCTAGATCTCTCATTTCTTTGATGATAGAGACTGGCATCAAATCTTAAGGGGAGAGACCTTAATACTTTCTACACAATCATTGTATCTTTAATCTTTTCTCTAAAACCTCTGATAGTGTTCATGATTTCATCCACATGAAGCATATAGGGTGCAATATTTTCTTCATCCTTCATTTTCAAACTTATGAACTATCTTTTATGTCTTTGAAGCTTGGCCTTCTTCACCTTATTATCACCTTTCTATATGTTTTTAGTTTTTCCCATATTTCCTTCTCTGATTCATAATGCATCACCTTCAAAAAATCTAATTTTGATAGACCACACAAGATTGTATTCATAGCTTTTATATTGTTCTCACTAGCCTTCTTTCCTACTAGTTCTATTAGTGGAGATGATGGAGTAGTATAACCATTTACTATTATTTTCCATATATCAAACTGTAAATCCATTAAATAGGATCTCATTCTTATACTCCAAAAAGCATAATTTGTTCCATCAAATAATGGATACTTATTTGTGGATAAACCTTCTTCTCTAACCATGTGTGCTCCTGAGATCTACCTTCTAGCGGTTAGGATTTTTTCGAAGGAACCACTCTTATACCAATTTTTTAGCATGCACTTATACTGAGAGGGGGGTGAATCATTATAATATTTTATTTTACTTAATAAAACTTAATAACCATAATCAAATCATTCACATAAAAAATAACATAGATTGACACCAAATTTACGTGAAAACCCTTTCAAGGGAAAACCATAAATGAATAGCTACTTGGAACTACCATCCAAATCCAATCATATAATAATATTTTTTTCAAAATTCATAAGAAACAACCTACTGGAGACACCAATCCTCATTGTTAAAAAATTTGTAAGCACCAACCTAATAGAGAGACCAATCCCTAATACTAATCACTAACTTAGAAAGAGACACCATTCTCTTCTTTTTGAAGCACCAACCTCTACTGAAACAATCTTCCACCTTACTATTGTTGCTTCATCAATGAATCCTAGTAAATTCAATTTCCTCTTCTTCTTCTCCACAAAAATTTGTGTATGCTAGAATTATATAGAGAATTAATTCCATTCTTTAAATTTGTATGTGTTTTTATGATATATCTTTTTATTCTCTACACACTTGCTTCCTTCTCTTTTTTATTAATATTCACATATCTCACACTTCAACTTCCATATCTTTATCAAACTTCTATGCACCTTATATAGCCTTTAAAAGGTTATTCACAAAGGAGGTGTCCCATCCAAGAGTCACCTCTTCACCAAAATATGTGACCATTGACATTTTCATCAACATTTTTGTTGACATTTCTATCAACATTTCCATTAACTTCCATTACAATTTTGTTGATATTTCCATTGACATCAATTACAATTCCTTTAACATCAATGAAAATATTCTAAAATCATGAACAAAGTATAGGAGTGCTTGTCTAGCATATAATATCTAAGCTTAGAATCTTTAAGGGTAGTGCTCATAAAATCAATAGAGTGTTCTTCTCCCTCTAATCTTTGGGTGAGGCAAGTGGTAGTGGTATGCTTTGAAGCAAAGGGATAGATATAGGAATCTTGTGTATAGTTTAGGATGATGAGGAATGGGGCTTTCATAATAGCATCTTTAATATCTTGAAAATCCTTATTTGATTCCATATGTCATTCCACTTTCACATCTTGTTTCAACATTACATTCAATGGTTTTACGATTTCAACAAATCTAGAAATAAATTTACTATTAGTTAAAGGTAGTTTAGAAATTACATCCACCCTTTTTGGGTTGATAGCAATACCTTATTTTATTATAATGTGACCAAGAAGTTTACCTTCAATGACACTGAACACACTCTTCTTTGGGTTTGTGGAAATGCCATACCTTCTACACCTTTCAAATACCCTTTTCAAGTCATGCACATGATCTAAACTATATTTTAAAAACACTGTTAGGTCATCCATATATATTATTATACACAAACCTTTTAGTCCTGCAAAAGTGAAGTCCATTTCACTTTAGAAAGTGGTACCAGCATTAATTAGCCTAAAGGACATTCATTTATAAATAAAAATTCCCCACTTGGTGGTGAAAGCAGTCCTAGTTATGTCTTTGGGTTTGACCAAGACGTGATTGTATCCAAAGAAGCCATCCAAAAAGGACATCATTTGAGACCCACTCACTATTTGTATTACCTTGTTGAGGCAGGGCAATGGGTAATTATCTTTATCTGAGGCTTGATTTAGGTTCTCGAATTCTATGCACAAGTGGATTTATTTATTATTTTGCACAAGCACTAGGTTGTCCACCCATGTGGAGTGATGGACTGGGAAAATTATCCCTTTTAAAAGTATCTTATGAACTTCCTTGTGTATAAAGGTTTCTAGGATTGGGTTTACCAGTCTTTGCTTCTATCTGAATGGTTTTTGGTTGGGTTTTACAGTGATAATGTGAGTGATTATTCTCGGGTAAAAGACCTTAAGGTCCCCATAAGACTAGGCAATCACATCTTTATATCTCAGTAGTAACCTTTGTATCTAATCTAATTCATGGTCCATCCAATCAGGACCCACATTAACCATTTGGGGATTTTTCGTCAGGTCGAGTTTAATGAATCACCACTTTTAGTCCTTGAACTTGGTCCTTTTCACTTGGAAGGTGGGGTCTAAAGTATCAAATGTTATTTTATAATGATATCATCCCCTTGGGGATCTAGTTCCCATTAATATTCAAGATCCCATATTTATCCAACTTATTCTCCAAGGTTGTCTCTGTCTTTCTCATTTATAAATTAGCCTTAAAATATTCCCTTATTTCTAATGAATTAGATGATCTATTGGTCATCCTTGAAGACCTAAAATTTTATCACATTGTCTAGAATAAAGGTACATAAGATGAGTTCTATAGAGAAATCTTATAACTCAGTGTCATCTAAGGGATTTAGGTTTGTTGTTAGTGATGTTAGTGATTTGACTACTTGGTTTTCCTCCTAGGGGATAGGGATGATATTAAATGCATTAAACATGTCAATAAGGTCCCAAGCCTTGTGCTTATACCTCCTAAGGTATGATAGCTTGCACTAAAATTTATTCTTAATCTAGTTTAACACCAGCTTAGAATCACTAAATACTCTTATTTTGTTTGCCTTATATTTTAATGCAAATTGTAATCCCAGGATTAGAGCTATATACTCAGGAAGGTTATTTGTGTAGGGAAACTACAACTTATATGATGTTAAATGTTTCCTCCCTAGGGAATCTATAAGTAGAACACTGACCCCACTACCTTATTTGGAATGAGCTCTATCTATATGAAGAGACCATAGGCCAAATAGACTAGGCTATGACTAGCTTGTTATTTGGGTGGTTTTTTGGTAAGCATGTGCATGCCTAAGTTTGAGGAAACTAGGTTTACCTTCTCATTAATGGTGTTGTACTTATTTATCATGTGTTTTATGAAATTTTATTTGTCTACCCTTATTTATTTGTCTACTCCTCTCCAAGACAACCACATATGGGATAAATCTATGAACATATACTCATTCAGGGATTTGGACCAATCTTTGTTGAGGAGCATGCCATAAGCTTCAGGGATCTCCACTACTTGAATGTCTATGAAGTGTTGAATCCTAGGCTTTGACTACAAATGGATGTGAAAATTGAGTAGTTTACCTATCACTTTTACTTCTAACTTGTCTAGTTGGACTACTACCTTATCTAATTTTATGAGGACCAATATGAGATTCTCAAATATGCCTATTAGCATCACATTAGTTGATGATCTAGAATTTATTAAGCATTTATGTATATTCTTTTCAAATAACTAGATGGTTAAAAGGAAAGGGGCACCTCCATCTTATTTTTGTGAATGAGCACATTGGTGTGTGTTGCTCTTGGGTTTGGCTAGGTCTATGGGGTTGAATTTTAAGTCAAGGATTTCAACAAGAGTTCATGTTGCTCTATGATTTGAGCAAGCTCATGAAGGGTAATGTTGGACATGATCATTTTCACATCTTCCACTATGTTATAACCTATTTTACATTAGACTGGTGGGGTTTTCATAGGTTCATTAGGCTCTTTAATGGTGGAGGATCACTCCTAGCATTTTTGTCTGGTGGGGTTGCACCATTATTAGGGGGAGTTGAGGTAGTAATGGGATTTTTTTTTAACTATTCATGATATCATAGTTACTCATTTGGAATTACTAAAATTCTTCCACTTCACTAATACCCTCTACTAGATCATTTTCTTCCTGACTAGGGAAATCCATGGTCTCTAACATCATAATAGTACTAGGGGCCTTACCTGTGTTAGAGGGTTTAGGATGATTAGGGACCACTTTATATTCTTTCATTTATTTTTGGAGGATCTTAAAATTAGAACCTAACTCTATGAAATCTAATTCCCCATATGCTACTATGTTATGCACTCGACTCCTATTAGGTAAGGCTATCTCAAAGATATTAATTTTAGGAAGCCTATTAGGTGAAGGCTCTTCAATATTGTGAGGATGGTTATAGTTCATTCTTGGTCTTTGTTCATGTTAAGTTTTTGTTGGAAATTTCTACATTAGAGATACTCACCTGCCTTTGTATCCCAGGGAATTCATTGTTGATTTTTTATACCATCCACTGAATGACATCTAACTCATTCTTGGTGGATTCCTAAGGTATGGTTTAGGTATTATTAGTCATGTCCAATGTTACCTAATGTTGAGTTTGAGGGGTCAGTTCATGGCCCCCTGGGTTAAGGAAATCCAATTGGTTTAAAGTGGGAGTTGATGCATTACAGGGAGCAACTAAAACATTGGGGCATTCTGATTAACATTAGGCAAAAATATTAATGTGGGCATCTATGGTAGCACATTTGGAGTTGGTTTCATCATGTGTAATTGAGTTTTTAGTTGCCTATCCACTTTTATAGCCCCTACATAATCCAAGGACATTTCTACCATGGTTGTATCCCTCCTTAGAAACATGGTTATCTAAGGGTCTAGCGCATTATTATATATTTCAAGTGATGACTGAGGGTTAGATTGATAAATCATATGACTTTATTATACATATTTTGAAACCTATCATTGAAGTTAATAATAGTATCATTGAGCTCCCTTTTGATATAAGCAAACTACTGGTATATGACACTGGGTTCTATCACTTGCCCAAATTGGGAAACTTGGGATAGAGTATTCAAGAAGGTTGAGGAACCAATCATATGTTGAGTCCATTAGTGTGAAGGGGAATATCCTACATGTGATGTCCTCATGTTTTATATTTATAAGTTCCAAGGTAGTTTTATAGGATGTTATGTGTTCTTCTACAATTTGTCCTATGCCTAAGGTAAAATAAGGAAGATACCTCTCAGGGTTCCTAGGTAAATCATGGATAACTCCTGAGATGGTAATGACAAATCTAGCTAACCAGACCATCTTAAGTTATGAATTTAGGAGAGGTTATGGGAATAAACTTATTGAAATTCATAGTATGTCTAGGTTTGTTGAGCTTGGGTTTTTGTTTGGAAAAGTAGGGAAGAAATTATCAATCAACCTTGATGGGACCTAGCCCTGGTAACAGGAAAGTTAGTCTATAGGATGCTTCACAATCAAATAGTGGTTATTATGCTATTTTCAATAATAATAACTTATACACACTCATAAAATTAATGACAAGCCTAGAATATTATTCCTATTTCCCTCCTTCTAGTTGCATCTATTATTCGTTCCCAATTTTCACAATTCATGAAATGCCTATGAGATTGGGTATTCCCTAAAAGGGAATATGGGGACAACAATGAACTTTCATCCTCTATTTTAAGATTGATCTAGGATCAGCTTAGGGCATGGTTGCAGGTATTTTACTTCACAAATAGAGTATGCATGAATAGTCTCCAAGAGATGCACTATTACACTTGAAAGTTCAATATGAACTTCTTGCACACATATTTAATTATCAAAGGTTATTATGAGCGTTCAAGTATTATGATTTTATATTTCTAAACACAAAAGAAAAGGGTCATTTAATCTTAGAAAATTGTTTTAACCTTCTAGGGTTTTAATATGTAAATCCTAAGATTAAAAAGTTGAATTTGTTTCTAATCTTGAATATAATTGGAAATTATTGATTGAATGGAACTCTCCCAAAATAAAAAATGTAAATAGAAAAGGAAATTATATGGAGATACTTGGAGTTTTTCATGGATTAGGGCATTGGAAATAGCTAAGCAGACATAGAGAAATCTTTCATATTTTGACTATTTGTGGATATCTAGCTCTGAATAGTAGTGCCCCTCTTAGGAGAGTAGAAACATGTGTGTTAATGTCTAACTTTGACACTAATGTCCTTTTTGTAGGGGTTATCTATAAATTTTAGGGAAGTTTTGGGAGCTTTTGGAGGTCCTTTAGGTGATTTTGTGTCATGTAGGGACTTGTCTGTGTCACTATTTTGATTAAATCTTCTCCAAAACCCTAATGACTACTTCCACACATGAAACAATGAATGAATCAAATGAAAAAAGGAAATGAAAAATTCGGTTGTGGGATCTTACAATCATGTAGAGTAGAACCCCTGTTATCCTAGCCACTACCTATATTAACTGCAATGTTAGGGGAAATTGCATGTAGCTCTCCCTTAGGGAACATACACCATCAACTTGCATAGTATCCTAGAATAAATTTTATTGAGGCCCTTCTCTGATCAAGCATGTAAATTTTTAGGTGTGAAAACTAAGTAGTATGCAAAGTATTTTAGTTTTACTATTGGTTGATTTTATGTAAATAAGTGCAAAAATAGTAAGTGTTAGATGTAAAATTCCTTGTGAGGCTCTTTATATAGGAGGATATTTGTTTTGAATATAATACCTTGCTCTCTAGTCAACAAGTATTGAAAATATATTAAAAAATATATAAGAGAAGGCTTACAAAGGGGTTAGGACTCAAACACATGTAAAAGGGCCTATCAGACACTAGAGCCACAAGTGGACACTAGAATTATGTGGTACTACTATACTAAAAGTGGTGTTAATGTCTTAAGGCTTAGAACAAATAAAAAACTAGGGAGGACAGGATAGGGGCCCCTGGGACTGGGAAAAGATGACCTGTCACTATTGGGAGTGTCACAAACAGGGAAAATAAGACATAAGAAATATCGAAAGACTCAAAATGGCCATGCAAACAAGGACTATAACCATCACTAAGACCCTCATGTGAAAGAGAAATAAAATACACAGTACTTATGGTTACTTGAACAAATTAGGGTGTTTACATTTCCCCCCTTTTATTCTAGTAATGCAATATAATGAATGTACTAGAGTAAAATAAAATAGGAACGTGTACCTATGCTTACTTGTGTAAACGTAATCTAGATTTAGCCCACTTCTTGGCCAGAAAAGTAGATAAGAACTGGAGTGTAACATGTGAAGGGGAGACATATGGTGTGAATGCCCCATATACTAAAAATGAGTATGTAAACTAAATGCATAGAGAAATAAGGCTCATTTTCCCCCACTCTGAATCTAAGTATGTAAATTGAATGCATGGATAAAAATGCTCACTTTCCCCCACTCTAAATCTGAGTATGTAAATTGGACTTGGTGTAATGCTATGGATCAACCGTTCCAAATAGACATGTGACCCAAACTACTAGAAATCCAATGATGATATTAATGATGGTGTTGAGTGTAACCTGATAAATCTAAAAATGAGGACCAAGAACATGTGCTTTACATCATGCCCCCTAATATTTATATTTGATAAATGTAGTTGTATATCTGAATATCTAAATTAACTAGTATACCTGAGTTAAAATTGTATATATACATAGAGTGTACATTTGAATACCTATGTAAACCTGCATAAACCTGTGTTTTAATATCTAAAATTTGACAAAAACTTGTGTGGACCTATATGTTTATTTACCTAAAAATCTATGAATTTAAATGCCTGTGTAGACCTGTGTTTTTATAGCTAAAAATCTATGAAAACTTGTGTAGACCTATGTCTTTATATCTGAAAATATGTGAATCTGAATGCATGTGTAAACTCATGTGTTTGCATATTTAAAAATATATGAAAAAATACATAAACCTATGTAAACATGTGCATTTATATATCTAAAAATCTATGAATATTAATGTTTGTGTAACCCTATGTAGACTCATGCATCTATATATCTAAATGCAATTGTTTGTGTCTAAAGTAATCTATGCATATTCCCCCCCCCTTTTGGTGAGAGAGCTGAGATTGTGATGAGGATATGTAACCAAAAGTGGTAAGGATTGATTGTTGTTGACGTAGTGGATTGCACCTGGGGCAGGATGCCTAGCTCCCATCCTTCCACACACAACAATGGAATCTCCCCTCTCACCTATGGGACCGGCGAAGATGGAGGGGAGAGTCTCTAGATAAGGGATGGCTCCCTCTGATGTATATTTTAGGCCCTAGTTTATCCTACTGCTAACAAATAAAATGAAAAAGGGGGGGATGAAAAGGGAAAGAGAGATGCTAAAAATAGAACCCAAGCCTAAAAATGAAAAGGTGATACACTAGAAAATGTTGACCCACTCAGCCCGAACATACACTTTTCACCAGGAAGAAATGCCCATACACTTCATCTGAAGGGGGAAGCTCTTCTGAAATAGTGAGTCAGGGGTCCGTAGAGGTACAAGGAGGAAGGAACTAGCAAAGGTGTTTTGAGACACACTTTGATAGCCTATTCACATGCACCTATATTCTTTTTGTAGACACTTCTGGCAGACCTACAGAAAGGAGACTTCACAATGCACTGGACATGTTGTAATTGATCTATGAAAAGCATGAAAGACAATGACTTAACACAAAAGAATAAAATAGACATATACTTTAAAGTGCAAGTCTAGATAGAGGTAATAATGCTAAGTCTTGATTCAAGGTAAAATTTAGCAGCACTCTGCCTTACAAGCCTGAGAGATTTTTGGGCAGAGTTTTTGCCTTAAGGCTAAGAGAGTCCCCCATTCTCAAATGATAAATTTAAAATATATAGAAAGAGGAAAAGAACTTGTCATTTTTTGGGAAAGACTTTTGGCGCTCTTTTTGCAAGCTGGCCCATGTGCACTCTGAGCCTTGAGAAGAGGGAGCCATTTGATTGTCGGTTCCTACTTTGACTTTGGCATCCCAACCTTAATGAGGAAGCACAAGTCACACCTTTTCTCTATGAACAAACTAATCTCTTCAAGGCATTTGTGCAGCTTATCTACTTATAAATGCAAACTAGAGAAAAAAAGCCACATCGCTTATTGTTTGCACTGTTTGGTGTCCATCTAGAAATAACTCACCTCCTCTTTGACACTTGGACTGCTTTGTCTCTTTTTGCACCTTGTCTTCTTCCTAATTTGTCTCCTTCTGGCTCCTTCAACCCTTGGGGCTATCTTCTGGTGGGTCGCTGCGTTCCTTGGGGTCTTTTTTGGTTGGTGCTCAGGTAATTTAAAGGCAAACAGCTATTTCACCATCTTAAATTTGGCGTCCGTGCACCCATCATCATTTGAAAAATAATGGCTAATCTATCTTCTTATATTTGATAGTTTTCGAGATGTCACTGTCCTAGGAAAATTCCTTCGGGCCTTTTTTGTGGGCTTTTTTTGTTGGTTTTTTCCTACAGGCTTTTTCCCGCAGACAATTTTCCCGCAGACAAAATGTCTACGAGAAATGGCCGCCTTAATTTATTTTGGGTTTTCCTCAGGTCCATTTTGAGCTCGTGGCCTTCCTCTGAATTCCTTCAAACTTTTTGTCTGAAGTAATTCCTTTGGACAAAAAGTCTGAAAGAATTCATTCAATGCCTTGAGTCTTTTTCGCATTTTTAGAAATCCTTCAGCTGCCTTCAAAGTGCCCTTCAAGTTTGTTGAAATCAACCCTTTTAAAGTGTGTCTTTGTCGACCAAGTGCCCTCCACAAGGGCACTTTTCCTTCGGGAGGCTCGCTTGACTTCTTTGATTGAACCGCTCCTTTGAACCAATCGTTGAACCACTCCTTTGAATCAACTGTTGAACCAATTGATTGAACTGGTTCAATGGTTCAAATAGTTGTTGAACCAAGGCACCAAACTGAATGTGATGAACCATTTGATTAAACCTGCCAATGAAATTTGCATTGAATTTTGCCAATGAACTTAACTTTGAACCAAAATTATGAACTTTGCCAATTGAACCAAGCGTTGAACTTTTGCCGAAGCATCAAACCAACTGAATTAAACCAAGCCTTTGAATTGAGCTGATGAACTTTGTAGCTGAACCAAAGTGTTGAACTTTGTCGATTGAAACAAGGCTTTGAACTGAAGTGATGAACTTGCCGATGAACTTTAATATTGAACCAAAAAATGTTGAACCAATGCATTGAACCAAGCCGATAAATAGACTGAGTGAACTGAGTGATTGAACCATCTGATTAAATCAAAACATTGAACCAAGGTGTTAAACCAACACATTGAACCAAGCTAATGAACTATTTGATTAAAACCAAAGTGACGAACTTGCCGATTGAACCAAGGCTTTGAACCAAAGCGATGAACTAAAGCATTGAACTGGTTCAATGGTTCAACAGTTCAAAGTTGTTAACTCTTTGAAAGATAATGTTGTTGAACCACTCTTCCAACCTTAAGGAAAAGTGTCTTTGAACCATTTTAGCTCTCTTTCCTTATGAATTTCTTTAGACAAGAGTCTGAAGAAGCTTTGTAAAACCTTGCACTCTCTGAACTGGTTCTTCAACTGCTGAAAGACTACACTTATAGAGTTTGTAGAAATGGACCTGCAGAGTAGGTAGAAATTCCGTAAAGTCCGTAGAAATGGATAGATTCATGAAAAATCAAAAAATGAAATGGCCCAAAATAGTAGGGATAGAAGGGGACCAATTTTTGGCCTGTTGGGCAAAAAATGGTCAACAAATTGGTGACTCTTAGGGGAAGCATGCCTGCTATGCTTAGAGACCAGTTACCTTTAAGTCCATTGGGCACAGAGTCAGATGAAGCTTGAAAAAAGCTAGTAATATCCCTAATATATCCAAGAATCAAACATGAACCTTTTAACCCACACACAAAGGAAAACACACAAGGCTAAAAACACTACTTGTGCAAACTGCACTTAGGGAAAGCAGGAAAAGAAACTAAAAACAACTACTATATACAACTAATCAGGTACATTTACTTCCCTCCTAAATCAAAGGGAAAACTTCTTAAGTCTCCTTCTTGGCAAGGAAACTTATGGTGCCAGACAAGTGGTTGAATGAAATGGAGAGTTGGTAACCTGCTCCTCTTGCCTACCACCTGGGTTGGCTTGTATCCGAGTGGATCAGATTCAAACATGCTTCCAACATATACGTACTATGTTTGTTCTTGGAAGCTTGCCTCTTGTTGGTTCTTCATTCTGGTGTATCTCATCAAGAAATCAATCATTGTTGGCTCATCACCATAAGCCCCTTGATATGCATCAGTGAATGGCTTGTTCTCTTATACCTCATGCTCAGGTTCCATGGTATGACCATCCTTCTTGATGATTTCAAAGAAAGTATCTTCAGATTCACCAACCTCTTAAAGGGATAAATTTGAAAGCTTGTAGCCCATTTTCATACTTATTTGAGTCCCAATGCTACCTTCTCCACTCTTATCCAGCTCATAGCCCCCTTGAAGAATAGTGCAGCCTACCCCAATGACTTCAAATGAGTCATTTAAAACATGAACAAGAGATTGTCCATGCTCCTCCATGAAATTTATGGTGATCTCCTCCTCATTTTTACTCATGAAGTCTCCCTGATCAGTCATGAATTGAGCATACTCCTCTTCACTTGCTTCCTTCAAGACAGGCTCCTCCTCGAGAACGGGGGAAATGGAAGGCTGACGGATAAACTCATGTGGAAGAGGAGGCAGTCCTTGAGCTAGAAATGAATGATTCTCCTCTTTCCATTTGGTTAGCACTTCATTTATATCAAGCATGGACTGATAGATTTCTTGGAGGTGTGTGGATGGAGTGTGTTCAGACATGAAATCTGTTATTTGGTCTGAAATGTCCATCACACGTTTGTAGAGGAAACTTGCTCTGGACTCCAAATCTGCAATCTGCCTATCTATATCTTCCTAGAAGAGCCTTTCCTGGAGGTCACAATCATCATCAGGAGTATAATTAGCCTCATCTTCTTCAAGGGTTAGAGCAAAACCTTTCTTCTCCTCTTCCTTTCTGCCCCAAGATTCCACTGTTTGCTTCCAACTCATGATCTTGGGATTGGAATCTTGCTCCTGTGAACAGGCAGCAACCTTATCCTCTTCAAGGTCTTGAGCTGGTTCATGATGTTCCTTCTTCCAACTTGGAATTTGGATATCATGTTGAAATACTTGAGGAGGTTGGGGAAGATTTGGGAGGGTCTGCTCATGTACAAGAAGAGATGTCTGAAAAGAGGCGCGCTGAAAAGCTAGGCATGTAGGATTAAAGGCAGGATTGATTGATGCATCAGAAGAGTCAAAATGAGAAAGTGTCATCTGATAGAAAGGATTTGGCACACAAGAGGAAGTTTTCTCTAGAATAGGAGGGGGCACACAAGGCTCGTCAAAATCAAGTTGGGAAAAGGAAACAGGGGATCCTTTTGAAACCTCATGATAAAAAGGGGGCAGACCTTGGGCCAAAATCACTTGATTTTCGTCTCTCCACTTTACCAACACTTCATCAATATTGAAATCAGCTTGAGGATTGGTAGAAGGGGTATCTTTTGGCATAGTCTCCCCTATAAGGTCTGAAAACTCCATCTCTCTTTCTCCAAGTAGTCTCATCTTAGCCTCTAATTCCTCAATCTGCTTAGCCAGATTATCCTCATTTTGTACCTCTTGGAGCTCATAGGAATCATTATAGAGATGGGGAGTGTATGAAGGTTGCCATGAAATGCAAGAAGCTTCCTGAGGAAGGGTGGGAGGGATTTGAAAAGGACTAACCTCATTTTTTACCTCACACTCTTGGACAATGTCTTTCTCCTCCTTGTTGTTCCATGACTCAACCACTTTATTCTAGCTCAAGATATTTGGATTGGGCATCTCTTTTTGGGGTGATGGGGCCATAATGTGAGAGGGTAGTGAGGGTTTAGATTCCACTTCCCTTGCTACCAAAATAGACTATTGCATTTGAAGATTTGCCAATTCAATCTGTTTATCAAGATTAGCCTTAAACATAAGATTTACTGTTTCAGAACTCTCCTCAACATGATTGGGGAAAGGACTTTGACAGGCTTGACTTGGCTTATAAGTAGGGGTTATGTATGACTGATATGATTCTTGGGGCAGTGAGTATGCAGGTTGATAGACTTGGTAAGGCTGCCTCTCATGAATACTCAACTTTTTTTCCAAAGATGCAATCAAACCACTCACATCCAGCATCTCACTTGTAAGCTTGTGCCAATTGGCTCTTTCAATAGGAGCCCATTCACTCTTAACCTAATCTAGTGCATTTCTCACTTGATGGGCGACATGATCAGGGATTTCTTGGCCACATCCCTTTTTGGTGTCGAGCTCTATTACATACTTTTCATATCCCAGCAGTGCTCATTTAAAGGTGGAGATGGGTTGAATGGTAAAGAGACTAGGTTGAGTAGGAGAAGTGACACATTGAGAAGACTAGGCATAAGGCTGATATAGCTTATGACAGGGTTGAGATTGGTCATATTGAATCTGATAAGGATCAACATAAGGCTGGTAGGAATCATAGTCAGACTGGCCAAGGAAAATAGGGTCCATGGCTCTGAATGATGTAATTATACATACCAGAATATTGTTTCTTGATGGCACCAGAAATTGCTTAACCAGTTGATTTAACTCGGAGTCACCATTGGTGTTGATGCAAAAGCCTCCATAGGCTAGTTGGTTAAATAACACACCAAAAATTATTCAACTCTTTGGACACAACTTGTCCTAGTTGGTCCCACCGCGAGTGCCAAAATTTATTGACGCAGTGGATTGCACCTGGGGTAGGACGCCTAGCTCCCGCCCTTCCACACGCAACAATGGAAACTCCCCTCTCGCCTATGGGACCAGCGAAGCTGGAGGGGAGAGTCTCTAGATAAGGGATAGCTCCCTCTAATGTATCTTTTAGGCCCTGGTTTCTCTTACTACTAACAAATAAAATGAAAAAAGGGGGGATGAAAAGGGAGAGAGAGATGTTGAAAATAGAACCTAAGCCTAAAAAGGAAAAGGTGATACACCATAAAATGCTGACCCACTCAGCCCAAACATACACTTTTCACCAGGAAGAAATGCCCATACACTTCATCTGAAGGGGCAAGCTCTTTTGCAACAGTGAGTCAGGGGTCCGTAGAGATACAAGGAGGAAGGAACTAGCAAAGTTGATCTGAGACACACTTTGATAGCATATTCACATGCGTCTATATTCTTTTTGTAGACACTTCTAGCAGACCTACAGAAAGGAGACTTCATAATGCACTAGACATGCTGTAATCAATCTGTGAAAAGCATGCAAGACAATGACTAAACACAAAAGAAGAAAATAGACATATACTTTAAAGTGCAAGTCCAGAGAGAGGTAAAAATGCTAAGTCCTGATTCAAGGTAAAATCTGGTAGCACTCTGCCTTACAAGCCCAAGATATTTTTGGGCAGAGTTTTTTCCTTAAGGCTAGGAGAGTCCCCCATTCTCAAATGAGAAATTTAAATAAATTAGAAAGAGGAAAATAACTTGGCATTTTTTGGGAAAGACTTTTGGCGCTCTTTTTGCAAGCTGGCCCATGTGCGCTCTAAACCTTGGGAAGAGGGAGTCATTTTATTATCGGTTCCTGCATTGACTTTGGCATCCCAACCTTAATGAGGAAGTGCAAGTCACACCTTTTATCTGTGAACAAACTGCTCTCTTCAAGGCATTTGCGTGGCTTGTCTACTTATAAATGCAAACTAGAGAAAATAAGTTGTGCTGCTTACTGTTTGCACCGTTTGGTGACCATCTAGCAATAACTCACCTCCTCTTTGCCACTTGGACTGCTTTGTCTCTTTTTGCACCTTGTCTTCTTCCTGCTTTATTGTAGAAACCCCTATTTCCATGATCTCTGGAACTGAATATTTTTTTGACTATTTTCTATGTATTCTAATTTTTTTTGTGTTTTTTTATATGAAATAAGAACAAATTACAATTTTTGCAAAATAATTTCAAATAAATAGCAAAATATTCTCTTATCTGGCAAATCAATGATCTTATTATCCTTCCAGATGATTACAATATTAAATCCCTATCATGCATATAAAAATAATATGAAAATATTGTCTTAAAAACCTGGTTCTTCTAGAAAACTAGAAAATAACTCTAAATCTGGACTGTTTGGGTTGCTGTGTCAACACACAGTCACCGACATCGGTTACACTGCCGTCGTCGGTCGATATACTACTGATGTCGATCTCTGTCGATCAGCCACTCTGTCGACATCGGTCTTCAGTCGGTCGATGTCAGTATATGGGATGTCGATGTCAGTCTCTGCACTTCCTTGTGGCCTGAAACTACTAATGGCACCCTTCTTCAATTTCTGATTCGACTGGTATGGCCTGGTAAGGATCTGGACAAATTCTATAGAGCAGCAAAATATAGTATAGCATGGCCTATATTCTAGACGCCCGATCTCAAGAAAAATGGCTCTAATACGAAAGATCTTAATCTGAACAATTACTGAATCAAACCCTAATGAAATAAATACCTGTAAATCTTAATGACAACTTCTGTATGAAGCTATCCCTCGAATTGGCAATAGATCAACTGATATCTCACAACCTCTAAATTGTACACACTAAAGAGTGGACATTCTCCAATACAACTGGAATACTGGAAACCCTTGGCTCCTTCTCAAAAAAAACTTAGCAAAATTCTTTAATATCAATAATTAATAATCATAATTATGGCCTCTCTCCAATAAGAAACCCTTATATCCTCAAAAAGGTGTGCTTGCCCTAATTAGGGTTTCATAACTAAGAATTAGGGTTTCATAATTAAAATATGCTAAATAATTAATATTTAATTAAATCAATCAAATATTAATATCTCTCTCAATACATGTCCGATCCTCGAACCGACTAAATCTGGTGAACCAGGGAGTGATTCTGCACATGATCATACCCAAACAGGTGTGCTCCGCTGAGTGCCAAAAATCCCTAAATAATAGGAGCTCAGGCAAACATGTCCAAAAAAGCTTGAACGAAAGCCAACTGGAAACATTCTGCTAAGCCAAGCCAAGCTCCATCATGACCCTCTATCCATCATATCAGCATACGAAGGTCGCATAATAGGCTAATCATCAACTCTGAAGATGTCAACTGAAAAGGGGACATGACAATCTGCCCCTCCTAAAATTGCTTGTCCTCAAGCAATCGCTGAACAATAAACCACTCAATCCATCTGGATCCCATATGTAATCATGATCTATGCCACTATCAATCAATGCAAGATCCTACAATATCCTCTAAAATATAACCAAGAGGAATCCCTAATCAAACTCGCGAATGCGACTCAACCAAACTCCAAAATCATAACTCCCATCCCATGGCGTCAAATCTTCCCAAGTATCAAGATGAGGATCCCAACATCCAATCCATGAATGGAAATCCACTAGCAACTCAAGTAAACTCCTCACCTGAATAATGTGAACAATACCAACTGACTTCATGCACCTGTCTCCTGTACCCACTACAATATCTGAATCCGAAGTGTGAATGCTAGACATACTCATATCATCATCAACATGTGACCTGACTGTAAATGAAAGTTGAGTCCCTACCACATGTGCTAACTCCTAAACTAAACTCACCTCAAGATAAAGCTCGTCCACATGTCTCTCCTGTATTGGTGCCAATGTGCACTCTGCAGCCCACTCTACCATATCATGTCGTATGAGCCTCTTCATCCAATGAAAAAACATATGTTTGATGTTGCTGCCCCATATTTCTTTAAGAATATGTTTCTTCCCATCAACATTAAAACGAACCTCCATGTCCTTGAGACGAAGAGTGACTTCCTCAAGGGAATGAAGCCACTTCATACCCAAGACTAAGTCTATATCCCCCATGTTTACCACATAATAATCAGCCTTGAACTCATAGTTGTTTAAGCGCAATGGGAGGTCTCTAATCATCTGCTCACACCTAAGAGTGTGATCATCGGCCACCTTAAATCTAATGCCCTCGAAATCTTTGATATTGAGTCCACGCTTCTCCACAATTATAGAATCTATAAAATTATGTGTTGTCCTACCAAAACTCCACGGAGTCTGAATGAATCATCCAACTGAACGTTGGATAGGCGTGCCTCCTGCATGTGAAGCTCTAAATTTGCCTCTGCCTTAGGCTCTGAAGCCTCTGCCTCTAACTCCTCAGAATTGTCCTGCTATTTGGAATCTTTTGATTTCGAATCCTCATAAAAATCCCACATCACACGATTTGCCTTGCCCTTAGGCCTCAAAAGACAATTGTGATTGGCATCATAGGGACCTTTGCAGTAGAAGCAAAGATTCTTCCTGCGTAGATCGTTAAGAGCCTCACAATCCAAAGGTGGTGCTACTAGATTTGCCTTCGAATCATTCTTAACACCTGATTTATCTATGTTAAAATCCATTCTCTCTATTACTGTTGAAGCCCTTATTGTCCCTGGATGAAGAAGTACCTCCGGAGTTAGATTTAATGGATGGAGCTGCCATCTCCATACTTCGTGCCTTCTTCATAGCTTCCTGTAATGAAGGAGGATCAAAGGCTTTGATCCAAACTTTCAATGGTACGGATAGAACCTCGATGAAGAGAACTACCAATCTACGCTTTGAAATATTTGGCACCATGACTGCCAACCGCTGAAACTCACCAATGAAGGACTCCAAATTGCTTGTTTGTTTCAACTATGCTAGATATCAAAAGTAAACCTCGGGATCTTTCCTATCAAACCGCTCAACCAATCTATCCATGAAGTCCTAGTACTTTGTCACCTGGTTATGTTGAAGTGTGACCATACCATGGTACCACCAATCATGTACTACCCCCTCCAAGTGCAAAGTGGCGTATTTGATGGCCTCTATCTCTGTCATTGGCCTCAATGCCAAGAATGTGTCAAGCTTATGAACCCAAGCTTGAGATGTCATCTTGCCACTACTGTCAAAAGTAGTCAAAGAAAGCTTGTCAGTAGCCTTCTTCAGCTCACTAAGTTGACCTCTACTCCTCCTATCCTGTCTCACTGATCTGTAGTGCTCTCTCCTCTGATTAAAAAAATGATCAAAGGTCATCTTCTCCCAAACCTGAGGAGCTAATAAGTCCCACTCATAATTTTCAACCATGAGGGCATCTACAAATAGGGAATCTCCTGCCACCTCCTCTGTTGGTGCTTCTTCTGGTTCGTCCTAAATAAATGTAGGACGTGTAGGCCTATCAACAGTCTTGGAATGGGCCAGATGTGGTCTCTGATTAACTGTAGCACTCCTATTATCTCCTGGTTCCCCATTCTATCTAATAGGTGGATTCATCCTCTCTACCATAATAGTAAGTGCCTATAGTGCCTATGTCATCTGCTGCTGACCTGTAATCATCACACGAAAGAATCTCTGGTGTCCTGATCATCATTATGTTTGTGGCCCCTAGGTGGGCTACCCTCACGCCTGTCACTCATGGTGATTGGCTGCCATTCTAACACCTGGGTACCTTCAAGCAAGTCTCTATTACATGTGTTGTACCTATGTGGTTCCAACTCTTGTGGCTGCATGAGATTGCTAAACCCTCAGGATGGCAAGATTTTAGCTCTGATACCACTGTAGAAACCCCTATTTCCCTGATCTCTGGAACTGAATATTTTTTTGACTATTTTCTGTGTATTCTAATTTTTTATGTGTTTTTTGTATGAAATAAGAACAAATTGCAATTTTTGCAAAATAATTTCAAATAAATAATAAATTGCAAAATATTCTCTTATCTGGCAAATCAATGATCTTATTATCCTTCCAGACGATTACAATATTAAATCCCTGTCATGCATATAAAAATAATATGAAAATATTGTCTTAAAAACCTGGTTCTTCTAGCAAACTAGAAAATAACTCTAAATCTGGACTATTCAGGTTGTTGTGTCGACAGACAGTCACCGACGTCGGTTACACTACCATCGTCGGTCGATATATTAGCCGACGTCGATCTCTGTCGGTCGGCCACTCTGTCGACGTCGGTCTTCAATCGGCCGATGTTGGTATATGGGATGCCAATGTCAGTCTCTGCACTTCCCTGCAGCCTACAATTGCTAACGGTGCCCTTCTTCAATCTGTGATTCGGCTGGTATGGCCTGGTATGGATCTGGACAGATTTTGTACAACAGCAAAATACAGTATAGCACGGCCTATATGCTAGACGCTCGATCTCAAGAAAAATGGCTCTAATACGGAAGATCTTAATCTAAACAATTATTGAATCAAACCCTAATGAAATAAATCCCTGTAAATCTCAATGACAACTTCTGTATGAAGCTATCCCTCAAACTGGCAATAGATCAGCTGATATCTCACAACCTCTGAATTGCACACACTGAAGAGTGGACGTTCTCCAATGCAACTGGAATACTAGAAACCCTTGGCTCCTTCTTCTCAGAAAAAACTTAGAAAAATTCTTCAATATCAATAATCATAATTATGGCCTCTCTCCAATAAGAAACTCTTATATCCTCAAAAAGGTGTGCTTGCCCTAATTAGGGTTTCATAACTAAGAATTAGGGTTTCATAATTAAAATATGCTAAATAATTAATATTTAATTAAATCAATCAAATATTAATCTCCCTCAATACATGTCTGATCCTCGAACCGACTGAAGCTGGTGAACTAGGGAGTGATTCCACACATGATCATACCGAAACAGGTGTGCTCCGCTGAGTGCCAAAAATCCCTAAATAATAGGAGCTCAAGCAAACATGTCTGAAAAAGCCTGAACGAAAGCCAACTAGAAACTTTATGCTAAGCGAAGCCAAGCCAAGCTCCATCATGACCCTCTATCCATCATATCAGCCTACGAAGGTCGCATAATAGGCTAATCATCAACTCTGAAGATGTCAACTAAAAAGGGGACATGACAAAAATGCTAAGTCCTAATTCAAGGTAAAATTTGGTAGCGCTCTGCCTTACAAGCCCGAGAGATTTTTGGGCAGAGTTTTTGCCTTAAGGCTAGGAGAGTCCCCCATTCTCAATGAGAAATTTACAATATATAGAAAGAGGAAAAGAACTTGGCATTTTTTGGGAAAGACTTTTGGCACTCGTTTTGCAAGCTGGCCCATGTGCGCTCTAAACCTTGGGAAGAGGGAGCCGTTTGATTATCGGTTCCTGCTTTGACTTTGGCATCCCAACCTTAATGAGGAAGTGCAAGTCTCACCTTTTATCTATGAACAAACTGCTCTCTTCAAGGCATTTGTGTGGCTTGTCTACTTATAAATGCAAACTAGAGAAAACAAGCCATGTTGCTTACTGTTTGCACCGTTTGGTGACCATCTGGCAATAACTCACCTCCTCTTTGCCACTTGGACTGCTTTGTCTCTTTTTGCACCTTGTCGTCTTCCTACTTTGTCTCCTTCTGGCTCCTTCAGCCCTTGGGGCTATCTTCTGGCGGGTCGTTGCGTTCCTTGGGGTCTTTTCTGGTTGGCACTCAGGCAATTTAAAGGTGAATAGCTATTTCACCGTCTTAAATTTGACATCCGCGCACCTGTCATCATTTGAAAAACAACGGCTAATCTATCTTCTTAAAGTTGATGGTTTTTGGGACGTCACCATCCTTGGCAAATTCCTTTAGGCCTTTTCTATGGGATTTTTTTGTGGGTTTTTTCCCATGGGCTTTTTCTCGCAGACAAAAAAATTTGCGAGAAATGGCTGCCTTGATTTCTTTCGTGGTTTTCCTCGAGTCCCTTTTGAGCTCACGGCCTTCCTTCGAATTCCTTCAGACTTTTTGTCTAAAGGAATTCCTTCGAACAAAAAGTTTGAAAGAATTCATTCAATGCCTTGAGTCTTTTTCACATTTTTTGAAATCCTTCGGTTACCTTCAAAGTGCCCTTCGAGTTTGTTGAAATTGACCCTTTTGAAGGGTGTCTTTGCCAACCAAGTGCCCTCCGCAAGGGCACTTGTCCTTTGGGAGGCTCACTTGACTTCTTTGATTGAACCACTCCTTTGAACCAACTGTTGAACCACTCCTTTGAACCAACCGTTGAACCAATTGATTGAACCGGTTCAATGGTTCAAATAGTTGTTGAACCAAGGCACCAAACCGAATGCAATGAACCATTTGATTGAACCTGCTGATGAACTTCACATTGAACTTTGCCGATGAACTTAGCTTTGAACAAAAATGATGAACTTTGTCGATTGAACCAAGCATTGAACTTTTGCCGAAGCGTCGAACCAACTAAATTGAACCGAGCCGATGAACTTTGCAGTTGAACTGAAGCATTAAACTTTGCCAATTAAACCAAGGCTTTGAACCGAAGCGATGAACTTGCTGATGAACTTTAATATTGAACCAGAAAATGTTGAACCAACGCATTGAACCAAGCTGATGAACCGACTGAGTGAACCAAGTGATTGAACCATCTAATTAAACTGAAACATTGAACCAAGGTGTTGAACCAACGCGTTGAAACAATGTGTTGAACCAAGCTGATGAACCATTTGATTGAACCAAAGTGATGAACTTGTCGATTGAACCAAGGATTTGAGCCAAAGCAATGAACTAAAGCATTGAACCAGTTTAATGGTTTAACGGTTCAAAGCTGGTAACTCTTTGAAAGATCATGCCGTTGAACCACTCTTCCAACCTTAAGGAAAAGTGTCTTTGAACCATTTTAGCTCTCTTTCCTTATGAATTTCTTCAGACAAGAGTCCGAAGAAGCTTTGTAAAACCTTCCACTCTCTGAACTGGTTCTTCAATTGCCGAAAGACTACACCTATAGAGTTCATAGAAATGGACTTGCAGAGTCCGTAGAAATTCTACAGAATCTATAGAAATGGAAAGATTCATGCAAAATCAAAAAATGAAATGGCCCAGAACAGTAGGGATAGAAGGGAACCGATTTTTGGCCTGTTGGGCAAAAAATGGTCAACACTTGTACTTGTATTAATTGGTAGGTGTAATGTTGTATTAATTATGAATAGTGTATTTACTATGTTGGAGTTGATAATTTAATGTGTAAATATATAGATCTTTGGTCTATTTTAATGTTAAATATAGTGGATTTTTTTTGTTATTTTGTAGATTTGATAATGATGAGGGTATTGAGTTAACCAATATGGGACAATTCATATCTCTATCAAGTCTCATGTGCAATAAATGGTTCATAAACTAGAACTACAGTTCTCGAGATATGGTGATAGCAAGAGATTTGTATTAGTTAGCAAAATTGGCACATAGGGGTAACCTTAATAAGGTGGCATTGGGTAAGTTATGACTTAAATGGGTCATTTTGATTCATTTTGAAATTCATTTGGATCATTTGAGTTTAAAAAATTTTGTGTCTGAGTGAGATAAATATGTCCAAGCAATAAGGAGCTAGCTTTATGTGTTATGAGGAAGTCGAGGCATAGATTCAGGATAGGGAGAAAGTTCACCTGGTAAGGGACTTTTTTTTATCATTTTTCTTGTCTTTGTTATTATTTTTACTTAAAAGGAACTAGTTTAGGGTTATTTTACATAGACTGGCACTAGTGTCCCATTTTGGGCACTATTGTCCACGTCTTGGAGCTAGTGTCTAGGGTGTGTCACTACTTTCCAATGCCATTGTCCTTTTTTCAACACTAGTGTCTAGTAGTCCTAAGATGTGATGCTTAGTATTATTGACTGGTTTTTTATGTGTTTTTATTTGCTACGTTTAGTTTTTTTTTTATAATGTCTAATTTTGTTGTAAATTTTGCAGGTTGATGCCTACATGAAAGAGTTATGCATGGGGAAGATGATGGAGACTTTTCAGGGTTTGCCCTTGGTTGATGTGGAGATGGAGGTGCTTAGGAGAGTAGCCCTGAGATATGTTTATTTCTTGGAGCCTATGCTCTATGATAAGCATATGATTACTACATTATGTGGGAGGTGGGACATTGATCCAAAACTCAAAAATATTTGGTTGAAAGATAATTCAAAAATAAGAAAAACACAATTCAAATAATGTTATCTCTCAAAAGAGATGTTTTATTGATCAAAATTGCAGACCCAAACATATGCCTATCTCTGAGAAGAGATGTCTCATTTCCATTTTGGATTACATCTTCATTTATACAGGTTTTGAAGGTGTGAGGAGGATGTGGAAGGTCACCAATATCAAGAGAGATTAAGTGGTTTGAATTCCATGATTTACAACAATACATAATTTGAGGAATTACTATTTTTAGAAACTTACTATTTTAAGACTACACTACTAAAATTAAAATTTGGGGCACTTCCATTGGGTTTTTTGGGGTCAAAATTCATCGAGAAAATCTCCATGCCTTCTCACGATGTTCCCTTCATTATTATATTTCCAACGGTTCAAACGGTGAGTCAATTGGAGCTACGGTGCAAAAGTTATGGCTCCCAGAAGTTCCGCCATCAATTGGGGTGGACCCATCACCCGAATTGTCATCTGAATTATTGCCTAGATCAAACACGGACATATGCACATTCTAACTACCTACATGTGAGATGACTATCATATTATCTAGTTGTTGATCTATGGTAAGTGAGCTATATTATAGGAGGTCACTGGTCCTCAGGCCATACAGTGGGCAACTAGGTATTTCTCTACCATGGCAGTGGGGACTCATCATATATGGAGTTACAGTGATTTATTGTTGACTTTTATTGTGATGTTCAATGTTTTATGATTGCATAAATTCCTAGCTATGTTACTATCTTCATTTATTATTGTAGATGGGAGTGGTGTCTTTATTTACTATAGGATGCATGAGATAGTGCAGGACATCAAGGAGCATGGCACCATGTACGCTTGGGGTCATACGATGCTTACTCATTTATATAGGGATATATACTGCTTTACACATGAGATGTGTAGTGGGGATATCAGTGCATCGATGCTATTACACTACTAGGCATATGAGCACATAATTATGAGTAAGCCAGTGGCACATGCATGGGATGGATGGGCTCATCCATAGGTGTTTGTAGAGATATGGACCGTGATAAGTCACACACTGAGGAGGAGCACTACATAGTGTTTGAAGTTACTAGATAGTTTGATAGTAGGGGATATCATCTAGAGACCCTATAGGGGTTACCAAAGGTGGCCTAAGGATAGTACATAGCTAAGATAGATTCAGGTTAGTTGTTGGATACATGATCACTGGGAAAATGTATACGAATGATTTTAGTATGATAGGATCACTTGATAGTTTGATGTTATGCAAGATGTGCCACCAACACCTGTGATATGGTTGAGGATTTCTTGAGTTCTTATAAGGCTAGGTAGTATGTCAAGGCCATTTGTTATTGAGCTAGCTCCCATTCCATTGACAGAGCATGATCTTGATATTGAGGTACTAGATATAGATGATGTGGGAATGATTGAGGCCCACTCAGCCTAGTGGAGTGACCACAGATGAGCACCTCTATTTTTGAGAGGTGAGATGATTGTGGATGAGGTATTTGATGTAGATCCCTTAAGGGTTGTTGATGGTAAGTTAAATATCATGTTTGTATGTTTTTTGTAAAGTTTATTATGTGTTTATATGATAATACTCTTATGAACTATGTGGATACTTGCAGGTTCAGGAGATGATGAGTATTGATAGGTTATTATTGAGTCAACATTGTGTGAATTGACACGGCATATCCCTAATGATGTCATGGAGGATAGATTGGTGAAGAGGGCCATCAATGTTGCTAGGGTGCATGCCCATTTGTTTGATTAAGCTATGATAGTGACTGTGGTGCATAGGCAAGTAGCGGTAGATAGAGATGAGGCACGTGCTTAGTTACATAGGCGTACCATTCTTAGACATGTTGTTCTAGGTGAGACTAATAGTTCGATAGTAGAAGGCTATATATGACTTCAGTGAGAGCATGCCGAGTGTATGGTTGAGATGGGCATGTATCGGGAGAGAGTAGGTGGAGTCGTAGATTGAGGTCACATAGAGATAGTGGGGCCTATCGTTCTAGTTTTGATGTATCTTAGAGTGAGAGTGAGGGGGCTAATCCTAGTAGTCATGTTTTCATCATTGAGTGATGCACCATATTTGTATTGAAATGATATTCTGAGTTATATATAAATGGTTATTGCTTAATTTGGCATTGTTTATTGACAACCAGATTGTGTTATATTGTATATATTTTTATGTGTTGAATTAGTTTGATTGTTTGAAATGTTGAGATTTTATATTTTGTTTTGATTGGAGTAAATTTAATGGATTTGTATTTGTTGTATGTTTTTTTAGGCATATGTGTAGGAGATTAAGTTTTTGTATTTTATTAGTATATGGTTTTTGTTTATATTCCATAAGATATATGTGGTATGCACTTTTTGAACCCGAATGGCATGGAGAACCAATGACCATACTGCTCATGATGTGTTAATGTAGACATAGACTATGAAATTGAAGCTGACTATGATGCATTACTCGTATGTGATTGTGTAGACTTTGGTGAAAAAAGATTGACTGGTTGACATACTAAAACTTCACTTTGAGTTGTATGACTTACTAAAAATGTCTTAATTGATGTGCAAATTGAAGTTGGGTTCTTATATTTGTAATTATTTCCATATATTTGTATTGGTGGTTGAACTAAAACTATGCCCATGGGTTTGTAGTTGCTCCCAAATATCTTGATTGGTGTATGCATTAGAGGTGCGTTCTGAACTCTATAATTATTTCCATAAATTTTAATTGGTGATTGAACTAAAATTATGCCCTTGGATTTGTAGTTGTTCCTAAATATCTTGATTATTGTATGCACTAGAGGTGTGTTGTAAATTCTATGAACTAGTTAATATCACTATTGAGGCTATAGTGTACGAGACTACTCATAAATGGGTGTCCTAAAAATCATAAGGCTTGTACAATGAGTGACCAATGGTTCCTTAAAAGGAATGTCCTAGAATAACTTTGTCATAGAGGAGTGTGATTTAGGAGGGTATGGTGAATGATGCCTCGGTGCCCCCTGTGTAAACTCTTTGATGCCTTGAGTAACATATTGGTCGATGCGAGCTCAGAGTGCATAACAATGATCAGTTGAATGCCCATTTATCCTATAAAATGATAATATGGCTTATGTGGTACCCGGTACAAGTAGTTTTGTGGATGATGATTAATAGAATAAAGTGTGCTCATCCACCTATCTAATAGTGTATGCAAAATGTTATGAGGCCCAACCTTATTTGAAAACTGTATAACCTCTCTATGTATATCATGTGTTCTCCTCATTTTAGAACCTTACCAAGTATTTTTATTGGTTAAATTTTGTTCCACTAGTTTTTTAACAAGAAGTGGAGTGGGATCTTGTACCATGTTAGATGATTGGGGCTCTAAGAGGCCTATATCCAAATTTGTCTATGAATGTGTAACCACTAGTCCCAATTGTGCCACTAATTTTATAGCTGCATTGCATAGATGTTTGTATGATTTAGATGTTTGATATAACAATCTCTCCTTGAGAGGATAGATTAAACTTCTAACAAAGATGTAATGTGCTTATAAATTTGTTGGTTGATAAATCAGTTAATGCAAACAAGATTTAAACTATAAAATGTATTTAGATGTAGGCTATATCTCACCCTGATGTAATTAATGTAATCTATCATGTGTGACTAGAGGTCTCTAGCTCCTCATATGTGTGTAGAGATCCACTAGGGATTGTATGGTGGAACCAATCTAGTGATTTCCCATTTAGGGAATTTGGAAACACTTGTAGTAGAGTTAACTTATTTGTAATATGGGCCATGGCTTTCTCATAAGCCTAAAGATGCAAGTATGGATCTCCATGTCCATCAAATATAGGTAACACCAGTATCTGAAAGTTATGTGGCAACCTTGTAGTTGAGATTCTATGTGGAATAGGGATATTATGTATAACATTGACATTAGACTGAGATTGGTATGCTTTTTTTCTCTAGAGTGAGATGATGTACTTATTGTTACAAGGCACCCACAACATGCATTAAATAAATTAACACTTATGAAGGTATATGACCATTATCAAGGGGTTCGTTTAATGCTTGAAATTTATTCTTTATCTTAGCCATTGGTAAATTGTATTGGAAATTTCTTCTAGAGAGGGTTGGTTCATTCTCAATAACCTTTGGAGGTGTGATAGATGGGACCTAGTTAGAGGGAAATGAGCTACCACCCTTGTTTAAGTTTGTTTGATAAATAGGTTCTACTATAGTAAGGGGGGTTAAGGGGGATTCATTGGTATCTTTTATATTTTTAAGTTGTGAAGGAGTATCACATGTTATTTGAATAGAAGGTACTCACCAAATGTCTCACGAGTTCACCAAATGTTTTAACTTTATAGGGTTTTACTATGTAAATTCTAAGTTAGAATAAAGGTTTGAGTGTGTTGCTAATCTGAAATAAAATTAGAAATTATTAATTCAATGGAACTTTTTTAAAATAACAAGTGTAAGAAAAAAAGGAACTTATTTAGAGATATACAGAGTTTTTTGTGGATCAGGGTACTGGAAACAATTGAGCAAACATAAAGGAATCTTTTATCTTGTGATTGTTTGTTGAGATCTGACTCTTGATAGTAGCACCCCTCTTAGGACAATAGTGCTATGTGGCACTAGTGTCCAATTCTGGTGCTAATGTCCTTTCTATAGGGGTTGTCTATAACTTTCAGGGAAGTTGCAGGAGCTTTTGGAGGTCCTGTAGGTGATTCTATGTTGCACAGGGGCTTGTCTGTGTCAATATTTTGATCGAATCTTCTCCAAAACCCTAATGAATACCTACACAAATGAAACAATGAATGAATCAAATGTAAAAAAGAAAAGGAAAAACTGGTTTGTGGGATGTTACGATCATGCGAAATAAAACTCCTATTGTCTTGGTTATTGCCTACATTAACCCTAATGGTAGGGGTCTCAGATCGCATGTAGTTCTCATTTAGGGAATGTGCACCATCAACTTGCAGGGTATGCTAGAATGAATTTCGTCTAGGCCCTTCTTTGATCAAGCATGCAAATGTCTAGGTGTGAAAACTTAGTTGCAGAGTATTTGAGTTGTACTATTGGTTGATTTTATGAAAATAAGTGCCAAAATAGTAATTGTTAGATGTAAAATGCCTTGTGAGGCTCTTTATATATGAGGATCTTTGTTTTAAATATAATATCTTCTTCATTGGTCGACAAGTCATGAAAAAGATATAAAAAACATAAAAGAAGGCTCACGGAGGGGTAAGGACTCAAACATGAGAGAAAGGGCTCGTCGAACAATAGAGCCACAACTGGACACTAGTGTCATGTGGCACTATTGTCCTAAAAGTGGCACTAATGTCCTAAGGCTCAAAATAGCAAAAATTAGGGAGGACAGGCTAGGGACCCCTGGGATTGGGAAAAGGTAAATCGTGACTACTAGGAGTGTTGCAAATAATGAAAATAAGACATAAAAAATATCAAAAGACTCAAAATGACCATGCGAACAAGGACTATAATCATCACTAAGACCCTCATGTGAAAGAAAAACAAAAGACATAGTACTTGTGGTTGCTTGACCAAATTAAGGTGTTTGCAAAAACAAACATAAAAAGAGAGGGAAGAGTAAGGCAGAGAAGAGAGCCTCCAGATCTAGAATGAAGTCAATGCATCAACCATCGAACCAAGTGCCCCTGCTACAGTTATACCACTATAGGATAAGTTTCACTAAAGTCCTACCTCTAAGAACATACAATGGAAAGAGTCTGAGGAAACAAGGGGGTTATGCTTCAAATATTAACCCTCACTAAATATAAGTACTAAGAATTTTTAGCAAATTACACAAACATCTAATGGTAATTTGTAGATTAGCACATAAATTAAGAGTACTATAAAGGAGAAATGAGATATCTCAAACAATGATTATAATAGCAAAGCACATCATAATCGTCATACACATATAGTAGCAGAGTATTAATCCAATTAATCTAGCATTGACAAGCATTCAAAAATGGAGATGAAAGATAATTGAGACACAAAACAAACCCTTTACAGAAAACAAGGATTGTATTCATTAAAAAAGTAAGTGTTATAATAATCGATCTTGACCAACTTTACAGTCTAGAAATGAAAGAAAAAATAGGTGAATTCTTGGCTATAATCCGATAGCACTTTCGAATAAATTTTCATCGACCCCTATATTACAATGAAGTTTTGCTTATATAGATGAGGATGGGGCTCACCATCAAATAGTGTGAGTATCCCATCCTAGGCCATGATGGCCACTCATGACAGTTACAATCATAATTTAAAATGCAAAACAAATAAATCCCTTCAAACTTTTAAAAGATCTGCAGGGGGCATGGGGGGTGGGGCACTACTTAGTTGATACATAGAGGCCACTGTGAAAGTCTAGCTCCTAACTACTTTGATCTAGCATCTCTAACCTCCAATGCAGACACCACAAGGTTGAACTTCTATCTAGCTTGGTAAGGTTCATCAGGGGCTCCCTGAATATCACCTCGTCTTGAGTCATCAATCTTTGATAGACTTGGAAGGGTGCTTCCATTGAAACCTGAACCTTAGAGACCTAGTTGATGCTCGTCATGGATTACGTTGATAGCTCCAAAACTGACCAGGCCCCCTCGTTTACTTTGGTGACCTCCCTCATGACCTAGTCAAATTGACCCAGGTGGACTCCAAATTTTTCTTAGTCCAATAGGTTGCCATCAGGGTGGAATAACATAGAGATATTGACCTCCTTGAAGTAGGTCAATATCTTCTTCCTACCCTCTTCCAAAGGTCTAATTATAGTACAAGCCATGGTGAACCACTCCTCCATAGTTGCCTTCGTGTTCCCGGCATACGTTTGATACAACCCCAAGTCTGAGGTTGGCATTAGTTTCAACTTTGGGAACATGCCTTTGTTAATCACCACCTGTAGTTTCCTACACTTTTTATTTATCTCTGGAATCCTCTCCAAGTAAGCTAGAGTCCTCTAGATAAGCACATTGGTCTTAGCCAGAGTCTCCACTACCTTCCCGAGAACTAGGAAGAGTAGTAGGAGGGCATCCTTGACCTACCCAATTAGTCAGACGAGGAAAAAACTCTTAACCTAGACTTCCAAGGTCCAAACCTAGATTTGCATGTCCTCAAGGAGCTTTTCCAACATATCATGAGTTGCCTGGAGAATGGAGAGTGGGCATGTGTCTGATATAACCCCAAGTCTAAGGTTGCCATTAGTTTCAACTCCAATAACATGTCTTTCTTAATCACCACCTGCAGCTTCCTACACTTTTGGTTTATCTCTGTAATCCTCTCCAAGTAAGCTAGAGTCCTCTGGATAAGCACATTGGTCTCAACGAGAGTCTCCACTACCACCTCAAGAACTGAGAAGAATAGTAGGAGGGCATCCTTGACTTTCCCAATTAGTTTGATGGGGAAAAAGCTCTTCACTTGGACTTCCAAGGTCCAAACCTAGCTTTGCATGTCCTCGAGGAGATTTTTTGACATATCATGAGTTGCCCAGAGAATGGAGAGTGGGTCCTCAACCATCCTTTCTTCTCTAGTGGAAGTCCTCACCTTAGTGAGGGAGAATAAACCCTGATGGGTCTGCCAAACCACCAGGTTCCCCTCTTGGATGAACTTTTGCATTAATGTCCTTGTCATGCTCCCTAAAGTTTGGTCAAACCTCCATTGTACATTTGTGTCACCCTGGGCAATCATCTTGGGCACCTGCGACCTTGGGACCATTCCCCGGGTTGCGGGAGGTGTAAGAGGGGTGGCCGAGATGGTGGTGAAGGGAGAAGGATGAGGTGGAGGGGAAATGGAGGAGGTGAATGATGAAAGCAGTGGAAGTAGGGGGGGCATGGGAGCGAAAGGAGGATGGAAAGGGAGACACATGGGAACATTTGTGCCTGCCACTACTCCTAGGTCATTTTCACTTGAGGGGGAATTGCCCCTGAGAAAGGGTCGTTAAACGGAAGGGAAGAGATGGATTGGTTGAAGATAAATCCTGGGGTGCCCTCAGTAATGGAAAGAGGAGATCGGGGAGCAATGCACCGAGGTGTTGTGATTGGGGCTAAAGGAACTATTGGCGCTAATGGGGGAGGTTGGATTGGAGCAAAAGGCCTTCGACTTATATTCAAAGTGTGGGTTGCCTTCTGCTTCTTCTTGGGCCTCTTACCGAAGTCAGTTCCAGATGTTGCAGTGGAAGGATTGGTCAGAATAGCAGGAACTATGGGCATCGATGGTAAAGGACTTGGAACTGTCGAGGGAGATGTGGGGATGACTCAAGGGGGAACTGGGATGGTTGTTGTTGCTGGCGATATGTTCGTAATGGTTGTAAGCACTCTTGTTGATGAAGATATGTCTGATGGTACCTGGACTAAAGGCAAACCCAAAGAAGGCACCAAGAGGGTTTTGGGTTGTGAAATGGATGGGGCAGAGGGGAACAAAGAGGTTAGGATGCTCAGGAAGACCAAGGCCAAAGGCACTTGGGTAAATGATGGAAGGGGTGTAATTGGGAAAAGAGGAGGCACCACTTGGGAGGTTTGTGGGAGTGGAGTGGAACTAGTGGGTGTTGGGACTAGGAGTTAGAAAGTGGTGAGAGTGAGGGATGGAAGGGATATGGAAGAAACAAGAGATGTAATGGGTAACACCTATGTTGATGCCTATTGAGAGCCTCATTCTAGGTTTGTCCTCAGACTGTCAGTCACATCGAACCTCAGGGTTTGTGCAGCTTGGGGTTGAGGTGCCGATGGTTGAATTGGATGCACCTGGTTGCCTATCATTGAGTAACGTAGGTCTAACCCAATCATGGCTAGACTATGGGAGTTGTCAAAAGAGGTGGAGGTGGAGTCAGGGCATGATGAGCGACTAGAGGAGGTCGAGGTGGAGCTGAGGTGCAAGGAGCAAGATCCATCAGAGGAGGTGGAGCTTGAACTAGAGCACGAACAGGAGAAGGTGGCAGAATGCCTTGAAAAATCCTCCTAGAAATAGCAAGAGGAGTTGATGTTAGATTCTCCACGGATCTAGCAAGAGTTGGAGGGGGAGCAGATGGGCCTACTGCCTTCTTTCCTTTATTCTTCTTCTTCATCACAATCTGGAACAATACCTCTTGGTTGTTGATGGCATCTAAGTATAGCTCATCATCATCTTTAGATTGATGATTGTAGTTGAAATTAAGGCGAGCCAAATACTGAGCCAAGTGAGATCTAATCATCCCCTTGGGGTCCCAATGTCAGATCTCGACTCTTGCTAGGGTGGAGTCCCATCCGACCACCATCTTCTAGAGGGAAGGGAAGGCCTTGTACATGTGGTGCCTGATAGTGATTGGGAGTGGTGGGCATGCCTTTTACTAGTAGCCTATATAAAAGCCAAAGATGCCCTCTACCAACTACTAAGCGATCCACTACTCTGCAAGATGATCCGAGACAAAATACAATAAGCAAAGGGGTTGCTTGAGGACACTTGCAATTCAGATCATGGTGTCTTCTCAATAGTAGTAGTAGTCCCCTTTGGCGGTGATGAAGTCCCAAACTGTTTGTGATAGCCAGAGCATCAAGGCCTCATTAATCACGTAGACCGCTAGATAGAATTATTTGCAGATGTTCCAGATGTGGTTCTGGAACTAGTGGCCATATAGTTTGTAGAAAACCACATGAACCGTCAAGCCCTCAAGAACCCATGCAATAAAAATCAAAGGTTTGAAGGAGAGCATCCCATAGACCACATCTACAAGGTAACTCATCATATAGAAATTGCCTCTAGATCAGGCAATTGTGATGGCACTGACCAACTTGAAGTTGATTGGTCCTCCCATGTCTGGGACTTTCGAGTATGTGAGGATCATATGGAGGGGCAGCCATAGTTCATTAGCGTGCAAGGAATCCTAGGCCACAAACAATCGGTTTAGTAAAATCATGCCTATCTGAACTTCCTCTTGGAAGATGTAGACTGTGTATGCATTTATGTCCTCCTTGTTGACCCATTTAGCATTAGGTTTCTCAACCCAGTCGTGCAAGACATCATATATTTGGTAGATCTCCATCCAGGCCTTCACCATTGTTACATCATAAGAGAAGATGGAATATGGGAGGGAGTAATATGCCTTGTAAGCATTCCTAGAGATATCGATGATCTAGTGCCAAGAGTTTGGTGAGCACACCTAGTCATGGCCCCTATCTTGCACTCAGATGGTGGTGAGAAGAAGGTTGCCGAACAAGTTCGTGCAGGGAAATGCCTATGGCTAGGTTGCAAACCTGTGAAGTCAACATTTCTTGTAAGACCGAAGGGCATTGCCAAATTCTACTTGTTGGTCATCGCTAGTGCTTGAATCTCTGGGTACTTACTCGACCGCTTTGAACATGTCATTGTAGTGCTTGAACTTGGTCAAGCCAACTGGGAATATGGTATCTCGGTATGTAGACTCAACCTTTGGGTTTGAAGAGGATGCAGCCATTGTAGCAGGATGGAGTGGCAATAGCAAGGCTCTGAGCATATGAGGCATGAAATACAAAGGTACTTTGAGAGAATTGGAAAGCTAAGAGTTGGGGTGCTCTCGAAGGTATGCAATGGTAACCATTAGCAGGCTTTCCTTAGGCTTTTATAAATGCATGCACACAGCCCTATTAATGGTGTTTGGTAGCTCACTTTCTACAAATTCATATTTGAGTTGGTGGTTGGATTTCCTCACTTTACTTCTAAATCCAGTTAAATTTAGAGCCCACGATCCATCGCCGCTAGCCAGATTTAGCAATGGCGATGGTATGTTTTAAAGTTTTCCAATCGAGCCCAGCTTTTTATTTCGTTAATGCCCAACATGTGGTAGGTACGTGATCATGTCCCTTATAGGCTTCCCAATTAACTCCTGCTTTACGACACGTGTCATCTGCTCATTGATCCTTTTGCTAACGGTTGACACCTAAGCATGGCTTCATACTCTATGCAGTATCCTTAAGAAGGGTGAGGTGTCACTTAAGGACATGTGGCACTTCTTGATTAGTTCTCCGGCCTCATCCGTACCCCATTTCGATCCTTCCAGGGCCTTAGGTGGCCGCCAGTTCATCTGCGTTACTAGGCGACATGGCACCCTCTGATTAGGCCGGTCTCTCTCGAGCTCTAACATCTCTAATAGGTTTGGGCACTAGCCGCTTTAACAACTCAATGATGTGGCACCTTCTGATTGGGTTGGGCTCTCCTGTGAAACCCACAAAAAAGACTAAGAAAGAAGTTAAAAGACATACAATACATTTAATACTTACTCATCTGTCATTAAGATTTTGATTTACCACAAAGGACGATAGGTCAGTTGCTTCAGAAAAGGAATGAAACTCCAAGAACTCCCTTCGAATGCAGGCCTGCAATGTTAGCACCTTAATCCTTAAAAGGACAAGTCTACTTTAGTCATAAAAGCAAATAAGGCTTGTTGCTACTTGGGGAAATTGGGGCGACATAAGATTCTAAGGATTTTGGTTCGGGCGAAACTGACAAGGACAAAAAGAAAGGACCATGGCGCTGTGGTTCATGGGATTTCAAAATAAGGGTCCCCCATTTCGAAGAAAAGGGGGTGTGTTGGCCACAACATACTTGCCCCTAAAGATTGCTTTGTTTTCTTTAAGCTTCAGATACTCGATCAACACTTCACTCTCGATGAATGATACTCTAGTTCCACTACTCATCTCTCTATTATATGAGTCACATGAGTGATTGAAATGACTAGTTGTACCACGAGCCTATTGTCGTTGAGACTATGAAACATCTATTCTCGAAGAGGATCGAAGACGATAGTCTCTTCTTAGATAGGAGATGGATAGGAAAGAGAATACTATCCTCTTCATCTCTTCTTAATCAGAGGAGAAGACTGAGAATCAGAGGAGAAAAGCATGCTCTCTAGCTAGGCAAGCTAGCTCGAGAGATGGCAGTAAGGGTATTTTGAGTTGCCTTAGGCAAGAAATAAAATTTGTTTTGCAAATATACGCGTTGCAACACACTAATTAGAGCAAAGAAATGGAAGGTCAGAATCAAGTGATCACAGTCAATTTGCTTCAGGGCCTACATGTCCCTTGTCTAGAGCATCAAACACTCTTGAGAATTATCTCAAGTGTTCCCAAAACTCTTGGGGACTGCTTGAAGTGTTCCCAATGCTCTTGAGGATTGCTTGAAGTGTTCCTTAGGCTTCGGGGACTCCCTGAGTCATTGCTAATTCTCCATACCTCTAGCCCCAATCGGATCCAATTTTTTGGGTGAGGTTTTTGACACTGCTAAGTGCACGTTTATTGGTTCAAATGGACAACCCTACAATAATGACTTATTCAAGATATGTATCAAAATCATATATGTTTTCCCTCGCAATTAATTGAAAATCTTAATTAAGTACTCTAGTTGTATCATACATGTATTATGATGTTTAATTACTAGTAATTGAGTTGTTTGTATTGCATTTAGTTGTAATCCATACATGGAATATCATGGAAGGTAGAACGGTTTGACATCCCAAAACCAAAAATTTACATACTACACAGAAACAATTTGACGTCTCATTGAAAACTAGATTCCCTATGCCCCTTCACATGTAGGACTAGAAACAAAAATGAAAGGAACATCACGAGCTTCTAATTTTAACATTCATAAAGCATTTCGAACTTGAGTTTCTAAGAGAAAATGGATGAATGCATAAACCATAACTAATGATTGCAAGGAAACAAACTAAGACAAGGAATGACAATTCTCAAGCCCAAACTGATCCTAATTTATACATAATCCACTTACTGCATAGCTTGATTACAATCTGAGCACATTGATCATGAAAGATGTGAAACTCAAACAAACTGAATAACCCAAGTACCAGTCCAAACAAAACCAGTAAATTTTGCTAAAACATCAGTCTCACTAGGGGCTAAATTTGATGGCCATATGGCCATAGTTACGCTTGTTTGCACTGTATATCTTGCATGCAAGGTGATATTTTGCCAGACCATCAAAAACAGTGAAGGAATTATATAAAATTTACATGACAAGCATGGTCGACTTAGTCCCTGACACTGACTAATAAGCTCAAACCAAAAAACAGTTGCCTAACTGTAAATTGTTGTTACGATCTCTTTAAAGTTAGATAATAGAAATTAATAATTAACTTACCCACCAGATGTAAAATATGTACTTAGCATGAAGAGTTACTAAAATATGATGGTGAAATACAGAGGTCGATAGACTGGACCCTCTGAATCCGTTCTTGATAGTTATCTTCGTTTAATTAACTGTTACAAATCCAGGAGACCCTTCTTCCAGCCATAAAGGTACAGGATAATGAAAGGAATTTCTTGGTAATATCTTCGAATAATTATTTAAAATGTCATGACATAGCAAAGGTTATCAGCAATTATCAGCTTTAAGGATGCAATCCAGCAAAGGGCGAAATTGGTGAAAAATGTCAGACATATCACAACTGATTTGATAACAGAGATCATCATGAAAATTAATGAAATACTAGGAATGTGAGCATCATTCCTGAATGATGCTATCTGTTTCTTCACCAAATGACTTGTGAAGCGCAATAGCTTTAATTCCATCCTCTTTTGGAACGCAAATTAAATCATTCTATTGTAACTGCTGTGATGATATCTCAACTTGCACTAAATTTACGACTAGCAGACGCTGGGCCTTGGTTGATTCCAAGACATTTAACCTGTCTTGAATTGTAACTCCTCAGCCTTGAAACTTCAAAATAAAATAAAAGACCCAGTAAGCCTTGTATCAAGTTGTCAATTCATAGGCAAAGCTGTTCTTTCAGGTCCAAAAGTCTTAACAAACCATCTTACTTGCCATTGAAGTCCTGCATCTAGGAAAGCATTCAATGCTGTTCGGTGGAGTCGAACATCCAGTTTTAGTCCCGCAGAATGAATATCCTGTAAAAACCTAAGTAATTCATCATACCTATTACTTTTTGAGAAAGCATTCACCACAATGGCAGCCATTGCTCGATCAATAGAGCCCTCACCTTTCTTGAATTCATTTAACAAATTGACAGCTTTGTCAAAGTGGCCGACCTTAGTGTACCCAGCGATTACACTAGTATAGGTAACCCTATCTGGAAAAATTGTCATGCCTCTCATTTCCTGCAAGAGTTCCTCCACTCGGTCCAAGTTCCCGGATTTGCTATACATGTCTATAAGAGAATTGTACACCCAAGCATTTGGGGCACATCCTGATCCCTTCATGCTATAAAACACACGCAATGCATCATTTGCATTCCCGAGCTTTGCATACATTGCAATGACATTGGAATACGCAACCACACACCGCTTGAAACCCTTGATCCTCATCTCACCCAATAGAGCTTCTGCAGTTCGATACATTCCTAACAGGGCATACACATTGATCATGGAAGCATAAGTCACCTGCCCTGGCTGGCATCCTAATGACACTAATTCTTTAAAGATCTTGAGAGTGTACCCTGGTCCTCTTCTCTTCATATACCCATTAACTACCGCACACAGAACACAGTCAGTCACCTTAATGTCTATTTCCCTCATCGATTTGAGCACTCCAAAGGCCTGCTCACACATCCCTGAGTCCACATACAGTTGCACCATGGTGGAAAATGTAACGATATCCCTGAGACACCCTGCATTGTGGGCCTCATAAAAAAATTCTTCTGCCCTATCCACCATCTTGGCCACTGCAAATGCATGAATCAGAGAATTGTACAAATTCTTATCAGGCTCGAACCCTTCCGCTTGCATTTCCCTAAAAACTGCCACTGCATCAGAGGATCTCCCAACTTTTCCCATGGTATCTACCACGATACTATAAGCAATCTTATTGGGTTTTATACCCTTTTCTCTCATCTCTCCATAAACATCCATAACTTTCTCCATCTCTCCCTTATTTCTCAAAGTGGCCATCACAATACAATAACTGTCAATGTCTAGCAAAAACCCATTAACCCTCATTCGTCTATAGACAGAAATCGTTCTGTCATACATTCGACTTCTCATACAACCACGCATCAAGGCATTATAAGCAGCAACCCTACGCTCCTGGTCGTTCTCCATTATTCTAACCCATGTTTCTGCAACGTCAAATTCACGTGACTTAACGGACTCTGTAAGAACGCTAGACAGAGTTCCAAAACTCGGCAAAAGCCGATAACTTCCTATATCTTCTGCAAGCTGTCGCAAAGCATACCACTGTTTTGAATCCAATAAATACTTAGCTAGAGCTTTCAAGGTCTTGGAATTCAGCCTGAATTCCGGCTGCTGCTTTGCCACTTGGTACAATTTTCCGCCTAGAATCTTAGTGTTGGAGGTTTTAAGCATTTTAGACAGAAACCTATTTGAAAAATTGCGATTAAATACCTGCAAATCCTGCTTGATTTCTTCCACGGGCGCTTCCGCCACCACGGCGAATCGAGCTTGGCGTGCATTGACGGAAATTTTGCCATAGGAGAGAAGAAAATTTGAAGGTTTGGATAGCAACGAGGCTGAAGTTGTTGGCCTGTAAAATGTGGAATTTGGATTGAGGTGAGAATAGTGCAATAATGAAATCAAGGGTAGTGACAATTTTTCCACATCCATCTCCTGCGCCCAGTTTAAGAATATCCAACGCTATCCTCTGCTAAAATATATTATTGCGTTCTTATTATTTAAAAATATCTATGATATTTACCACCTTATTGTCCCAATTGGTAGCAATCTTTTCATCCAATCATGTATCATGAGACCACATCTTTACACTAATACGAAAAATTAATTCAATTTTAAATAGGTATTTATCTTGGTGCATTTAAGAAATTAGAGATCCTTTGAAAAGGTATCTTGCATTTATTATCATATAAATCTAGTGAGTATTTACAAATATTTTAGAGAAATTAAGTAAGAATTTAAAAAGTATTTATTATAGTAATATAGAGATCTAATTCTCAATATTGTCATGTCGAAATTGTAAATCAGAATATTTTTTTGCAATAACGTACAAACCGGACCAAACACCATTGAATCACTCTAATTCATTTGCATACGTCATGTGTAATATCTGAAATGTAACAATATATCCTTAATTGGGGCATGGCATTGTAAGCAACCGTTATCTTCATTTAATTCAATAAGAATCAAATTACCATTGTGTAGGCAATATTTAGGAGCAATTAACTAAAGCAAAATAATCAAATTTCAACATTATATAAAACACCTAAAAGCTAATCAGAATTAAATAGTTAAGTAAATCAAATCAATTGGCTAAACTAAAAATTCATGGAAATCATATTCAAAATTCAACAAATATTTGAATTATGATTTCATCATAACATCATCAGAAAGTTGTCATGCACTAAGTATTTATAGAGACATATTTGAATTAAGGTAAGACATGTCTTGTTAATGCACCCTCTTTCTAAAATAATCAATGTTTTTGTCTCAAAAACTGAGTTCATTTTTAGCCATACATCTTGTTCTAGATCCTAGGGTCACAATTAATTTGCCAAACCTATTAATACCAAGGCCATTACACACTTTCAATAATATTTTTAGTGCAAAGAAATCATGTAGAAATATTTTTGAAAGATTCACCAATTCTTCTAATTCATTCACAAATCAATCCACTAGTACTTGAGGAGATGTTACAGGGGCTTGCTTAAAGACATTGTTAAAGATTTCGAGCTCTATATATGGGCATGAACATGCTTGTGGATCGGCTTTGATGGTAAGTCCATGGAGAAGGTATAAATTATCTTTTTTTATGCTTTCTTGTTTGTTTATTTACCTCATAGACCTTGTTTAATCGAGGGGTAGGCTTAATATGTTAGTTCTTGATGCTTGTTCTTGATTTTTGTCACTAATAAATGGATTAATCTATGTTTTAATCTTACTCCACATTTGGCATGCCTAGTGGGATTGCACACCCCACAAAACTCTTTAAAACCCTGCCTAGCCTTCTAATTATCAAATTTGATTGTTTTAGATTACGGTAAAAGCAGGTTTTGAAGGGACCCCAAAACCCTTTAACAGAATCAAAAAAGATAAAGCATTAACAACTACCAAGAAAATCAGTCTAAAAACCTAATGTAGAGCAGCATCTAAATCAAGTTTTACAGGGACCTGAAACCACAAACATAGACCAATAAAAGTACCCAGGTTTTACAAGGACCTGAAACCTCAAAGAACTTACAGCATAGGGTAAAGAATGCAAAAAAAATATATCTTTAGCATTCTGCCCTGGCCAACAATGCAGGTTGCCATTGCAATAATGACACACAAGCATTTATCGGGACATTAAAATTATGAAAAATACCTTTAGTTTCTCTGTCCCTTTGATTTGGTTGAGACATCGTCAGATCCAACAATAATGACGGTTGTAGCCATGTCGAGAAAAAGGCCGTGCTCCACCCGCCCTCAAACCCTAAAATCACATTGCCCGCAGCCCTGGCATCCATACACCAGCGGATGCCCCATGTCGAACACCAGAACTGCATTGTTCATCCGGTTCCACGCCCCGCTTTCGGGATCCATGTTCTGCGCCCCGATTACGTTTTGCAGCTTTGACAGTCACCTCAAGAATATCCCATCGTATTTGTACAGAACCGAGGCCAGAAACACAAGCACCGCCATGAAGCACAGTCCACTGTGAAATATAGGCACAACCTTGAAGACATAGGCCGAGACAAACCACAAACCAAGCCGCAGGAGCATAGGCAGAACGCAACCACTGCCATCCAAAAAATCCATACCATAACTCAGACGAGTCGCAGTAGTCCTGTTCTCCATTCCTGGAATGCATCACCCTCAACCCTAGACCTAGGGTTTCAACAGGAAGAGAGAGGCAGAGCCCCACCTCCCCCTTTCGTTTAATTTTACTATTATCAAATTTGATTGTTATTTGGCATTCATTTTCTCTTTTTCTTCTAACTTTTTTGTATTATGCTTACTAGTTTTTGGCAAGATCACTCATGTAAATGGTGACTTCAACCTGCGAATTGATAAGATTACTTTATACTACTCTCTGTTTGCTTTGTGTATTTTGGCAGATCGATAGACACGACTTGTAAAATGATGGGATTGACTAGAAATTGGTGGGAGCACCTTGCTCAATAGTGAAGTTGTTATTTTGTATTTCACTATGTTTTCCTACAATCAACAGACTTGATTTACAAAACAACGAGATTGACCTGTAATTAGTTGGGTCGATAAACAAACAATGAGGTTGATAAAAGGTAAACTATGTTTTTTGTTGTATCATTTATTGAAATGATGAACTCATATAGTAATTGGTGGGTTCATCTTGCTAATAGGTGAAGTTACCAAAATTGTATCTTTGACTCCCTATAGAATAGCAGGTTTGACATATAATCAATAGGATCGCCTTGTTAAATGATAGGATCACCTTGCTAAATGACGAGATCAGTCTATGTGAAAATTTCTTGAGACTTGAAAATTATAGAAATCAATTTCATCTTGATAACCAAGATCATTATTTGAATGCTTAAACATTTGTTTTGCAAGTTTTGATATTTAAAAAAAGTATTGTACACAATTTCACAAGGCAATTTTCATTCATTTTTTTAATTTGGTGCTTAACAACAAACATCCACTTTGACTTGGTGCTCCTAAGAGAACATGCATTCTATTATTAGCTTAATTGGTTTGTTATTTAAATTTTGGTTTGTGTAAACCATTATGCGTATGCTCTCCCCTTATCCTTTTTAGGGAGCATGGGTGACCAAAAACACATAAATTTGCTTGCTTACTTGTCTACCCAAAAAACCAATTTGAAGTATGCTCTTCTCTTGCCCATACGCGGGGTCTTGAGAATTAAAAAAAAAATGTGTTTTTCTTTTTTTATTTTTAAACTACTTGGGGTGGACTTCATTAGATTCCTACGAGTTTTGGGGGAACATTGACCAGGAAGTCATATCCTAACATTGTACCAACCTTTTTATCTGAAAGGGTATATAAATTGAGGTCACACCAATGGTATTTTAGTTGAAATGTTTCTCAAAGCCTGATTATGCCATTAGTACTTCATTGAGATCCCAATAGCTAAAGTGGTTATGAAAAGACTACCCTTTGGTGAATGGCCCACTAATTCTTACATCCAATTGATGGATATTTATTATGCCCACGTACCACAAGGTATATCGGGACCATATAGTTTATTAAACAAAAACTTAGAATAGAAACCACTTTTACCACGACATTCTTATTGATGCAAGGGTGCAAAGGTATCTTACCCCAAAGATTGTCTTTTCATACAAACCTTTAAGAGAAGAGTGGAATTAAAATATCATCATAATTATTTTAATTAATTAATGAACCATTAATTTTTTAATCCTCTCAAAGGTGAGTACATCAAAAGGACTCGATGATTTAGCCATAAATTCATGTCAATTTCTAAGTTATGTTTGTGATTTCTTGAGTACTTTGTCAAAACCAATGTTGTGTTCACAACAACATTCAAAACAAATATGTCAAGAACTAGAAGTAAGTATTTTAAAACATGTTCTTACACATTCATGTTGCCTACTTTTTTGAACCACCCTTAGTCATTTTGTGGTGTCACATTTTACAATTGAAACAAGACATTGTCTTACTAGGTACTGTTATGTTTTCCATTCCATTCTTGGTCTCAAACTTATAGAATCCAATTTCATGTTCTAATTCAGGTCCAAAAACCATTTGATGTCATTCTAAATTTCAAAAAAATCAAGTCAAAGACCAACCAAGGTCCAACCCTTCTCTAGTTCAAAAACCATTTAAGACATGCCTAGTTACACATGTAGTGGGGCATCTTACGGCCCTAGCTTTAAGGAAAAAAATTATATGATCCCTTAGGATACCTTAAGAATTCTTAATAAGTGAAGATGGTGAGGACCACCCAATAATGTCTGAAGACATCCCTCCCATTGTTAGAACTATTCAAGGTCAATTAGAACAACAAACTGCACAAGATAAGGATGAACAGATTCTAAGACTGTTAGAATCTGAAGCCAAGCTCTCACTAACTTCCCCATATACCAATTATATAGTATTTCTCACCTAGAATAATTACCTCAATACAGATGTTATTGAAAGTCATCCCCTTATTCAAAGTGCAAAACCAACCATTTCATCATCCAACAAAGGGAAGGGACAACTTGTTGACACATCCCAACATGACGAAATCATTGCTTCTATAATACAAGAAATTAGCCAATGATATGTTGATCAACTAGAAGTTGGTTTAAATACTTTTTTAGTGTCAATGCAATTCAATAATGCCAACTTCATAGAGAAAAATAAATTTCTCAAGAAACCACAACAACTTTTAGCCAATGCCATATCTAATATAGATCTATTATCTCTTTTTGAACAAGCCATTCCAACAAATGCTATGCAACAAGTTCTGCTTGACATGCAACATACTATTTTCAACCACCAAGATATCCTTTCCAATGTACAACAAGTTCCAAAAAATACACAAGTGTTTAAAAATATGCAACAAGTGCTAAAAAATGCGCAACAAGTGCCCAATAATCCAAAATAATAAGTTGCCAACAATCCACCACCACAACAAGCATTGGATAATTCTCAAAACACATTGCCTACTTCTTCTAATTTACAGCCATAAAAGCTTCTTATGAAGTAAAAACAAATTCTTCAAAACCAATAATAAAACCTTTTAAACCAACAACAAATCTCCTATAATCTGTAACAACAGATCCCTTACAATTTGTAATAGAAGCTTCCTTAAAATCAATAATAAAAACCTATTCCAATACAAATCTGAACCAATAGAAAATCCCTTGCCAAACATATAATGTAGGTTATAGGGTTGATATCCCTAACAAAACCACGCAAAGGGGATCCATTCCTACTTATGTTACTACCAACCAAGGCCATCAAACCCAACAAAATACCTTATTTTCATCACAAATTACTCCCAACATCCAAAAGTGGAATGCGATGAAGAAAATTATTTACGGACTTTAAGAAGGAAACCAAATGCCTAAGAAGTATAAATTTGATGAAACATTCCCTTATCCATTTGACCTCATCTTTCTCTGAAAACTTTTCCCCCTCATTTCAAACTGTCAAATTTTGATAAATACAAAGGGAAAGGTGACCCAAGAGAGCATTTACAAGCATTCTTTGTTGCATGCCAAGAAGTAACTTACAAAAATATATATTTTCTTTTCTTGTTTCCATGTAGTTTGGGTAGGCAAGCTTTGGAGTGGATCCTCAAACTACCAAAGTGATTGGTAACCACTTTTGATGACCTATCATAAAAATTTGTCAATCACTTCTCTTATAGCATTAAACATGAATTGATGGTAGTGGATTTGTGCAATGCCAAACAATGAGGAGGAGAACATTTCTCAAATATTTATAAAGGTGGAGAGCCCTAGGTATTCATTTTTAACATAATTTTTTGGATAAATAGTTAGCAACTATTTTCACACAAAACCTAATTATTAAAATTCCCCATAATCTAAGACTTCATTATGCAAATACATTTGAATAAATAATTGACAAAGGGCTGTAGATTGAAAACACTCTTATTGATAAGGGTCTAGTAAAGATATAATATTAAACCCAAGTGCCAAACCAAAACCAAGTACCAAACCAAAATCAAATGCCAATTCAATCAAGCATGATTGAAAAGTTGAATACCTTCATTAAGAATAAAAACATGGTTAGTAATGGGGTCATAGAAGTGAGACATGTATAAACAGTGCAGCCATCACATGCCCAAACTATCCCTCTTAACCCTCTACTCACATTGTAAAGATTTCGCCCATGATGAAGGCACTACCAAGACAGGGTTTTTCGTGATCTTGGGGAGCCCATTGAGGTAGTATTCCAAAAATTACTAGCAAATAATATGATTGTTTGGCCTATTCCAAAACCCAAACTAGTATGGTATTGAGATAATGAGTACTATAATTACCATTGTGTGTTTGGTCATATAATTTATTGATACATGCAATGAAGGCATCTTATTCAAGATTTGACTAAAAATAGGGAAATCGAGTTGGAGAAAATATCACCCAATACCAACCAAGATATGGGTATATACAAGAACCCCTTTTCCAAACACAATAATCAATAATAAATAAATAATCAAAATCAAAGGAAAGGCCACAATTAGAACCAATGATGAGTCATAATCAACATCAAGGACAAGGCCAAAATAAAAACCAAGCCAATTGTAATCAAGATGATGACACCCAAACTAACCAAATTGGCTATCAAAATGTACCATACAATTATGGTTATGTTGTAGGGCATGTTACAAGTAAATATGTCACTACCATCAAGGTAATTCCTCATACACCATATAACAATCATCATAGTGTTATCCCTTTTATCTTGAGACCACCCCCTTTGACTATAGGTAATTCTAACATGGGTCAAAGTAATTCAATTGCACCTCGACCATCATGAATTACTATTCTTGGACCCTTGTCTAATTCCTCTAATTCAAATATCTCTTTCTATACTTGAAATTATGCAATCACAACTAGACATCCAAGATTTACTCTCTAAGGTCCTTTTCCATCCTTTAATAACAATACCAATTTTAATTAGGACACTACACTTCCAAAATCCACCCTTCTACTGAGAAGTCATATAACATTGGTGAACAACATAAGCAAAATGCATGAGCAAATTTCTATCCTAGATCTCTTGTATACATCTAAAGTTTATAGAATAATATTAAATGACTTTCTCCAATAGTCCAAGGTAACCAACGACATTGATCCAACCCAATTCCAAACACTTGTGGGTCATTTGTCCCCAAGTCAATAAATTACATTCGATCAAAGAGACATGTCTTCCCTTGGTCCCCTCCATAATAATCCTTTGTACATTGAAACTATCATTTCCCAACACAAATTCAAGCAGGTTCTCATAAATAATGGTTCAGGGTTAAATAAAGCTTTGTTGAAGTTGATCCAATGTTTATGATACACAACAAAAAATATACAACCAGATACTATTTCAATCAAAGCCTATGATAATGCAAAGAGAATCTTTAGGTACCATTTATTTACATATCATTGTTGGGATTTTCACCCATGACACCCTTTTCCATGTCATTGACATAAAGCTACCCTATAATATGATTCTCAATCATCATTGGATCCATAAAATATAAGTAGTCCTTTCCTCCTTACACCAATGCATTAAATTCCCTCATTCATGATTAAAGGTCACCATTCTTAGTGATCTACAACCATACTAGTATTGTAACAACCTATGAGCCAAGTATGGGAACTAAAATTATTATCCTAACAATGAATATGTCAATAAGAAGAATAAAGGAAAAGTTATTGAATATCCAAAATCTAATTACATTGACCCTAGTGACCTCACATCCACTTCCTCTAATCCACCTCTTGAATCAATTTATATCCACTTTACCATTGAAGAGGATGGCATTGCCACATATCACATTTAAGATGCTTTTCATTTCAAAAAACTTTCCAAATCCCCTAAATACTATGGAAGTCTAAAACCTATCATTAGTAAGGCCAACATGATATGGAAAAAGAATTCCACTTATAGTCAAAAGTAACCACTTGTGTTTATAAAAGACACATTGCCAAACCAAGATTGGCCCACTAGTCATGAAGGAGATTGCTTATATGGCGATGTCTTTGCTACTTGGTATCAAAATTCTAAGTACCCCATTGACAATAAGAATATAGACAATTATAACTATATGGGAAAAGGTCTGAGGGAAAACACACAAGGAATTTTTGAAATTGTACCCATAAAAACACATATAGGAAATCAAGGTCTTGGATTCACACCGCTTGGGGTGATCCCATAAATTTAGAGAGTGATACTAATTTGTCAACTGATAAAGATACTCCTATAAATGATGCAACATCCCATTATAACACCTACAATGAGCTTGTCAATACCAATTTATTTGATACCAATGCCATTCTTACCATTACATCCCATCATCCTCTTTCCCTCCATAATCCTAGCCTAATTGATTGGGACCAATAAAATTCAATTATACCATTAGATGAAATTCATGGGTCTCAAATATGGGTTTCCATTTGGTGATCATAAATAGGAATTTGATTTCACATTAGAACTTGATGCCTACTTTAGAGAGTAGGCAAACTTCCTTGGTCATACACAAAGTCAAACATCAAGATCCTCTTGTGAAAACCTCTTTGAGGCACCTTTGGATGAAGTAAAAAGTAAAGACAAAGATAAGTCCATGGGTAAACACCTATTTTAGGCACCCTTGGACGAGGAAGTTTGCTTACCTCATTAAGAAGCCTAGTGTCTTCTAAGTCCAAACATTACTGTTGGGTCTGACATTAGTGAATAAGAACATAAAATCTTTGCATAATTGGTACAAAAATTTCTAGATTAATTCATCAATTGTCCATTGATGGACATAGATGATTTGCTTTTGCTTACATGGGTGAGGCTTATGGCTCACAAATAACTGAATAAGATCAATTTCTTTCATTTCATACTATTATTGAAGATGGTGTAGAATATACCATGAAAATGAACATTATCACCTATGATGATGCCAAAATAATTCACTTAGGTGCATCCCTCATGGCTGAGGAATGTGAGTTCATTATTGTTATCCTAAAGGATTTTATCACCATCTTCGTATGGTCCTATGTAGGCATATCAAGTTTAAACCCATGTTTATTGGTACATAGGTTCATTGTACATCTAGATGCCAAGACAATCAAATATAAGATGATAAAAATACATCTATGCTTTACTATCTTGGTTAAGAAAGGTCTAGAGAAACTATTAGAATTAGTTTTCATTTAACACCTTGATTACTCAAAGTGGATCTAGAAAATCATTCCAATCAGCAATAAACCTTAGGGAATTTGCTTGTGTAATGAATTTAAATATATTAATAAGGCATGCCCTAAAGATGAAATCCTATTTCCAAACATCGATATGATAGTCAACTCAATAATAGGATACAAAATGCTTTCCCTCATGGATGGTTTCTTGGGATATAACTAGACCAACATTGCACTCAAAGACTAGCACAAAACAACATTCACCACTTTGTGGAGGGCATTCTATTTACAAGTCATTCTATTTGGCTTGAATAACACTAGTGTAACTTATCAATGTGCCATGAATATCATCTTCCATGACATGATGCATGATATTGTTAAGGATTATGTGGATGGCATCCTAGACAAATCTAAGACATGTTCAAGACATCTTGAAGTTCTATGAAGAATATTTGAGAGACTACATAAATATAAGGTACACCTCAATCTTAAGAAGTGTGTCTTTGGTGCCACTTTTGGAAAATTTATAGGATTTATTGTTTCATGTCAAGGCATTGAAGTTGATCCTAAAAATATTAAATCCATTATGGAAATGCTTCCTCTATTTACCCTAAAACAACTCCATAATCTACAAGGCAAAGTTTAGTCCATTCATCATTTCATTTCACAACTGGCAAATAGGTGCCATAATTTTTCTCACATTTTGAATAAACATGTCATATTTTAGTGGGATACAACTTCTCACCAAGACTTTGAAGAATTTAAGACCTATTTGACCAACCTACTAGTATTTATGCCACCTACACTAGGAAGACCATTACTCCTTTACATATCTACCACAAAGCATGCCCTGGGGCCACTTTTGACTCAACATGATGAATGGGGTAAGAAGCATACAATTTATTATTTAAGGACACTTGTATAATATGAAAATAATTACACAGTAATTGAAAAGGCTTATTTATAAATGGTGTTTACTTCCCATAATGTGCATCACTACAAGTTAAATAACAAGACCATTATAGCCAAGATCGATCCTCTCAAATATTTATTATCTAAGGAAACTTTGACATGTATCATGACTAAATGGGTAATGTTGTTGAGTGAATTTGATTATGAATATCAAAAATAGAAGACCATTAAGGGGTAATTTCTTGTATAGTAGCTTGTTTAAGTACCTTTATTATATACACAACCACTCATCTTCAATTCCCTTGATGAGTCAATTTTGACTTTTGAAGTAATAACTATTGAATTTAAACAATGGAAATTATACTTTGATGGCTCATTCACATCCCATGGATCTGGAGTTGACATCTTATTCATCAAAGGGGGCCTCATTCCCAAAGAGTTCCATATCGGTTTTCACTACACTAACAACATGGCCAAGTATGAAACACTCATTACAGGACTCTGTCTTGCCATATAGTGGAATATTCAATAATTAATGGTATATGGGGATACCAAGTTGATCATTAATCAAGATATAGATAGATACCAAACCAGAGATGAGAATTTTGTACCCTACACAAGTATGGTTGACAAAATCAAGCCTCATTTTGACACTATTCAATTTGAATAAATAACCAGGGCCAATAATAGATCATTAGATTCCATGGCTACCATTGGGTCAATTATAGTAGTGGCTAGCAGTGTCACAAAGTATTAATTCCTTATTAAGAACCTTATTCAACCAATTCACGTACAACTAGATTATGAGATGGTATGGAATATTACTAGTCTTAATCTTCCTTGGTACCAAGACCTATATACTTACCTCCATGACTAAATTTTTCCAAATGACCTATCATGAACCCAACACAAATATTTCATTCATAAATCTACCTAATATACCTTACTTATAAATAAATTATATTGTAGAGGCTATGATGGAACACTTCTTTGTTGTTTAACTTTATGAGAATCCAAATTAGCGTTGAAGTATGTACATGAAGGAACTTATGGGGTCCACACTAGTAGCCTAGTCATTGATAAGAAACTCCTTTAAACTAGGTATTATTCACCAATAATAGAGATAAACACTTGTCAATATGTCAAGTAATGTGATGCCAAAAAATGACAATGATTTGATCCATGCTCCTTCCTTACCACTCCAACCAATCACTACACCATGGCCATTTTATACATGGGAACTCGATCTCATAGGGAAAATAAACCCCACTTCCTCTAATGGACACAAGTATATCGTAACTACTATGAAATATTTTAATAAGTGGATAGAGGCCATTCCCCTCACTTATATAACCAACAAACATATTTTCAAGTTCATTTACTATCACCTCATATACCACTATGGTATTACTTCCACTATTATACTTGATAATGGTGGCCCATTAAAAAACAAAGATGTCAAATACATCTATACCAAATTCCATATCAAGCATATAAAGGTCCATGAAATTTTACCCATAAGGTAATGGACAAGCTGAGGCATTAAAAAAACCATTATTAATATTCTAAAAAATATTATCAATGATGCTAGCCATGATTGGCATGTATAATTATTCCTTGCTTTGTGGTCTTACCTTACCAGTACTCACATGCCTATAGGAGCAACACTATACTCCTTAGTCTTTGGATCTAAGTATATTATCCCCATCAAGATCAAGTTTCCATCTATGTGTATTTATTTATAGAATATCATTGATGATGAATAATATAGAGTTTCCAGATTGCAAGAGCTATACCTATTGAATGAGAAATGACAAGTAACATTAGACCATTTATGAACCTATCAAAATTGGCTACACCTCAACTATAACAAATGTATTCTCACCATATAATTTTAAATTGGTGATTTAGTGTTGAAAGAGAATTAAAAAAACACCGACACTGAGCATAAGAATAAAGGCAAGTTTAAGGCCAACTAGCTTGGTCCCTTTGATGTTACTACAAATTATGCATCTGAGGTATATAGGTTGGCTAACCTAGATGGACAAGATCTCAAAGAACCTATGAATATCATACATCTCAAACATTTATATGCTTAACTAATTTGAACCATTGTCTATGAGATCCCTCACTTAGGGATACTAATTTCACCTTCATCCATTCCTCATATGATTACCTAAATTTTTTTTATCCTTTCTCATATTTCTTATTACCATCATGATCTTGATTATGACTAACAAGTATTATAGGTAGATTCAATGACTATTTTTCAAAGGCACTCTAAATTGATCAACATCAAAAACCTTTTTTGTAGACAAGTGTATCAGGGTATGTCAACAAGGGTCTTACATGATTGATAGTTCCTTGAGACTTCCTCTAATTATTTTTCCTCATATTGTTTCCCCATCATGTGTTGTTTATCTTCCTATCTTTCTGTTGCATAGTATTCCCTAGTGTTGAATGTGGAGCCCATTTCAACATCCCTAAGGTAAAAATAAAATTACCGAGACAATTTTAACATGAAATTTTTACTTTTACAAATGGTGGGGTGTATTTTTGAGTATGATAACCACTTCCCACATTTTTGGCATGTTTTATGGAGAAGTGGGTAAGGTGTTGAGAGAATTGGGGGATTATGTTTATCCCGGGTGGTTGTAACCTCCCTTATTTGGTGGGGATACGGTTATCTCCATGGTATGGTGAATTTTTTAAGGGATTTTGGAAAGTATAAATAGGGGTGAAGGGAAAAACATTAAGTATTGCATTTTGCATCTCATTTTTTGAGCCTTGTATTCTCTCTTCGATCAGTGTGATCGAGTTTGAGGTGTAGCTTAGCATCTCAGGGATACTAGTGTGAATTTAGGTTAGATAAAGTTCTCTCTATGAGAGGTTTCTTGTTGAGAGTTTTCTTGTACTCTTGTTTATAATATCATAGAGAGTTTCTTGGTGGATTTAGCCCACATTGGGTGAACCACGTTATATCAGTGCTATGTGTGTATTGGCTTAGATCTAAATTTTCTTTCATGTCTCTCTATTACTATGATTCTAAGGAATGAATTCCATGTTGCATGTTATTTCATAATTAATCAATTATTCCTAACAACTAGTATCAGATCTAGCTTTAGTGGTTTTGCTAAAGTTGTGAATCATAGGAAAGATATTAGCTTGAGTGGGAGCTATGGCAGAGAATGGTAGATCTAGAGTTGAAAAATTCAATGGGAAAAATTTTGCATTATGGAAGATGTAGATAGAGGATTACTTGTTTTATAAGGATCTTCATCACCTTTTGATGGGGAGAGTAAGCCAATCTTTAGGTATGGATCAGGTATATTGGAATTCGCTTGATAGGAAATCACTGGGAGCCATATGGTTGTGCCTTACATCTTTGATTGCCTTCAAAATTTTAGAGGAGATGACCACATTTGGTTTGATGAAGAAATTAGGGGAGTTATATGAAAACCCTCTACCTCTAATAAATTACCAACAGACTCTTGGAAAGTTACCAAGGGTGCTCTTATGGTTGTGAGAGGTAAGAAAGTTGGCACTTTGTATTTGAATATTAGTGTTGATCACTATAATTTAGTTTTTATAGATGGAGATATAACTTTGTGGCACTACAAGCTTGGTCATATGAGCTGAAAGGGCATAGAGATCTTGAAAGACAAGTTACTTGAATTGAAACAAGTTGATTTGGACTTTTGTGATGATTGTGTGTATGGGAAATAGAAGAGAGTTAAGTTCTTAAGGGTTAGACCTATGAAGAAGGAGAATAAGTTGGAGTTGGTTCACTTGAATGTATGAGGGCCAACTCATGTATCTTCTATTGGTGGTTTTATGTTACATTTATTTACAATGCAACTAGGAAAGTTTGGGTTTATTAAATTAAGAAGAAATATGATGTGTTTGAAACATTTAAGAGATTGGAAGATTTGGTTGAGAATGAAAAAAGTCTCAAGTCAGATAATGGAGGTGAGTATTGTAGCAAATCATTTGATGATTATTGTTCATAGAATAGAATTCGTAGGCAAAGGATGGTTCTAGGGACACCACAAGATAATGGAGTGGTAGAGAGGATGAATATGATAATCATGGAGCTTGTTAGGAGCATGAGGTTATAAGGAGGGATACTCATAATATTTTGGGTGGAATCAATTAGCACAATAATATATCTGATTAATAGAAGACCTTCAATGCCTTTGGATGGTGGCATACCTGAGGAATCTTGGTCTAGTAAGAAAGTTAATTATTCTTTTCTTAGGTTCTTTAGATGTGAGGCATTTGTTCATGTTGCCAATAAAGATAGGACCAATTTAGAGGTTAAGTCTAAGAGATGAACTTTTATTGGTTATGGTGAGGATGACTTTAGTTTTTAGGTTTGGAGTCTTAAAGACAAGAGAATATTGTGGTCTAGGGATGTTGTCTTTAAATAAAAAGTCATGTATATGGATCAGTTGAAAGAATAGGAATGAAAAGAGTACACAGTGTTAGATGATATTAAAAATGGTAAGGTGTACAAAGAGACAATTCAAGAACCTCCTACACAATAACCCCAAACTCCTATAGTAAGAAGGTCTTCTAGTGTAAGAAAATATCCTAAACATTTTTCCCCATCTTTGATTTATTTTTTACTTACTAACAGTGGAGAACCAAAATGTTTTGAAGAATCAATGTAGGTGAATGATAGGAAGAAGTGGGAGCAAGCCATCTAAAAAGAACATAGTTCTCTCGTGGAGAACTAGACATGGGATTTGGTGAAGCTACCCAAGGGAAAGATAGCATTGCAAAACAAGTGGCTATACAAAATCAAATAAGAGGATGGAGGAAAGAAAAGGTATAAGGCCCGGTTGGTGGTCAAGGGGTTTATAGAGAAGAAAGGTATTGATTTTGATGATATTTTTTCTCCTATTGTTAAGATGAATTCTATTAGAAATATGCTTGGTATAGTTGTAGTAGAGGATTTGTACTTAGAACAATTAGATGTGAAGACTGCATTCCTTCATGGTGATTTGGAGGAGGAATTATATATGGAGTAGACATAGGGTTATGAGGTCAAAGGAAAGGATAAATTGGTGTGCAAACTAAATAAGAGCTTGTATGGCATGAAACAAGCTCCACGACAATGGTCTAAGAAGTTTGATAGTTTTATGTTGGAACAAGGTTAATCTAGGTGTCATTTTTACCATTACTTATATGTCAAGAGATTTGAGGATGGTAACCATTTTATCCTATGGTTGTATGTAGATGACATGTTGTTTGCAGGAAAGAACGTGTAATAGATTCAAGTACTTAAGAAGCAACTTGGTGATTCCTTTTCTATGAAGGATTTGGGTGTAGTGAAGCAAATCCTTGGTATGAGGATAACTTGGGATAGGAAGGAGAGAAATATGATCTTATCCTAGGAAGAGTATGTGAAGAAAGTCTTAGAGAGGTTTAGTATGCAGGATGCTAAGCCGGTTGGGACTCTTTTGGTAGGCCATTTTAGATTATCAAAGGAGTAGTATCCCAAGATAGAATAAAAAAAGATAAAGATGTCCAAAGTACCTTACTCATCATCAGTTAGTAGCCTAATGTATGCTATGGTTTGTACTAGGCCAGATATTACCCATGCAGTGGGAGTAGTAAGTAGGTACATTAGTAATCTAGGTTATGAGCATTGGCAAGCAGTGAAGTGGATTCTTTGATATTTGAAAGGAACCATGGGTATAACATTGTGTTTGGTAGATCGAACACCACCTTGCATGATTATGTGGACTTGGATATGGTTGGGGATGTTGATAGAAAGATGAGTATGAAAGGTTATGTATTTACTATCAAGAATACACTGATTAGTTGGATTTCCTAGATACAAAAGGTTATGGCTTTAGCAACAACAGAGGCTGAGTATGTTGCTGCTATAAAGGCTATCAAGAAGATTGTTTGGTTAAAATAGTTAATTAATGAGTTGGGGCATAATTAAGAAATTGGGGGATTGCATAGTGACAGTCAAATTGATATAATTTAGCTAAATTTTTTTCTTTCCACTCAAGGAAAAAACACATATAGTTGTGGTACCATTTCATCAAGATAGCTTTGGAAGAAAATATGGTGAAGCTAAAGAAGATAGATACAAGCCATAATCTTATAGATATGATGAACAAGTTAGTCACATTAGAGAATTTGAGGTTATGTTCAACTTTGGTTGGTCTTCATGAAGATCGTGGAAGAGTGTTAAATTTTGTTCAAGGAGAAACAAACTCCAAGTGGGAGATTGTTGAATGTGGAACCCATTTCAATAGCCCTAAGGTAAAAATAAAATTACTGGGGAAATTTTAACATGTAATTTTTACTTTCAAAAATAGTGGGGCATATTTTTGAGTATGCTAACCACTTCCCACATTTGTGCCACATTTTATGGAGAAGTGTGTAAGGTGTTGAGAGAATTGGGAGATTATGTTTATCTCAGGTGGTTGTAACCTCCCTTATTTGGTGGGGATATGGTTATCTCCATGGCATGTCACATTTTTCAATATATTTTGGAAATTATAAATAGGGGTGAGGAGAAACACATTAAGTATTATGTTTTTCATCTCATTTTTTGAGCTTTGTATTCTCTCACCAGTCGGTGTGATCAAGTTTGAGGTGTAGCTTAGCATCTCAAGAATTCTAGTGTGAATTCAGGTTAGAGAAAGTTATATCTATGAAAGGTTTCTTGTTGAGAGTTGACTTGTACTCTTGTTTATAATATTATAGAGAGATTCTTGGTGGACGTAGCCCACATTGGGTGAACCACGTTATATTGGTGTTATGTGTGTATTTGCTTAGATCTGAATTTTCTTTCATATGTCTCTGCTACTATGATTCTGAGGAATGAATTTCATGTTATTGCATAATTAATCACTTATTCCTAACACCTAGTTCCTCTGGTTCTACTATTGGTTTGTGGTAATTACTATTGCAATAGGTTTAGTTGTTATTTGAGCTTCTGCCTAAGAAGGTTTTTCCATGGATAGATGGTTCTTTTTACATTTTTAAATATTCCCTTACTTTCCTTATTCCAAAAAACCTATAAACATTGAAATGACTTAGAAAAACCCCAAAAATCATAAATTTGAGAAAATTAGACCTACAATATACATGGGGGATGTATAATTATACACTCTTTTGGGAGGGAACCTCTTATCTAGTCTCAATCATTTGTAATTCACATTACCATTATATTATTATATCCTCCCATTTCTGGGAGAACTACATTGACCTAAGGTCCACATAGACTATGTAGACAACACTTAGATGCATGGAACATCTTGTGTTAGCTTGGTCACTCTTCATTTTTGCTTTCATTCCCATTTTACTTAACCATTTCCTTATGCTCTCATCATTTTTTGAGTAACCATTGTTTCAATGCTCTATCTATTTTATGAGTATAACTTTCCTATTATTTTGATACAATCAAATCTGTAATGGTCATCACTTTTATTCTATCCCAAATCCTAGAAGACTACATTTAGCCCAAAGTCTATAAGACTATGTAGGCAATGTCTACTTATATGAGGAATTTGGAGTTGGCTCAGCCACCCATTACTTCTTCTTCTATTCCCCCTATTTCAACAACCTATCCATTATCCCCTTAGCTTAGGGGCACAATATCCAAGCATAACACCTTATTAATCACTCATGCATAATTTTTTTTTAATTGCTTGAGTTTTTATTTTTTATTGCATTATGTTTTTTGTGTTTGTTTGCCTATTTATTTATATATTATTTTATTGGTCATTTGTTTTTGATACATGTTATTTTACACTTAAGTCTTGATATTTCATATCTTGATATTTAAGTTATTTACGCTTGTATTTAAACATTTTTGTTGGTATTTCTTTTGTTCAAATGTCTTATGTTTTCAACTTAGGTTTTGATGTTATATATCATCATCTTAAGTTGTCAATATTTGTATATGAACTAGGCCTTGCAGAGTTGACATATAATGTTATCATATTCTACTTATACTTATGATGCAGATTCTCATTTCTAAAATTAAAAACCAAGTGCTCAAATATTATATATATCAATGTTGCACTGAAAACATCTCTCCAAGCACAAATCATATATCTAAATGTATGATACAAATGACTTAACACATCACATGACAACATTTGTAACAAAAATGGCTGTCTCTAAGATAAATATGGACATGCATATCCTAATGTAAGCATCTACCATCTATTCATACCACATGATATATCCATGAGATCAACACAAAGTGCAAAATGTCATAGCAAAGAAGATAAAGAAATTGCATCAAATAAATAAACATCAATATCCATATTCTAATTAATAAATCTACATCTAAACATATCAATAAGAACCAATAGTAGAATCATGTATAACAAATAATATCAGAATCTTAAGTATAATAAAAAATGAACAAACATAAATGTCATATATATCTCAAAATCATAGTTTTATATGTTGTGAGAATATATACATCTCATATAAATAAAAAATGTAGAGTTTTGAACAAAATCTCATCTTTGGCTCTGCATGTTCCTAGGGGAACTCTGATAAAAACTCTACCTTATGATTGGAGGTGGTATATATGGTGGTGGTGGTCCCATCACTCTCTAATGTAGTGCTAATTGGGACATTGATCAATCTAAAGCTGTAGTGTGTCATGACCTCAAGGTCCAACTAGCCGTCTAATTATGTATATACTCTATATAGAAGCAAGCCCTATCCTCTAATGTCACTACTAACTCATGTAGGTTGTGATAATATGAAATATCATCCTTTGATCATAGGGAATCATCCTTCACCTATAAGGCATCATCTTTGGCTTGGATCACATCAGATAGTGCCCTGGGCATCCCTTGATCTAATCTCCCTATAAAGCCTTTGAACATTACCCTATTACCTATCTCACTCATACCATGCTCTGTACTATTAATAACATCTATCACAATCTCAACACATCATAAAGTAAGTTATCCCTAAACACATGTTATCTAGGCAACCTACCCTCTTAGTGTCATAATATCTACATCATGGGATGTAATGATTCCCTAAAACCTAGTAGTATCTCCCTATGTTATATCCATCTCTACCCTTAGACATGCTACATCCTATTTGAGGCTTGGAATCTTTATTACCCTCACATCAATCTCCCACTACAACTTGTCTATAAGTGAATAATCATCTCTTGATATAACATTCCCTAATGTCTCTGCCTTATTTGTATCCTATCTAGAACCACCATCTACTACCTATATCATATATATATCCATATCATAGTCTCTTCCATACCCAACCCATCTTGGATATCCTCTACATCTGAGCTTGAGTCTATCATGAGGGGTGCAAATTATGCACTCAAGACCTATAACACCTATTATGTAACATGTTGCATGGGGACTTGTAAAAACTACTATATATGTTATTGAACTAGAATATGTACCACCTACTAAAGGGGGATTTAGGGTATAACCTTTTGTGTTATAACCTATCCCTATATTTATGCTGGTCCCTATCCCTATTCTAGTCCTAATATCTAATTATACAATAGTCCCTGTACCAAAGACATCCTCTATCTAACCCTCTTTTGATGTTGTTCTAGCTAGTGAGGATAGGGTCAAGTCAAACATATGGGCTTAAAATTATCCCACCAAGCCACATAAGCATATATCACACCAAAATTTAACACACCACCAACATAGGTACACACTATCAACTACATCATTACATAACTCCCCATTACCTCTGCTCTTGGAACATGTGCCCCCATTATATCATCTCTCGAGTCACATGGGCAAAGTAGTGTGGAACCTCATAAATATCCTATTAAAAAATAAAATTACACTTTACCTAGTCTATCTTATACTGCTATACTATAAAATCATGCCACCTAGTGATATATCATGGTGTTAACATGTACCTTGCAATAAAACCATCCTCTTATTAGTGAAATTGTACTATCATGTAAGGATGTCAAATGAAATATCTACCCACCACCTCATTTATAGCCTTCCAATAAAAGTATAGGTCTCCCATGTGACCTCAAAAGCTGACACGTATTTGACACCACCCAAAGGCTAAGGGGTCTTTCATTCCTCATTGCATCTACTAGACAATAATATGCTCTATCATAATGTTCTCCCAGGGTTAGACTTGTAGTAACTTATTGTGTTTAATTCTATAACCCCTCTAAAAATCCACCATGTGCAGGTCATAATATAAATTCATTAAGATCATGGATCCATAGGTAAAGAATGTGCTTGAATCCAACATGTCTCAAATAACTCCTATCAAGTTGATCTAGAAGTGTTGACCACTCTTATCAAGTAGAAAGAGGACACTTATAATTACCATCAATATGACCACCTCACAGGGCACTGATCTCTATACTGGTGCTACTCCATCACTCTCTAGTGAAAATTATATATCCTTAAGTATGTTAATACAAATGGACTAATGATCTATCATAATATATATAACCTTGAGTAGGTCTTCAAGCATGGATAGCCCTACTCCATATAATGAATCCACAATCCCCAAATCATGAGCCATATAATATTCCACATGTCCTCCATAGTCACAATCACCTCACCTATAAATAGGTGAAATGTGGATGTATTTGAATGATAGTGATCAACTAATGCTATTATGTACACGTTGTCAGCTTAAATCATTGACATCCATGTCACATGTAGTAGGCTTACTATCTCGAGAAACCCTACTAGGTCCTAGGTCATAATCCTTGGATGTCATAGTACTCATGAGCATTTCTCACATTTTTTTTCACTTTTACATGCTCCTACAAATCCCAAGACATAAAAGAATTGATTCATTACATCTATATATTTACTCATAGATATACCACTCTACTAATTTCTTCTATTTATATTTATCTTCTTTAAGTTTACATAACTTTTTTATGTTCAAAATTTGCCTAAGTATTCCTTTGTGGTGATCTCGCCATTTTCCTCAATGTTCCCACCATTTAGCAAGGCATTCCCACTATTTGATAGGCCATTCCCACCATTTTATCCATTGGTCTACATTCTTGCCATTTTATCCATTGGTCTGCATTCCTACTATTTTGCAAGTCATTCCCACCAATTAGTGGTATGACCTTGCCATTATCTATAAGTTCACCATTTTCATGAATTCCATCCAAATTAGTGTTTTCTCTATTTTGTTTAAATTTTCACTATTTAGGTGATTTCACCATTATGACATTTTTATTCTATTTTAATGATATTACTAATTATCCATGAGTTTGCCATTTAGTTGGTGATATCACTGTTCCTAGGGTCAATCTCACTATTTTCTTGATGATCAAGTTATCATCGTGGGTGATTCCACCATTTTCATTTTTTTGAAAATGGTGGATACGCCATTTAGAGTTTTCCTAAGGCCTAATAAATACCATAAATGTGGAACTTGATGACTAAAAAAAGGTATTTATTGATATATCACTCCTAGTCAGCCACTGATACTTTCACATGCACTCACCAAGGTGTTTGTGGTATAATATATTGGCCATTTTCTTTGTCTCTCTCACAAAAATACTAGAGCTCTATAATTCTATAGGGTGAGGGTGAAAATGAATAATTTTCACCCCCTGAGGGTTATTTTATAGACAAAATTTTAAAATTATTCTTCCCAGGAGGCTTATTTTATTCTATTCAAGGGCCCATATATCCAAATTATTTTTTATGTCCCACCCTCAAGGGGGCATTCTAGGATTCCTAAACATTTTTTAGGGCATTATTGTGATCCTATTTTAATGCAAACCAATTAAAATCAATGAAAGTAGGTGCAAGTTTGTTTCTTCTAATTATGTCATTTTAAGAAACATTTTTATTATTTGAAAAATAATTTCTTCATATAAATATCTCACCACACCCTTTAAAATAGGGAGAAAATGTAGACATCCAATTCTCACCACTGCCATGTCAAAATTTTAAGTCAAAATGACTTCCCACAATAATGCACAAACTGGACCAAACACCAATGAATCACTCTAATTCATATACACACATCACATGAAATTTATAAAATATATCAATGCATCCCTAATTGGAGCATGGCACTATAACCAACTACTATCTTTGTTTAATTTAATAAGAATCAAATTACCTTTGTATAGGCAACATTTAGAGGTAATTAGCTAAAGTGATCAATTTTTGGCAATTCATAAAGCAACTAAAACTAATAAATATTAAATATCTAAGAAAATAAAATCAATCAGATAAACTAAAAATCCATATAAATGAGCTAATTATTATAGACACCCAACTTTGGCCATAACTGGGTTCTAACTAGACTTCAAATTGATTCCTACTAAACATTACAAATTAATCATGAGAATCACTGAACATCTAATTTCATTCATGCATCATTCATAAATTCTCAAAATTATGTTGAGGCATATTTATTTTGCATAATATCTTGTATGCAATAATAACCTCTCATGGATTCATCCTCAATCACCTTGCATCTTAACAACTGGTAGTTTGGCCTATAGACCCATTAGGTGGGGCACTTGAAAAAATATTAAAATAGCTAAATGATAATTAAAATGATCATAAAACTAAACAAGATTAATTTCTTAGTTAAATTATCTATTTGCAATAATTAAATATCTAAAAATGGAAATTTTAAATTTTAAAATATCAATCCTTTTTATCATTACCTTTATGAGTTGTCAAGCTCTTCCAAAATATCCCCAAAATATATAATTTGAGAGCCATGCCTAGTAATTGAAAATCATAATTACATGAAAATTTTTAACTCAACTGGAGTTAGCCTCAACTCACATAGGGTTAGTTTGAACTCATTCCATGTTTAAACTCAACCTTAACTCATCTTGGGTGAGAGTTAACTTTTGGAGGCTATAAATACAAGGCCATACCTATTGATGTTTAAGTTCTTTTGGTGTAAATTTATTATTCATAAATGTATTAAAATATATCTTGGTATTATGTTATAATTCTCAAATAGATGCAAAGTAACCTTGAAATTAATGTTACCATGCCAAATTGATAAACTAAATAACCAAGACAAGGTGCTAAGGAGAGGAGCAAAGAAAGCTTCACGGTCAAAGACTTCTTGATGTAGAAACCAAGAAAGCCATTTCAATAAGCCATTTGGAGATCCAAGGAAGGTAAAAGAGTGTTTTATTTTATTTTCTAGTTGTGCTTTCATTTATGTGTTTGCTAACTATGCTCTCCCTAGTGTTTAGGCTAGAGGTGTTAGGATTTTAGTGTGCTATTTTAATTTATTTTATTAGAATAACACAAGACTAACCTCCCCTCTATGTAATCCTTGTTCATATGATGACACACTTGATGGGACTAAGTATCCCATATGGTCAAGGAGATTGACATGCTAGTATTAGTTTTTCTAATGGATGCATATAAATATTCAAGTTTCAACTTTTAGCTTTGTTTTTTACATATTTTTTTAAAGCAAGTTGTAGGTTATAGGGATTGATGCTGATTTTTTAGATCGATGCCAATTTTCAAAATCAATGTCAATTATAGGAATCAACCATGATCTCTATGTAAAAAAATAGAACAAGGTAGGGAACATGGCTAATAATGTTTTTTACTCAATTTTTATTGCCTTCATTTTGTGTTTGATGATTTGCATGTTTGTATAACCCATTTATTTTAGAATCTATGAGATGTTTGGGTTTTAAGCTCATTTATTAATCATTTTTACATCAAAATAAATTTTATTTTTATGTGTTTTATATGAAACATATACAATATACCTTAATCAACATCAATTTTTATAATCGACATCGATCTATGTGGATTAGTGACGATTGGTCTTTGAGACAAGAAATTAGAAACCCGAAAGCTAAATTTAAAATGTTATTTTCTCACTAGATTTTGGGATTATAAATAGGCAAACCCTCTAAATTTTTTTAATTCCTAAGGTGGAAAGATCAAAGTTTAAGCATGGTTAAATCTTACACACACTGTATTTGGTGCTTAAAATGTACTTAGTTATTTTCATCTCTTAGTTATTTTTGATTTTTTTTTAATTATAAACAACAAAACCAAGGGGCTATACTTCATGAAATATTTCATTTGGTGCTATAAAAATTAACTCACACTTTAGTTAAATACTCATAAGAGTTTCCATTTTTATATTTGTTATTGAAATGTTTGTTTAGTAAGATGAGTGTCACGTGTATGGTCTCCCCCCATCCCCTTTAGGGAACTTGGGTGATAAAAAATACTCACTCTTTAAATTTATATCTTTGGTCCAAAAGTGTGGAAGGAAAGTCACTAAGGCCCTCCCCAAAATATGTATGATTTGAGTGATACCAAAATTACCCTAAATTCCTTCCACTTTATTTATTTTTATACATTTTGGCTTATGGGCAGGAGTTCATTGCCTCCCCATGAGTTATCTAGGGAAGTATTGACCTGGGAATTCATTTTTCAGCATCATTTAAACCCTAGTCTATTTGAGGTATATAAATTAAGGGTGACCCATTGGGGTGCTTATTTTGAGTAGGTAAAACAAGATTTGTTAGTGGTACTTGACCTTAAAACGTAGGGTAACTCAGACATTGTACTACACTAATCAATGATAGATGTAGTGGTTGTGAAAAGGATAAGAGATTTTTATAAAAAATCAGTTAACACAGATATAAATAACATGATTTTACCCTAATGTTTGACACACATATGGGACCATTTAGAAATGAATGAAAATTTATAGTTTAGACAACCCCACTTACTATGGATGTACTATCAATGCATGATGAGTAGCCTAAAGTTCCATGTCATCATAAAAAATTTTAAGAGAAGAGGGGGCCTAAAAACCCTAATTTTCATGCACTTTTACTTTTTAGATTAACAACTTAAAATTATCTCAAGAGAAAGTATATAGATGGAATTTGATGGTATGATGCCACCATGTCAGTTTTAGGATTTAGGACATTACACTTAGGTGTTTTTGTCATTTGTCCTTTTTACTTGCATGGTCTTTAGTCAAAACCTTTTGTTTATCATAACACATTAAAAAATGAGTCATGTTTACACATCACTCCTTTGTTTGAAAAGGCATTATGCAATTCATTTGACATTATACCTTTGCCTTAGTCATTTATCAAACTTTTATTTGTGTATGTCACTTACTTGAAAGGGGCATCATTAAACCACCCAATTCATTCCAAGTATTATGCCTTAGAGTCTTGAAATAAACCATATTTGTTATACCTTTAGAGCATGATAAAATCATTACATGACTTTAAATATTTCAAATCCTTATTGCCTTATGTCCAAAATTGAAAATTTGAAACCATGTGTGCCTTTTAGATCTATGCCTAATAACATCATGATGCCTAGCTTGTTGTTTGTTTTGAGAATCCTAGTCTTCTAAATCAAGTTTTAAATTAGCCTTAACAAGTTTAGATTCAAGATTTTGATTGGTTTATGCCTATTCCTTACATAATTTTGGATTAGGTTTTTACCCTTCAATTTTGGGTTATGTAACTTAGATTAATCCCTTGCTCGATTTAAAGATTATTTTTATGCCTAAATTTTGGGAAGCGGTCTATCTTCCATATGCATAATGTTTCATGTATTTTTCTAAATGATCATGCGTGTGTTAAAATTTTAATGCCTAGTTTGTGTCAAAGTGTTTCAAATTTATTAGATTAAATCTCTTGCCTCTTAGACCTCATTTTTTTAAAAGTCTAGCTTTTGTGCCTTGTTCCCAAAAGACCTAACAATTCCTATTTTGAGCCTAGCTTGTGTGCCTTGTTCTCCAAAAGACCTAGAAACCTTTGTTTCTTTAGATCTAGATTAGACTTGTTTGAAACACTTTTTACCCTAAGTTTTGCATTTGGTTTTATTCATCCACTTGACCTTTTTGTGTATGACATTTGATGTTAGAATATTTTTACCAAGTTTTAGCACTAACCTTTTTTGGAGATACATCTCCATTTCTGGACCAAGTTAGACCAAGTTTGGACCATTTACCTTTTAGACCCTATTTTTCAAAGTTTGTATAACTCTAGGCCTTCTTTGAAGAATGTTTATGATTGATTTGGATATGTCTCTTTACACTCATAGTGGAGTCATGCACAATATAGTTTATGATAATGTGGTCTCACAAGATGAATTTATTTAAGACCCCTATGATGATGATGTAATTTGTGAGATGATGGATCCTTATCCTCCTTACAATACTCAAACTAGAGAAAAAGCCAATATCCTCAAGGATAGTTTTTAGTGACACCTTATTTGGGATAATTAGCATACCAAGTTTTCATTTTTAATGATAATGGTACTTGATCCCCTACCTATACCATTAACCCTCCTTTGGTCTACATGAGCAACCAAGCTTTACAATGTCTAAGGATAACTATTCTAAGACCTTATCTTTTGGCTCATGATATTAACCAAACATTACAATGCCCTACCATTACCATTCCAAGACCTCATCCTTTGGCTTGTGATAGTAACCAAGCTTCATAATGCCCTACCATTACTATTTCAAGACCTCATCCTTTGGCTTACAATAGAAACCAAGCTTTGCAACACCCTACCATTACCATTCTAAGACCTCATCCTTTGGCTCGTGATAGCAATCAAGCTTTACAATTCCCTACCGTTATCATTATAGGCCCTCATACTTTGGCTTGTACGAGTAACCAAGCTTCATAACTCCCTACCATTACCATTTTATGCCCTTACAAGTATGGTAGCTCATTATCCCAATAAGGTTGTAAAATTATGACTAGATGGGTCACAATTACCATCTTAGACTGACAACTAGTCTTTATTAAGCCCATATTAGATGAGCCTATTTATAAAGAGATCATTATCCAACCACTAATTATTATTATTTCATTGCCTACTTCCCCCACTTTAAAAAATACATGTCAATCATTGAGCCCCAAAAGAGCCAATCAATACCTCTCTGAGAGCCATCATTTAAAGACCAAGATGTGTTCAAAACTGATATTTTACAACTACTTGTAAACCAAGGCTAAGAAAACCAACCAATCCATGATGTTTTTATTGAAACACCTATTTGTGATGAGTCAACCTAGGATGAATCACATTTTTATACTATCCTTGTTATTGAGGAGTCTTATTTTGAAAAGCCAATCTTTACTGAGTCACTTCTTAATGATTATAACCACCCTTGGGCAAATCATTATCTTGACCATTGTCCTATTTTTAAAGAGACTCCCTTTGACAAGCTATTTTCTATGGAGTCATCTCTTGACCTTTGTTCCCTCATTTAGGAGTCTCACTTTGAAAAAATAGTCTTTGTGGATCCCATTATGCCATCATAAGTTGTTACTTATCTAATACCAAACATTCAACAAGACATCATTGTAGTAGCATCCACACTAGATGAAGAATCCACATTGAAGTTAGGTTATATTTTTGAATCGATATCAGATTCAACATCAAAAGTAGACTCAACTTCAGTCTCAACATCATATTTAGAGTCCCTTGAGTTATAATCAACTTCAAAATAAAAATATGTTTATGGTTATTACAATATTGGTTATGCATGCCTTATAGATCAATTTGAATATATTTGTGATCCTTCCACAATTCTTGAAGATGATTGATTTAACCTCGACACAAGTTATCCTAGTATCTTATATGAGAATTATGATACCTCTTTCCATTCCATTACCATTCCACATGCCATTAAAACTACCCAATATAGCCATTATATTGACATTCCACCTCCCATAAGTGTCGATTGGGACTAACAAAATCATACCTTGTTGAACTACATCCATGACAACATATTAATTGAATAATATTAAGGGGATCATGACCACATTCATGCAAAAGAAGAAAAATATCCAAGTGAAACCTTTTCAGAGGTGTTAGGAGGCAATCAAAGTCTAAACTCAACATCTTCTAGTGAAACATTGTTTGAGGTGCTATAATATAATCAAATTCAAAATTCAACATTCCTTAGTGAAATATTTTTAGAGGTGTTATGGGACAATAAAGAAAAATTTAATGGTGAAAACCTCTTTGAGGCACTAATTGCTAAGCAAAATAGTTCTTCAATGTGTGATGAAGACATTATTAAAGATAACATCAATATATATTCCAATCTTCAATATAATCAGATGGTAACTACTCTTAGGCTCAAAAAATAGAAAAATATGATGGTCTTATTGAGAGCATATTCAAAAGTCTTCAGCCCTACCACAACCAAAATTATGTCAAACTTGGAATCAACAACATTGTGTGTGCCTAAAAATCCCAATCTTCATTTGTTACCCAACCATTATACATTCCATTATAATCCATTTATTCATTCCAAACCTATATTTCATTTCCAAATCAAACCTTTTATCCATTGTTTATACATATTTACCATCCATGGCTGCACTTTCCTTTGTAGAGTCTAAAAAGACATCTTGTATCGATGTTTGAAGGAAATAAAGTCAATAACAAATGAAGATCATAACAACATTATTGGAGTCTAAATCTATAGTAGGTTCTTGACAAAGCAACTATTCAGAAGATGTGTGGGCTAGAAATTTAAACATGATTGACTATTCTATTTGTATCATATGTTGATCAAGATGTGCATCTCCACATTAGAAAGAACAAAGTAATAATTTTACCTTTCCATAACTATTTACCTTGATTTTCTCATTTTCCATTCACCTTGCCATTATTTCATACCCTACCATTTACCTTACCTTATCACTTGGAGGCAACCCTATTACCATTATATCTAATTATCATGACATTATCTTGCCTTGCCCTTTGCCTCACCTTACCATTATACCATACCTTTCCTATTGACCAAAGTTATTTTTGACCCACCCTATCTAGCCTCTTTGACGTTGATTCCGTTGGTTATTTGGACACCTTCCACAAGGGGATTCTAATCTAGTTTTAGTATTTTTAGAATTACATGTTCAAATTTAAGTATATAAAGGTAGTATGATAGTGGATCTAGTAATTTCATATTTCATTTACACTTGACTAGTGCCATTTATTATAAATACCTTTGGATAAATCAATGTTCCACCTAGTGTTACTAATTATAACTACCTATGGGAAAATTACTACCACTAACCCTTTGTTGTTATTTCCTAATTATAACTACCTATGGTAAAATTAGGAACAACACCTTTACCATGCATTGTCGCATCACCTTAACATTAATATTATCATTTGCCTTGCCATTTTCCTAAATTCATGAACTTTCTACACCTTATTGGATATCACTACCTTTTGTGTAGGTAAAACTACAATAACTTGAGGTCCTAATGGGACTATGTAGGCAATGCTTGATTCACATTGAGGTCAGCTCAGTCATCCCCTTTTCTAATGGTCTCACCATTTTGTGAGAAACCTAAGCCATGTTATCATCATTTTATGAGTTGGAATATTTAGTATCTTATCATTCTCACTCGAGTTGAGATGCATAGAAAATTCCAAAAACATTTGGAAAATTTCAAAATCCTAAAAAAATAGAAAATTGGCTTACCATCTCTTAGAGAGATATATAGCCTTAAAATTTGAAAAAATTTATCCTATATAAACCTATTTATTCATCTTCATTCTATCCTATTAGGTAAAATATATTATTGATTCTAATCCAATCCACTGCCATTGGGTGTGTGACTTGCCCTTTGTATGTATCTTTATTTTTGGGTACCACCTATTTATTATTACACTAAGCCTTCATGTGTAGGTATTGAATTGGTTCATGACATGATGATTTCTATTGCTTTTAATTTCAATATATTTGTGTGTTTTTTTGATTAGATATTTATTTGTTTGTTTGCCTATTTATTTGATTTTGTTGTTGTGCTTTGACTCAATCAATATGCGTTCATTAGGTGATTCCTTGCACATTATTCTTGAATCCATACATATTCATACATCAATATTTTCATCATGGTTTTTTATCATTGATGCATTGTTTTCAACTATTTATTGGATCGAGAGTCAGTATTTATGCATATTATAGTTATCTCAACATGGTGATTTATATCATGATGCATACCGTGACATGCTACAACAAAAACTAGCTCAAAAAATCTTATAAGCAATGGTACCACATAAACCTCTCCTTGGTAAATACTCTGACCCTTCTTGATCAAATAAATCCAATGACCATTCTAGTTATATTAATGTTAATAAGGATGAGAATATCCACATTGGTAGGTACAACTAAATCATTCACATTGATCACTTCTTATTATTATATTCTATTACTCATTCTATTTTCTCCCACTTTTGGTTGAATTACATTAACCTAATGTCCTTTTGACTATGTAGGTAGTGCTTGGATACATAACATATCTTGGGTCATATCAACCACCTTTATTCTTCCAATCATCTCTTTCATCACTTTACACATCTTTGTGTGCTTGGTTGTTTGTGGATTCTTCAGTCATTAGACTATCACATTTACATTTGCATCTACTCATCTTTAATCTACATGATAGGTTATATCCTTGAATTATACTTACCAATTTATACTATTGGGGCACAAAAAAAATCATTTTTCAATCTAGGTCATCTTAATGATTATAACTGCCTATGGGAAAATTATTATTTTGATTCATTTACCCTATTGGGGCATGTGCCTATGCCACTGATTATAACTACCTTTAGGCAAATAAGTGTCTCAACCTTTATTACTAATTTTAAACACCTTTGGAAAAATCATACTTTTTAAATCAATGCATGTAAGCAGTGTCTTGATTGGATTAATTCATCCATAGGTTAATTTTATTCTTCTTCTCGATTCTTTTCAAGGGACCATCCATTAATCATATTTGTTGGTGACTCTTTCAAGGGGGAATCATTATAGGCTTACCAAAAATTGTTTGGAACTTCTTCTTCAATCATTATATTCTTTCATTATTAAAAATCTTTTCATTATTTGAGATGAAATTACTGTGCCTATAACATGCAATGCCTTCCCAAATAGAGGAAAACTATAGAGACTCAATTCTGGCCACAACTAGATTTCAACCAGACTTCAGACTGATTCCTACCAAACATTAAAAATTAATCTTAGGAATCATTAAACATCCCAATTTAATTCATGCATCATTCATCAATGCCCAGAATCATGTTGAGGCATCCCTATTTGGGATACTAGCTCGTATGTAACAATAACCTCTCATAGATTCATCCTCAATCACCTTACAAATTAACAACTCGTAGTTTGTACTATGAACCCATTAAATGGAAAACTTGAACAAATATTAAAAGATCTAAAATTCTAATCAAAATGAATCATCAAATTAATTAAGATTAATTTTTTAATTAAATTATCCATTTGTAATTAATGAATATCTAAAAATGGAAAGTTTAAAATTCAAAATATCAAGCCTTTTCATCATTACATTTATAAGTAATTAATCACTTCAAAAATATCCCCAAAATATCTAATTTGAGATCCATGCCTAGTAATTGAAAATCATAATTACATGATAAATTTTAACTCAATTAGAGTTAGCCTCAACTCACCTAGGGTTAGTTTGAACTCATTCTATGTTTAAACTCAACCTTAACTCATCTTGGGTGAGAGTTAACTTTTGGAGGATATAAATACAAGGCCATACCTATTGATGTTTAAGCTATTTTGGTGTAAATTTATTATGCCTAAATGTATTCAAATATATCTTGGTGTAATTATATAATGCTCAAATAGATGCAAGGAAACCTTATAAGTAATTTTACCATACCAAATTCATAAGCCAAGCAACCAAGCCAAGGTGCCAAGGAGAGAAGGAGTAAATAAAGATTCATTGTCAAAGACTAATTGATGCACAAACTGAGCAAGCCATTTCAACAAGCCATTTGGATCTCCAAGGAAGGTAAAATAGTGTTTTTTTGCATTCTAATTATGCTTTCATTTATGTGTTTGTTACCTATGCTCTCCCTAGTGTCTAAGCTATAGGTGTTAGGATTTTAGTATGTTATTTTGATTTGTTTTATTGGAATAACACAAGAATAACCTCCACTCTATGTAATCCTTATTCAAAATTATCTAGTTATGGCATATTCAAAGTGCAACAAATATTTGAATTCTGACCTCATTGTGACATCATCAAAAAGTTATCATGCACTAAGTATTTATGGAGACAAATATCTGAATTAAGATAATCCATGCATTATTAATGAACCCTCTTTACAAAAAAATAAATGCATTTACATCAAAGATTAATTACATTTGTAGCTACACATCTTCATCTAGATCTTAGGGTCACAATTAATCTACAAAACCTATAAATACCAAGGACATTACACACTTTCCAAAAGTTTTTTAATGCAAAGAAACCATGTATAAATCCTTTTAAAATGTTCACCAATTATTATAATTCATTCACAAACCAATCCAATAATGCATGAGGAGATTTTGGAGGTGCTTTCTTAAAGACATTGCTAAAGATTTAGAGTTCTATATCCAGACATGAACATGATTGTGGATCGACTTTGATGGTAAAGTCAATGGGGAAGGTATAACTTGTCTTATTTATGATTTATTATTTATTTGTTTACCTCATATACCTTTCCAAAATGAGGTATAGGCTTAATATGTTAGTTATTGATTCTTGTTCTTGTTTTTGTATCACTAACAAATAGATTAACTTATTTTTTTAATCTTAGTTCATAATTAATACTGATTTCATTGCATTAGTTTTTATAGATGATTAATTACTAAATTTATAAAAGTGTTTTTTATACATTTTACATTGTTAAGGGTCTTAAAACATATCAAGGAATATCAAATTTTTCTTGGTGTAATGTAGGACCTAAAACACATCATTTTCCTTATCAATTTCAAGTTCAGTTTCCCATTTAGGGCTTAGAAATTAAATGTGTATTCCAAGTGATCTATGTGAAGAATTTAAAATAAATGAAAATAATGTTTTTGAAACCCTAGATTTGAATAACCTAATCATATATATTTTTAACCTTCCTATAAATTCATAGAACCATACTCCTATTCTAGAAACGAAACCTGACAGCTTGGACAAGGTCCTCCATTCTAGACACCCGTCTTATTTTTCACCATATTTATTACATATTCATGTTGAGAATTAAAATTATTCAAAGTAATACACTAATTGGATAAATAAACAATAATTTATTTCAAATATTTTCTAGATAGCCAACCCTTTTTTCAATGTCTTCATATGACATCCATGTTAATATTGCATCCATGTTAATTGGCCCTTTTCCTCAATTGTCTAGAATCATTTTAGATACAATAAGACAAACACCCACAATATATACAATATATATATTTAATGAAATACTAAATAAATATAATATATAAATTTATTTTAGGTAGAATTAATACCTATTTAGATCAATAACTCTAGCCTAAATTCACTAGTATAACACTAGTAACTCTCTTCCAAAATGTACCTTACCCTCTATCCATTTATACTCTTATATAAATAATAAAAGGGTTAGATTCATGTTTTGGAGAGTAGATTAATTTTAAAACAAGTCTTATTAAGATAAGACTTTACCTTTATTAGTGGAAGTCAATTAAATAAATATTTACTCGATAAAATTATCTTTTAAATAATAAATGGATAAATGTGCACTAATTAGTGATTATCTATTAATTATATATTTTTTAGATAGATACGGGGTTTGTATTGGGCCCCTAGACTGAAACTGGTAAGTTTTTTACCAAAATTTTAACTAGTTCTGGAGCACAACCAAGGGTCCGGTCCTCACAAACATGCCACTAAAATAATGAAGACATCTAGAGAAACAAAATGGACATATAAGAAGACTAGTAAACCAAGGATACCATCCACATGTAGAGACCTAAAAGGATAAAAAATAGTGACCAAAAAATGAGAAGCACTAAAATAAGGAAGGATCAAGAGAAAAAATAAAGTAAAAAATCAAAAAATTAACCACCGATCTCAACCCTTGGTAACTAATAAATGCTTGCTTCTAATAGAAATCAAATACTCCAAAGTATATTAAGATCCTCCATAGATGGAATTTTGGGCCTCAAGTTATAGCTTTGCTTCCTTCATTTTCCTACCCCTCTTTCCTCTTGTGCCACAATTAGGTGTCTTCAATACACTAGGATTCTAGGAAATAGAAAGGACCTATTAGCTAGAAAGCTCACATTATAAATCTTCCCCCTCCTCTTCCCCATACTTAACACCATCCTCAATAATATCAATCATATTTTGTTATGAATAATCCTCTATCAGATGGGGATTAAACTCTTGCTCTGGCCTAAAATTTAGCACAACTCTTTCCTACAGAGGAAGAGAGGGTTATCCTACTTTTAGGGTGGGATATGATGATACTAACTCCAAAAACTCCTTTTAATGAGACCTATTTTTCTCTTGCTTAAATATTGAGGCTATTGGGAGCTCACAAAAAAGAAGCATCCTATGGACCAAGTCTTGATTTGGGAAACCAATATTTTTGACCCATTTTTGCAAGAGCAAAGAGTGAGAATCTTGAAAGTTTCTTTTGGGGTATGAAGCAAACTTGTGATCTAAATGATTGCATTTGAAGCATCTATAAGGAAGGCCTTAAAAATATAAAAACTATGTCCACACCTTGTGGGAAGAAGAAATTTGAATAAAGTGGTGCAAAGGTTTAGCTAAATCCACTAAAAGACACACCTTGACACAGTTCAGATTAGACCCAAAGGTTTCATACATTTTTACAAAGGTTCCCACCTTGCTGACCATTTTATTAAAAAGATGAAAATCCTAAAATGCCAATGGAAGGTTGTAGAATTTGGCCTAGATGGGAGCTTGGGAAATCACCATGGTGGTTAGGTCAAAAAAGGGAGACCAAGGATAGAAAAACACCCTTTGCTTGCCAAATAACCATGGCCCATTTATCCAGACAAAGTCCCTAGCTTCAGTATTTTGAAACTGAAATACAAAGAAGCCAATTACCAAGATAGAAAGAGAGAGATATGAAAGAGAGAGAGATGAAAGAGAGGGCCAAGTTTTTTGAGACCACTCTAAAAGTGAGATCCAAGAGGGTCACTTTTCCATACACCTACCAATCAAAGTTATTTATCCTCTTTCAACTTCAAGCATAGAGAGTTAAACATCTGAGATTTCAAAGAGAGGAAGAGATTTTGAAAAAAATAAGGGAATATCACCCCAAAAATTTGTATCAATGGAATAATTATGAGATGCATTTTATTTAGTATTTACCTCCTTATTAGTCTCTAAAACCTCTTTTGGAAGATTTCCCATCTAAAACAAGCACCTAAACATCAGCATAGGAATAGAAACATGCTACTTTCTAAGAATGACTTCTTTATAGAAATCACTACAATTATGGAAGGGATTTGAGGAATTACTATAGTTAGGGTACAAAACATCCTTTGGATAAATGCTAGTAGAGCCATTGATTTGCTTTACAGGAGAGAGAGAAACCTTAGACACACCATTTCCTTCTACTGGCCTATCCATCTACAAAACATCTTCAAAAGATAGGTTATTTTAAATAGATTTAGATATTAAAAAACCATTAAAGTTTTAAAGACCTTTAGCTTTCCTCCCTCTGCCTAGATCCAAACCAACCCCACACTGATGCTCTAGTAAAACCCTCTCATCACTAGCATCCTTCCAAGATTTTTCCTTGAAAGGGGGTTGATCCTCTATTTGCTTCCTCCCTTAGCCTACTTCCACTTGAATATCACTACCATTGTGGCTGACAACCCCTAAGACATAACCTATATGGGGACAACATCTTCCCCAACTAGAATCATCTACATTAAAAAAACCTTAATAGATATAAAAACCCCCATTGACTGAGACACACCTCTGACTGCACACCTTTGGATAACCTCTACACTTTTTACTTAATCTGTCCCACTACCCTCCACCTTCATACCTTTTTATGCATGCTAGCACTAGATACAACCACTACCATCGCCATCTACTCACCTCCCATGTCATTGTTACTCTCTCTATCTTAGCCATCACTATCTTCCTTTGCTATCTTCACCATCCTCACTGCCTCCATTTATTCACTTATCTATGAATTATATTAAAATGAGTATTATAAGTGAATTCTAAACCATACAAAAGTGTATGAGTATTCAAATACATTAACATATTCAACCACATTTATTCTATGAAATCATTTTCCTTTATTATGTTTAATTTTGATGAGGCATCATCACATTGAGATTTAATCTTCTTAGCCTTTTTGATGGCATCCCATATAAAATCTATGATATTTTCAATATCTTATACCATTATATTAATAAATTATATAATAATTTTATTGAAATATGATTTCATATGTTATTTCTCTTCCCTTAAGGCCTCATTTTATTTCTAAATTTTTTTATTAATTAAGTGACTGTTAAATTTATTTTCTTTCTTATTAAGTTCCTTTTAAAAATGGCTCACTTTAGGGTGAGATGATTTTATTTTTGGATTAGCCTCATAAGATGTGTGGGTGATTGTATTTGTTTTAGGAATTGAATCTTTAGACTTATATTATGGAAGTTTTGAAGGCGTAATTATTTTTATCACTAACAACCTTCTCTAATTTTTCCTACATTTTATCCTTCTTCAACAGTATTCTTATTAATTCCAAGTTTTCTCTACTCAATTTGAGAATATCTTTTGTGAGATTCAATTAATGGGCCTTGAGATATTTCATAGTTAAGTAATTATACCTAACCTAATATAATACTTCCTTGGAAGTTTTGTTTGCCTCCATATCTCCTATTTCTATACACTTAAATATAGGATTTGATACTTGGTAATGTTAGTTTTGAATTACCTTAACCCTACATGACTTGTGAATATATAAATAACTCTGATTCTCCATTATTCACATCCACATTCCTTTTATGGGTCTAACCTTCCAAGGTTTCTATAAATCACCTACAATAATCCCTAATTCTATGTCAAACTAGTTAATTATCATACTTAGACATATCTAGATCATTAGATCAATGTTCCTATCTCCTAAACCATAATTTTATACTCAAACATATCAATTGACAATAATTATTGAGTCCTAAGTCTTCATCCCACACCAAGAAATGGTCACATTTCAAAGTCAAAACATTCCTATGTGTTGGCCCATACATTTTTCATGTTAATGGCATGAAAAATAACCTAAAAATTCTTGTATAATAAAAAATAGGTATAATCCTATTATTAATATATCAACAATTTACCAAGAATACTAAAATACTTTAAAATTCAAGATTACTACCCTATTATTCCCAATTTACCAACAATTTACTATGAATAGGTCTTAGCCATGTCTGAAGCAATCAAGAGCCAAGTAAAAATTTCCAATTTTTAAGTATCAAGGTGTAGATGCATAAATGAACATTTAATGTTGAAGTATTATATTTGTGACCATATTATCAAACACACTTATCTCAATCCAATTAAATGGTCCTTGAACATCCTTCTTTCAATTCTATGTGGATGACCCTTACCTTTTAAGCAAAATTTGAGATTGATATTCTGTTTAACTTTAAATTTAGAAACATGGAAAATATAGGGTTATGAAATATAGAAGTAGTTATAACAAAAGGATGGTAAAATAATATATAGTAGGATAATTAATATAAAACTTTGATAAATAATATTATGAATTTATAAATCTAAAATTACTAAAAAATAGTAAAGTACAACTATTGAAAGATATTGCCATAAATAAAAAACAATAATACTTAGCTCATTTATTATGCATTAGAAAATTTGAACTAGAAATATGTGTGAATTATGTAATATTAGTTTTTTGAATCAATATTAATATTATATAAATTAAAATTTTATGGCCTCAAACACTACTATCAGATATAGACACTACCATTGATGCTAGTGTCTAACTATGACAGAAGTGTTCGTTATACAATAATGACTAGATTAAGATGTGACTAACTTAATTGTTCTATATTTTTTTTACCTTTGTGATGATGTATTTATATCTAGGATATATTTTTTTATTCTTCTCAAATTGATCAAACCCTATCTCTTCACCCATTTTCACCCATGGAATGAGTTTGCTAAAAAATGGGTTAATGGGCTTATGGTGTTTAGCTACCCCAAAGACCCCTGTATCAATGGGAACTACCTACATAGTCAATAATATAAATAGGGAATAAAACTTATGTATTATTCCTATATGTATGGGAAAATGTGTGTATAAGGGTGAAATATACCATATGAAGATGCATGTAGCGATTTAGCTTGTAATTTGAAAAATATATTTCATGGGTTGATTTTTGAATGTTTCAGACTTGTAATATGACTTCTCTTATTCTTGATATGAAAATAGGGATGAATAAGGTAAATTAGAGTGCTTGTGTAGTCAATTGAATTATATTTAGTAGTTTTTTCTTCATATTTTTTAGATGATGAATGAGAAGGATTATACTTGTATCTATACCACACCTTTTAAAAATATTTCATAGTAGCCTTAAATAAGATAATTAGGCTAACCCATGGGTTTCTATCATTTTGTAATTTTGATGAATTTTATCTATTGTACAATAGATAAGGATCTGGATACTACTATCAATGGTAGTGTCCCTCTATGGCTGGTAGTATCTAGAAGGATATAAAATAAGTATGGATATGAAACTGATAGTGAAAGATGTTTATCAAGTTTTAAGATTTTTGTGTAGTATAGGATATTTGGGCAATCATAATGATATGGATCAGACTAAAAATTAAGAATTTTTAATGAACTACTACACCAAAACCTTGAGGCATTAGTGAAATCTGCCCATCAGAATCATAACATCCCACCACACTTTTGAAGCCTAGACTCTGGGCTAGGTTTGTGCCCATACCATGAGGATCCCCTGAGTGTATGAGCCCTAGATGAACACTGCCATGCCATCATAGCCACCCGCTCTATGACTTGAACTTGGGTGGAGGATCTAATACCACATGTAATGAACTGCTACACCAAAACCTTGAGGCATTAGTGAAATCCACCCATCAGGATCATAACAGAATTTAAGCATAGTGAGATGTCTAATGTGAGCCTTTTGATAAAAGTGAGGTATATAACTAAAGGGTAGATCCATGATTGATATTTATCAAATGTACAATAATAAAATGTTATATATACTTACTTTTATTATCTAAATTCCCCCCACCCTTTAATCTAGTAACACATAAGGATGAAATTATTAGGTTAAAGGAAATAAATGCATACTTGGGTATATATAACACACATTACATTTACTTGGGCCCACTTTGATTGATTTGATGGTGTATGAAATGTTCTCAAAATAATTTTTTAATATAAATAAGTGTATATAATCTAAAATTTGAAATGCATGAAAATAAAAAGAATAAGGAAGGAGTACACATGTGTCGATGCAACCATGTTTCCTCTTAATACTTTAAACTAGTAAATA
>JARHVA010001847.1:1017500-1095000 GCA_037957365.1 Torreya grandis
GATAAAGATTACATGATATATTTATTCAATTTTCTAATATTTTCAATATTAAATGAAGGATCGAGTGATTCATCACACTTGATAAAGGGGACATTATTTGTAAATGTTGGAATAGTGTGATTTTGAATCAATGTAATTTGAGGGAAATTATATTAGTTTTAAAGTAAGCCATGATGTCAGTATGCATTTGTAAAAAAAATTCATATCAAATAATGGAATATTTTTCCCATGTATATTTAAATTTATTTTAGGAGGGTGAGGGACATGTTGACAATGATGTGATACACCACCTTTTATATTTGTAATTGTATAGACCTTAGAACCAAACATAGGTCATGGGAATTTGATGGGATGAGGATGGTAACTTTTAAAATATTGAGGGGTATATTTATCAATGATTTGGGTCAAACATACTTACTTTTTCTCACTTGGTAAAATTTTAAATTGTTTGTGCTCAATATCAATGGATTTATAAATATAAACATCTTATTGATCATAGGTTATGCTTGATCTTAAAAAACACCCTTCATTTTATCTTTGGTAAAATATAGAATGAGAGAGCTTAGAAAAAAGTATAAAACCCTAAGAAGTTGCACAAACTTAGAGAAAGTAATGGTTTCATGATAAGACTCAAGAGTCAAGCTCACCAAATGTTTAACCTTAAATTTAGAAATGTGGAAATACAGGGTTAAGAAATATAGAAGTAGTTATGACAAAAGGTTATAAAACTAATCAATAGTAGGCCAATTAATAAAAAACCTAGATAAATAATATTATGACATTATATAACTAAGACTAATAAAAATAGTTAACTAAAATTATTAAAAGATATTATAATAAATAAGAAACAATAGTACTTGGTTTACTATGTGCAAGCATATATGGAATGGAAACATGTGTGAAGTATGTAGAGTTAGTGTTTTGGATCAATCATCAAATTCTATAAATTACACTTCCATAGCCTTAGCCACTACTATCGAATATGGACACTATTATTTGAATGTGATGTAAGTGTCTAATACATAATAATGATTAGATCGATATGTGATCAAATTCATTGTTATGTGTTTTCTATCACCTTTTTACTGATGTATTCAAATCTAGGATATAGGGTGTCACTCTTCATTGATTGATCAAACCCTAGCTTTTCATCCCTATTAACCCTTGGATTGAGTTTGTTGAAAAATGGGTTAGTGGGATCATGATGTTGAGCTACCCCAAATACCCCTTTGACAATGGGAACTACCTACATATCCAATAGACTAAGGAGGGCCTCAGACTTATATAATTCTCCCTCGTGTGTGAGAAAGTGTGTGTATAAGAGTGTGATATACTATATGAAGATGCATGTAGTGATCTAGCTTGTAATTTGAAAAATATCACTCATGGAATGATCTTTCAATGCTTCAAACTTGTAATCAGACTGATCCTATAATTAATATGAAAATAAGGATGGATAAGGTAGAGTAGAGTTCTTGTGAAATCAATTGATTTAACTTTTATAGGTGTTTTCTTGGTATTTTTTAGATGATAAATGAAAAGGCTTATACTTATATTTATACCAAAATTATTGAAAATATCTCATGGTAGTGTTCAATAAAATGATTATTCCAACCCATGGGTTTTAATTATTTTTTAATTTAGATGAATTTTGGCTAATGGACACTACATAATGATATGGACACTATCATCAGTGGTAGTGTCTCTCTATAGTTAACAATGTCTAGATTAACATCTAAATTAACCAAACACATCTACCATCCAAACAATAGTTCTTTTCTCAAGTTTAAATTTACCTATCAGGCCATCTTACACATTTTTTGAGCCCCATCCAAAGGAGTTCCAAAATTATCACTATAAAATCACATTTTCCATTCATGTACCCACTATATGACAAGATTCCAATACCATATTACAAAGAACCATAATAATTATTGAAAATTAAAATAAAATTCACCATTGATCTCAATTTTGAGTACATACAACCCTATTAGCCTTGAGATATGTTTGCATACCCCCATGAGGTCACATGTCACTATTGAGGAACATTAATCACACTAGAATCATACTAGCATCTAGCATTACACTAATATTTCACACACACCACCGTAGCATGGGAAAAATACATGGAGTTTGATCCATATTCAAAGTATTGGTATGTAGGAATCACTCAACACATGATGTGTTGAGGTCTAGAAAACTTCAAATTTAAACCCTTTTTACCATTTTTCTATTAAACATTCATGGTTTATTGAGCTAAGGTTACATGTGAAGAAAAAGGTACACCAAGGATTCTATATTAGACTAATCAACACATGCCACACAAAGATTATAGGTCACAACTCAAATGTCAATTTTCACACAAAGGTAAAAAACCTAATTAGACATAGATTCTCACTATAAACAACAATGTGACACTAGTGAGTTTGATTAGCATGGCCTTGTCTAGAGATCCAATGAATCCCTATTCTCGATTCACAATCATATCACATAGTCAGATCTACAATTGCATAAAAAATATTATATTTTTAAATTTATAAGTATTTTATCCAATTTATTTCCCCTTTTATCATATTTCCAAATCATAAATATATAATTTAGCACATATTTTAAAATTTTGATTTTATGCATAAGTTTGTCATAATTAGGACTTAAGTATTTATTTATTTTCATTTTTTAAAAACATATTGGTGAACCCATCTATTTATTTAATATTTTTGACCCTAATGATCCATGTTTCTAGGGTTTAGAATGTTTCTAGGGTTTATATCATTCTTTTTATTATTTCTAATTATTATTTAGTATTTCTAAAATTTTTAATTTCTTTATTTTTTACAATCTTCCAAGTTCTTATTTTATATTTTTTTTCTACCTATCTTAGACATAGTAATATTATAGACACTAAAATTTAATAAATAAATGATTGACAATGTCCTTTATACCTTTAACTTACTTGGTCAATCCATCATCTCAATAACCCAAAATATCTAAGGAAGCCTTCAAAGTCTCATAATTATTTTGCATATCTCCAAAACTTCCCTATTATATCCCTATTCGTACTTATTCAAGATGTACTTCACTATCAATTTGGTTTGAATCCTTTGTCCCTTATGGATAAAAGTGTACTATTAGACAAGGATGCACTACATCCTTACCCTATAGTGTGACTTTTCCCAAAGTAATATAACTATCATATTTTAAAAATGTTACACTTCATAATACTCTCTCACTCAAACCAATAGGTTAGTTATTAAAAACATTAAAAATATGCTCTTATAAAAGTAAATCGAGGCTCATACTTGAGGCTTATGGCTACTATATCTAGCACTCCTTCATAAAGGAAATTTAAAAAACATATATCTATTCAGAAAAATATACACACTATAATTTTGTTGTAATATTATAGTCATTAGCCAAGTTAACATTATTCTATTTTAGGTTGAGGACATTCATTTATCAAGCATTCTAATAAAATTTTATAGATTCATATATATGATCTTCCCTAAAGGGATAACTACATCAGCCTAAGGTCCACTTAGACTATATAGGCAAAACTCAATTAATAAGGGGTTTTCTAAGGATATTTTGACCATATCCCACTTCCCCACTTTTTCATGCCTTTTGCATTTGATATTGTTTTATATACTTGTGTCGTATAGGGTTTTGATTTTATAAGTCATTCATGCATCCAAATAGACTCCACACAAAATTAGATAATATATAGATTTAAGCAAACAAGCCCATATTTTTAGATCTAATGTATAATCTACCTAGATAAAGTCATAATAGTATACAATGATACACTATGACCTTATCTATATTCTACATCCTTGTCCTTGTATACAATAGATCCATGTTTTTAATTAAATCTGTGATTGTATATTCTTATAGTTAGTTTAAAAATAGTCAAAGTCAATAAATGAATATCATAGTTTTAAATAAATTAGTTTATAAGGACATCTCTCTAACCTAACCCTAGTTTATACTTTTAGTAATTTACTTGTATAAATTATGTAGAACTTTGTATCTACTACATTATGTAATATTTAATTTCCTAGATTAAATTTTAGTAGTTTACATTTCTAATTTGAGTTAATTGCTTTTTTAATTAAGGTTAAAGATGTTATCATAGCTATTATATTACATTATTTAGTTAGCATATCAGTTAGAATTATAGTTTTATAACTATTAGTCAGTTGTTATTTGCTAGTTTATCTGACCTATTATTTGATGTATATATTCACATTTACATTGATTAATAACATCGATCAAGAATTCACTTCTCTCATTTGGTATCAAAACCAGGATAAGAGCCCCAAACACTAGTAGAGTGGCTTAAGGGGGGTGTCAAAAATAAGCCACACCTAGACCAATGATGGGCTATCCATAGAGGGGTCAATAGATTAGTTGGTAGAGAACTCTAATAGAAAATAGAAGGTCCTATGTTTGAGTCCTAGCTGGTCCATATGATCTATATCTCAACATGTGAATCTATTGGGTAGTACTAGAGCTAAATGTGATGGTTCAAGACTTTTTCTCTAATATAGTGGAACTATCACCTTTCTTCTTAGGACACAAACCTATACTCTCAAAAAGGTACTGTATGTCCCTAGCTTGACAACAAATATTTTGTCTATAAGTCATCTCTTTAATCATAAGGTTAAGGTAGGGTTCATGATTAAGAATGGAAAAAAATATTATCTCCTCTCATAAGATAGTTAGGTCATTGTTAGAGCATTTTTAAGGATCGATTATTTGCCCCAGATGTAGTTTTATTTAATGTTGTTGCTCTCTCTACCTCTACGATATAATCTACAAAATTTTGGAATTATTGATATGGGCATATTTCTACTAGTTATTTATACCAGCTCATCTCTAAGGCCATGGTCCATGAACTTCCTTAGCTATCTCATTCCTTGCCTATATGCACTAGATGCCTAGCTAACAAACAACATAGGGTTTTACTTGAGCTGAGTTCCTCACAAGTCAAGGATCATCTTGATGTGGTACATACTAATCTATAGAGACCCTTTCCTTCTTCTTTCCAAGGGTTTAAGTAATTTCAATTGTTTACTGATGATTTATCTCAAAATACATGGATGTTATTTATAAAGAAGAAGAGTGAAGCCTTAACTAATTTTAAGGTCTTTTACCACTTTGTTTTCACCTAGTCAGGGAGGTCTCTTTGACTCCTCTACTTAGATAGATGGGGTGAATTCACATCAAAATAATTATTGTCATTCTTAAAGTAAATGATATCAAACATCACCTATTTGTTCCTTATATGCCATAGTAGAATGGAATAGTAGAGAAACTCAATCATAGAGATGGATCATTGCATGCTTTCCACTATGAAGTTGGATGCACCATTTTGGGTAGAAGTAGTTCAAACAACTATATATCTTCCCAACAGCATACCTAAAAATATCTTACATGATAATACACTAGAAGAGGTATAGAGTGGTCATAAAACTTTGATATCTTATCTTAGATTATTTGGTTATAGATCATATATACATGTCCTTGATAAAAAGAGGAATAAGATCAAACCAAAGATACTCCATTGCCTTCTATTGGGGTATAATACTACCTCAAAAGCATATCATCTCATGGATCTTGAGACAAAGAAGATACATGAAAGTCAAGATGTGGTTTGTGATGAGTCATCAATCAACTCATTATCATAAAAGGAGTCATAACATACCACTTCGCATAGATTGTTCCCATAGTTAGATGATGTGAATGAAGAATATTGTCAAAAAGAAGGTGAACTATAAAAAAGTTGTTTATTGATATTAAAAATCTGGAAGATAATTATTTATCAAATTAGTAGCAACATCAATATCTAAAATGGGTAGAAATCACCATCAAAGACTCCCACTTGAACTTTAATCTAGATACTTTATCAGGAGTTCAAATGAGAAGATAGGTGAGATAGGAAGTTAACCTCACACTATTGAGTTTAGTAGTTGACAACACTAAAACAAAGATAGTTTGAGAGGATTTATGTTAACCTTAGTGGAAAAAGGCCATGGATTCTGAATATAATTCCCTCATAAAAAATGGGATGTGGGAACTTGTCGATCTATCTATAGCAAAGAAATCCATAAGTTTCAAGTGGATTTTCAAGATAAAGTACAAGATAAATGGATCTATCAATAAATATAAAGCATGACTTATTACAAAGGGATATGCTTAATAAGAAGGAATTGACTATGAGGATACCTTTGCTCCTATTATGAAGATCAAGACCATTAGATTTGTTTATGCAATCAAAACATAAAAGGGGTGAAATATTTAGTAGATGGACATGAAAAGTACATTCTTGAATGGTGATTTCAAATAAAAAGTATACATGACCCAACTAGAAGTCTTCATTGACAAGTAACATCCACATATGGTATGTCATTTAATTAAGTAAATTTATGGACTTAAGCAAGTGCCAAGGGCATGGTAAATTAAGATTGATTATCATATATTATAATATAGATTCATTCACAGCTCTTCAGATACTAATTTGTTTATCAAGAAGGTCGGGACATAGATTGTCATTCTGGTTTTATATATGGATGACCTTTTGATCATAGTAAGTTTAGATGATCTTGTTGAAGAAGTAAATAATGAATTGAAGAAATACTTTTAAATTAATGAGTTGAGGCTACTTCATTATTATCTTGGCTTGGAGATATGGAAAAATTAGAATCATATTTTTTACTCACAGATGAAATATACCAAGATGATCCTTGAAAGTATGGGATGTCATATTTTATACTAATGTAAACTCCTATGGAGAAAGGTTTGAAACTATCTCAATTTTAGGATTCACCTCAAGTAGATGAAAATCATGATAGACAGCTTTTTGGGAGTATCATTTACTTGACTTATACTAGCCAATATATATGCATTATTGTCAACTATCTTTTGAGATTCATGCAAGAGCCAAAGAAGTGTCATTGGGATGTAGTGAAGCATGTTTTGAGATATGTCTAAGGTTTAATTTATTATGGTCTAGAGTATAATAACTCAAATTTCCTGTAGTAGGGTTACATAGACTCTGACTATGTTAGATTTGTTGATGACAGGAAATCAACTTTTGGATACATATTTCATCTTGGATCTAGACCAATTTTTTGGATAAGTAAGAAGTAATATGTAGTTGTTATCTCATATATATAATTAGAATACCATGTTTTACGAGGAGTTGTGAGTGAGGTAATTTGGTTACATCACATTCTACCTGACATAGACATTCTTGAAGATCAGCCACCAATCCTTTCATGTGATAATCAGGGTGTGTTAAAGCTTGTTAAGAATCTAGTATTTAATGAGAAGAACAAACACATTGAGGCCCAGTGCCACTATATTTGAGAACAAGTATTAAACCACCATAATTAGCTCCAATATTTCCCAAAAAATTCATAGGTAGCATATATACTCACCAAGTCACTTGGTAAGGTAAAATTTGATCTATTTTGGGGTATATTTGTAAAAATAATTTAATAAAGGGGAGATGTTAGTGTAACTATTGTATTACATTGTTTATTTAGTGTAGCAATTAGAATTATAGTTTCATAACTATTAGTCAATTGTTATTTAGTTGGTTTAGCCAACTTATCCTTTGATGTATACATTCACCTTTGCATTGATCAATAACATCAATTAAGCATTCATTGCTCTCATCTGGTATTAGAGCCAAGCTAGGAGACATAATCACTAGTAGTGTGGCTTAAGGGGGTGTTGGAAATAAGCCACACCCAGAATAATGATGGGCTGGCCATATAGGGGTTAGTAGGTTAGTTGGTAAAACACTCTAGTAGTAAATGGAAGATCTTAGGTTCAAGTCCTAGCTGGTCCATATGAGTTGTATCTCAACAAAAGCTAGGTTTTTTAAACTAAGGATCCAACCCTATAAAAAAAAATGAATACCAAGCCAACAAAGCCTAAATAAACAAGAAAGTTTTCTAAAGATAGTGAAAATACAAGAACCAACTAGAAAATAACCAAAAAATAATAAAAAAATAGTTAGGTATTACAGCCACCCAAGGCCTCCTCCCCATTAGAGTTAATTATTTACTCTAATTAATTCTAGTGTAAATATTTTAATGAACCCACATTTCATTTCAAACACTTATTATTTCTTATTGATTTTTGTCTTAGGGTTTTAGTTTAATTCCATAGATTCTTAACACTAAAAAAATGTAGTCCTTAACCTTGAATATTTTTTGTTTGATAAGGTAAATTTGAGGTTTTATAGGGAATTGAAACCAAGAGTTTAAATAAGAAGTCAAGAAAAATGGGAAAAAATAAAACCATTCCAAATAGGCCAACCAACCACTTGACTTTTGTAAACTTTCAGCAAGATATCAGGACTAGAAAATAAAATAAGACTAAAAAATAAGGACACACACTATATTTATTATGAGGGCATGTTAGAGTCATCTTGTTTCTTAGTAAGCACTAAATTATTCTTGTTATCACTTAATTTATTCTTGATACTGGTATATTTTCCTCTAGTCTGGATGTTAGGGCCTTCCACCATTTGTTTTTTCTATTTAGTTATCACCATGTCCTTCTAAGGGCTTGTCTTGTCTTTAGTTTTTATACTTATAGGGGATTTCATTAGGGTGATAGTTATGGTTTCCTTTCTTTTTTTTGGGGAGGTGTTAGCTACCCCATACCTACTACCTTTATCCATCTTTGGATTTCTACAATCTTCCCTTAACCTATCTGACTCCAATTTTAGGGTATTCTACTATTCCATTAGAGGTACCATCTACCATCCCATGCTCTATAAATTATCATGGGAGTCTAGTAAATTATACCTAATTCCTTTAGGGATATATATCAATTCTCTATCATCTCATTGAATCCTAACTTTAACCACCTTCATCTCATGAATTTCAAAGTTAAGGTTTTTTATACCCTGGGAACCTCCAAACATATGCTAACCTTCTTAATTTTATTCTCTTAGGAAGGAGAGTCATATGTCTTTATTTTTCCACTCTTGTTAGTAGCTTAGAGAAGGGGTGGGGAGACAAGGTATGGGGAAGGTGAAGATGGCTCTTCTTCCCAGTCTTCAATAGATTTTTCTGGGACCTCTCCCAAACCTTTTTCCTTAGTAATTTCAATTGGGGTAATCTCAATGCCCCTCAATAGTTTCTATTTTTTGGTGAGGAGGAAGATTAACCCCTAGTGTATCAATTCAAAGGAGGGTTTTTATTGGAAGGTCAAGATAGAGCATTCAAGGGACATGAGCAAGTATTAAGGTAGGCTAATATAATATTTTACCCTATCTAATAATTTTTATTTTGACCTTGGAATAATATGACACTAAAAAAGTTTGTCTTGTCACCTTGGATAAATATCAACATAGAGGTTATTTATTTTAACCTTAATTTGAATTTTTATATAACCTATACACAAAAATATTTCACTTTATTTTTCATTTTTTTTGCTTGTTTTAGAAATTGTGTTTTAGTAGTTTTAAAATTATTTAACTACTATCATGAAGGGATATGTGGTCTTTTGTTTACAAACATTGTGGTGTGAGGTGTTTAACTCCAATACTCATATCCATAGTATAAATCTAAACACAACCTTTAGTTTTCACTTACCTCATGATATATTAGAAACACCTAGAATCTCATTTTTTACACCAATATGAATTCATTACCATTCACCTAATTTTTAGTGCTTTGGTAATCAGTTAACCCTAAGAAGTTACTCTAAAATTACCCTTGAAACTCAATTTAGTTAGCTATAAATATGGTTATACATTTTTAGATAGTTCTCTAAAATATTAGATTAACACTATCCAATAAATGAGTAATTATATTTAAAAGATTACAAATCATTCAAACCTATGCCTAGATCACCATTTATCCTTGATTTGTACTTGGATTATCTTATTACATAGTATATTGGCTTGATTCATCTTGTATAAATAGTCATAAATTGTATTAAATTATTATATATCAATATAATAAAAAACTAATTTGATTAAATTTATAATGGGTTAATTAACAACATGTTTCTTTCATATTGTACATAATCTTTAATTTATTGTAAAGTATATTATTACCATCCATGATGTTATTAATTATGCATACACATGGTTTAAACTTAATATGTTTTTTCTCATCACTTAAATTCACATTGTATTTCATAATGTTATAAATATCACATTTAATTACTCCTCATAACTAATAAATGACAAAAGACATACACACAACCTTTTATTCTTAGTACCTATTCCATTTACCTTATTCTTAGTCATCCCGTCAAGTCTAATTTAATGAGATCATTAATCAATTTTCACCACTAAGGTTTTAGACTTAAACACTTACAAAATTACATGTACATAATGGGACAAGGATTAAGTAAACATGCTCAATGTATTGTTGAGCCTATTTTGCCTTTTCATAATAAAAGATGAGCTGGTCTTGGATACAATAGTGAGTCTACCCCTCAGGGGCATCCTCCTCCTAAGAAATATCCTTTGTTTGTATCTGATACCAAAGAGCATTTTAAGATTCATACTCAAATCAAATATGAATCTCTTTTGGCAAATAAAAATAAGGCCTGGGTTATTTTATCATAATCACTAACAAATATTAAACTCAAGATCCAGCAAGGAGGTGAATTTAAAGGTTACCTTCAAATATTCTTGCTACTATAAAAGATCCTTAAATATCATGTTGTTACACTTCCTCCATCAAAAGTAGATCTATATATAACTTAATATAAAGGCTTGGATGAAAGTGAATTTTGTGATTATCATAGACGTGTTGGGCATTCCACTAATAGATGTATGAAGCTCAAATGCAAAATCAAAGATATTATTGAGGTAAATGTTATTTTTTTTACACATACCAAAGAGGCTAAATTCTAATAGAATAATAATGAAAATCTGAAAACGTATAAAGAGCTTCCTCTTAAACATGAAGCATAAGATTAAAAAAAACCTTGAATTACATCACATCCATCCTCCTTTCTTTCCACATGGAAATCCAGTTGATAGTATCATCAGTATAGTTATAGGTAAGATAAAATCATGCCCATATATTAAATTTCATGATTTTTAAATCATTGATGATGATTATAAACATGAATTATTCATTAGAGCATATGTTTGTGTACAACCAATCCATAGTATCACAATAGATAATGGATTAAGTGAAAATGTGTACACCATAACACTTATATTATATATTGGTTATAAGGATCAAGATATACATCATACATATATATTTGTGATATTATTTTATGGTCATACACAAGATACTTTTAGACACATCCTCTTTCCTATACAATTGGGTATGTTGATAATATTGATCTCACATTTCAAATTACCACCCCTATCATTCAAAAATTTACATGTCATGCCATTTTTCCTTGTTGGTTGGTACGTTAGTCTTTAAAATTCCTTAAATTGATCATTATAATCCATTATTATCAGGTCTTAAGGTTAATTAGGTGAGTTAAGGTTTTGTCCTTCATTGTTTTGTCCTTGTCTAGTCAGTTTTTAGCCTCTTCGAGACATTTTTATTGGTGAGAAGGTTATAGATTTTATTGATGAGTTTAATAGCATGTTTAAATTTTATTTTATTACTAAAATATGAATAATTAGGTTTATGACATTTTGGACTAACTTCATGACTCATTTCCATGCAATTTTGACCATTTTGTGCCCTTTAGAGAAGGTCTTATAAGTTTTTGATTGTATCTAATTAGGAAGAAGATAAATTACAAATTTATTAAACTTATAATACATTTTAAATACTCAATAACACATTTTACAACATTTCAATCATATCTCCTTAGTGAATTTGGCCTTTTTAGTGAAAAAAGAGGCCTTTTCAAGGCATTCATTTTGGGTTTTAGAGTATTTTTGTGAGAAAATAATCATATAGGATTAATTGGGTATATATATGGTCATATCAATGATTTAGAGTAATTTTTAGGTGAAAAAATGGTAAAATTCTAATTTACTCCTAAATCGACCTTCTTGGCAACTCTAGAAGGGCAATTTTCAAATGCTTGATACAAAAAGAGGAGAGAGAGTTATGATATTAAAATTTGGAAAAAATTATGGGTATTAGTAATATTTAAATTATTTTAATTTATTTGTGGATTTGTGGATTTGTGGATTTGAATTCATGAAAACTCAAGTACATTAGAATGGATCACTTGTAACTAGTTTAAAGCTCCTTAGGTTGTAAAGGATCCATGTGATATTGATAAGAGGATAGAAATTTTTGAATGCTCATACATCATGTAATATTTCATATCCACCTCCACTAATTGTATACTGAAATGTCCACATACAGGTGGCCTTACATAGAGACCAAAAGGTATCCATAGAGAGTTCAGGTATGTTGGAAACCTTCATATAAGGTTTAAGAGTTGAGATGAGTCATGAGAACAATTTTTGAGGCATTAAATTGGTAGGTAGACTTGAAAGGTTATGGGCATATGTAGAAACTTAGTTTAGGGACATGTTTCCCTAAAAAATCCAAAACAGGGCCTGGTCAAATTTTGATGTTGTTATATGGTGAGAAAACATGGAACTTAGAGGAGTTTGGATGATTCCATCTTGTATTACTTATATAAGTGTAACACCTTACCAAGGGAAGTGGGTATTTGATCCAAATAGGTGATGTAGAGGGAGATTTCATTTTTGTAATTCTTACACTACCTTTCTTTAGTGTTTTCTATAGGATTCTGAACTTCCAATTAACTTTGCATTCCAAAGTGGTAGTATAAGAGAAGATCACCATGTTAAATGAATCTATTGAAGAGAAGGAAAATATTTATTCAAAGGAAATAATATAAATTTAAAGTGGGAGGTCTTAATGTATACCATCAACCTACAAGTGTCCTTTTGATCTAAAAGTGGTCAACTATAGTCAATTATAGGGTGTTAATAAACTAACACTATAGTTTAGCATCATTATATGGTCTTTGTGTAAGATGAGATAGGTTAAAATGAGTTATATTTAAACCTTTAAGACCTGAAAATGGTATTAGAGCATGAAATAAGGACTAACATATAACATAAACACCTACAATAGTACTATATGTACACTCACAATCAACCCTTCAAAACTACTATAACAGGGTTCTAAAAGGCATGGTGTGGACTAGTCAAGGTACAAGGTTTTGTATGGTATCATGAAATTTAAATTAAATAATGACTAAATTTTAGGGTTTATACCTTTATCAAAGTCTACAAGTATGCCCCTATCTTAAAAATACTAACCTATAGTTTGACTATAGATATTTACAAGCTCATAAATGTGAACTAAGAGGTGAAAATTTGATTAGAATGGATACTTATTAATTAGAGTTGATTTAAATATTCCAAAGGATCCTATGAATATTAAAAAATATTTTAAGAGATGAGATGCAACATATAGGACATCTAATACACCAAAAATAGTCAACTACAGTTGATTATGGCATGGCAGTCCACTAGAGCATGGTGAATGAAGAGTGACCTAGCATAGATATGGTGATAACAAGTCTAAATGAATGTAAAAGGACATTAGATACTTAAATAATATGGTTTATGAAATTAGATAAGGTCTAACCATGTAGTATAAACCTATAGGTATCACTTTCTAAGCAAGGAAATATAGTTTATTAGTCTTGCCTAGGCAAGTGTAAGGTGTGAAATGAAGGGTTGGGAAATTTTTTAAGTGATAATAGGTGTGAGGACACCTAAATAATGATTATATATACTTCATGAGACTACCATGGCATTGAAAAAAGGGAAATAGGGGTTCTAACATAATAACCTATAATCTACATACAAAAGCCTGCACAATCATCATGCTAAAAGTTTGCCATGGAGTTTTTTGAGTTTTGGAGGTGCTATAAAGATGATATAGACATATTTTTTTTTAAATACAGTCCTCATGACCCTCATATCACTTATTTACATGAGGAAATAGGGGGAGTTCCCTCTATTTTGTCTCAAATAGAGGGCACTTCTAGGTACACAAAACCCTACAATTTTAGAAGGATAAGTTGAGAAAGTGTTTTGGGAGATGTATGAACATTGAATAAGGGTGTATAAACTTTATAAAAACATGGAAAATCATGTTAAGTGTCTCACATGTGTCTGAAACCAAATAGAGTGGCTTAAACCTACATAGATGCAGTTAACTCCTACTAGACCTAGACTAAACCTACTACATAATAGATGTCTAACACCACTTATAAGGTCTAATGAGCATTAAAAATCATGGGAAAATTTAAATATGATGTCATTAGGTGTTTTAGATATTTTTATTTGCACATAAATTTATGAATAAACCATTTCTTGGCCCAAGATCATAACATGGTGCACAAAATGCTTTGGAGGGATCGATAGGCCATGTTTGGAAGCTCACAACAACATAGAGGATTATAATGGGAAATAAAGGAGATTTGGGATGTTATATAGGGTAATAAAGAATTTTTTAGTGGATTTTTTTCATATGTTGGATGCAACAATCTCATTAACAATTCTTAAAGGGTAAAACTACCTAAAACCCTAATGTGGACTAGTTTACAAAGATTGACTTAGAAACCACCTAGAATGACCTAAAGTGATCCTAAAACCTAACATAGGTTGTATTATAATATCATAGGGTCATAAAAATTCATTTTTAATGTACCTTAATTTATACATAATATTACAAAAGTTGTACTTTTTCATGTTTTTGAGCTAAAACAAGGGTTTTGGAGAGTGTATAAATATGCCAATCAATGGAAGATGTGTCTTGAGACTTTTTATACCTATCCAAGATAAAAAAAAATATACAATAAATTATTCATATATTTCTAAAACATTCAATCCTTTTTGGCCAGTCAGAAAATGCTTTAAAAAGGCAAGCTTTCCAATGGCCATTTCAAGGTTCTTGTACCTCCATAGTGTCATAGAACACGAAAATTGACATGGAGAATTTTGATATCATAGATAAAGTGAATAAAATGGTTTTGGTTATTTTCACAAATGTGGGGGTCTTAGGAGCAAGTTTTCCACCTTTTAGGCCTAGGAGGGCTAATTAGGCCTAATTTGACTGAAAGAATGGGATAGAAAATACACTTACACTTAGATTTGGATCACCAAATTTTGAACGAATATGTAAGGGGATAATAAGAACTTATAAAATATATTATTTTCTCATTATCATCTCCAAAATATCCCAGAAAAAGAGCTTTTCTTGAAAAAAGGCTATAAGGAATTGAGAAAAAATGCATAGTTTTGGTGTCAAATCAAGTATTTTTGAGTTATTGATGGATAAAATTGTCTTATTATAGGGTTTTTATGCTCTTAAAAATTCATCCATATAGGGAATAAGTATAATTGAATCAAACTTGAATAAAAATCAACTTTTGCCTTCTATGCCTAGTGGGAAATGAGAGATTTGAGGGGTTTAAGGATTAAATCAAGGCATGTGACTACTAATGAGGTCTTGGAAAGTTTTTTAATGAGATTATACACCAAATTTTGACTTGGAATTAGTCATGAATTTTTTTTAAATGAATAATAATAGGTGTCAAAAGGTCTCCAAGCTCAAATAGGACTCTCTTTCCTTCACCCCATTTGAAGATAAAGTCAAAAAGAAGGTTAAAGAAGTCTCATAAAAACGTGAGATAAGTGTTGAAAAATAATTCATGAGAATAAATAAGGGTTAAAATAAATATTTTAATGGAATTTAAGGCATAATTTCATGGAGGAAGATCCATTCATCAAGAAAACATGTGAGCTAAAATATAGGGGTTATAGCAAGAATCTAGGCACTCTCCAAGTGGTATAGGCTTGATTAAACATTATGATATGTTTTAAAAGTCCCATAAAATTTTTATAATCTATTTTAAATGAATCCATATGGAGTAATAATGTTTGGAAGGCTAAGAAATGCTACATAACACTAAAGGAGGAGTAAGACCAAGTTTGAAGTCCCCTATTTTGGGGCTACTTTGCTTCCAAGAATTTATTTTTGATATTTGAATTATTTTTATAGAATTTAAAAATAAATATTTTATTTTGGTTGTGCCTAAAGGTTTTTAAAAATTTATACTCACCTTTAAATAGAAATAAGAGATTTTGTTCCTCCATTTTTAGGTTTTTTGAGTGAAGTGTATGTTTTTCCATTTATATAATCTAGTGAAGCACTTGTTTTCATATGTTATTGTTTGGTTATTGTACCTTCATGAGAGATATTTTTTTTATAGGTAATTTTATGTGTCTAAATTATCTTAATTTCTAGCATTGGATGTGAGTTAAATCCTTCCTTGCATAAATTGAGTTTGTTAAGTCCTTCTTGTGAAACACTTTTATAGAAATCATTCTTGAGTGTAGGGAATGTGTAAAAGTTTATCAATTTAATAAGAGTGTTATTAAAAGAATAATTGGTCACAAAACATTGGTGCATCACCTTTCATTTCTAGTTTCTCTTTCAGTTTCATTACAAATAGTGTCTTTTCACCCTTTTTATTGCCATAAATAGTAGATAATAGGTTAAGAATAAGTTTTAGTGAGAGAACTAAGGGAACCAAACCTCTATAGAGATTATCTCCCTCAAAAAGTTACCCACACTTAGGAGATATTCCATGTTCCAACAAGAGTGAGGAATAACACACTTTCTCTCAAGGGCACACTCCTGATTGACAACATTTTTTGGGATGCCTAGTGGGACTTATTCTCCTTATCATAGTTAAAGTTTGGATCTGAGGATAAGTACTTAAAATAGAATAAGATATTAATTATCATCAAAACCTAAATATTTATTCAAGTTTGATATTTCATAGTAGCATTCAGGTAACACTTTCATGCCAAAGGTTACCACAAGATCATCCAGTAAAGCTATTCCTCTTGAATTCATTGAGTTTCCTTCTACTTATTACAAAAGAGTAGGGTTTAATAAGATAAATAAATATCATAAAAATAAATATTTATCTCCAAGTCATCATATTATATTAAGTAATTAAATTCCCACTATCTAGATGGCCATCAGAAACCAAGTGTTTATTCTATTAAATAGAGGTAGTCCACTAAATTTAGCTCAATTTGATGACATAACTATATCATATTTTAAGGGTATCCCATTATTATTAAGATAATATCCAACAAATCCTATAAATAAAAAAAAGGATGTTTCTAACCTCTATTTCATTCATAATGTTGTTTAGGAGAACATGGCTATTAGATTGCTTGTTGCTTCCTTCAAAGGAAAAGTAATGTAGTGGTATAGAAATATCCCCCTGAAATCCATTACTTCTTGAATTGACTTAGGTTTAACCTTAGTTAGACAATTTGAGGAAAAATATAACCACCTATCCTTATTTGAATATCTAACTATCATAAAAAGGGTCCTTAATGAGTTCATGACTGACTTTAACCTTAGATTCTAGAAAACATGGATCATGATACTTGTGTTAATTAAACCATCCTAAAAATATGTTTTCTTCTACTATCTAAGAGCCCTCAATTCTGACATTAGTGTGATGATATAGTTAATGGGTGGTAATACTTTTCTATATTATTATGAGGTTTAAATAAGAGTAGAGAATAATTTGATACAAGATGGTAAGCTTTCTCTAAGGCATCCAATGCCTATCTTCCTAGAATTATAGTCTATACTATCCCCTCAAGCTCCTTAAGTTCAATTATTATCTCCTATTCCATCCTACCAAGCTCAAGGAGCAATAACTCAAGGTAAACCATATGTAATTATTGATCCTAATATACCTTACAATTCAAAGGCTATTGTTCCTACACCACCTTAAAATAACTTGATGCATGACTCAGGTTGGCATCCCTCCAATCTCAATGATGTTCAAAACCAAGCTTTGGTGTCATAAAACATGACTAATCCACAAATGACACAAGAAGAGTTTTATATTCAAGGAGGTAAATACCAAGAAATAGGTTTAGTACCACAAAGTGAGGCTCAACAAGTTTAAGGACAACCTAATTATAAATTGGCAAATAGATGATCATGTGTCTTTCAATTAGGGTAGTGAGACTAGCATTCAAGTGGCCAAGTTGTAGTTTCTACTAGAGATAAAATAAGAGCCATTGATGAGGCTCAAGTTTGAGTCATGATTCAAGTACTCCTAATATTTTTTCCAAAGGTACCAAAGATCAGATTTCTACCCCAACAACTTAAAAAAATTAGAATACAGAAGTAAGAAAAGTTCATCAAGTACCTTTAGTTTAGGAGCACCTAATTTTTCAAAAAGTGCATCCAAAGATTAGTGGAACTCAATTCTATATAGTGGATCAAATTAATAATTCTAAAATTAGAATAAACATGTGGGATTCCATATATATTATAGGACACAAAGACATACTCATTCAAGAGCTTTCAACTCTCAAATTGTCTTCAAAACTAGTTGAGAAAGAAGGTGTTGTCTTGATTACATGGTGTATACTGGAGCCAATAATACTATTATTCCCAAGCAAATTATAAATAAGCTTGGTCTAGTGTATGATCCAAATGATAAAGAAGTATTGAAACTATATGGGTCACTAAAAAATATAGTAGGTATGATTAAGGACTTAAAGTTGACATTAAATGCTTGTGCAAATGTTACCCTTCAACAAGATGTAGTTGTGGTGGACTTTCCTCCTTAATTTACCATGTGTATATCAAGAAAATTTACCTTAAAGACTAGGGGATACTTATCAAATGATTGAACATATTTAATTTTCAGAACTAGGTATGGTATGAAGGTTAAAATTCATTCAAAACCCATCACACATTTCCATTTGGAGCCATATATGCCAAGTGTTGTAAAAACTAATTGTGCCATCTTAGATGAGGTCCTAGAAACTAGAGGAGTGGAAATTAATTCACCTTTATATAGAGTTAAAAAATTGTTCTTTGTTGAATGGTCCTCAAACTTAATGAAAATTATCCCTACAAGCTAATTGAGGAAGAGTAACTTGGTGTTTATTTTCTCCATGATAATGATGCACTAATTCCAGCCATGGTGAAGGATGATGAATCTAGTGAAGGTCTATGGCAGTTGTACTTAAATGGATCAAGGAAAAAACATGGTACCAAGGATGGAATGATGTTTATTTATCTATAAAATCAAAGGTATTTCTCCTCAATTAAGTTTTAGTTTGGTTGTTTGAATAATGTTGCATAGTATGAGGCACTAGTTCATGGTCTGCAGTGGGCTAAGAAGATGAAAATCAACACCTTACAAGTTTTTGGTGATAGTGAACTTATAGTTCACCAAGTAAGAGGTATTAATGTATGTGATAAAACATTGATGAGATCTTATAAGCATAGGATGTGAGACTTACTTAAGGATTTTTAGGCTTTTGATATTTAGCTAATACCAAGAGATGATAATAAACATTCAGATAGGTTGGCTACATAGGGGATCAATTTAGTATCCCAGTTGATATTAAACATGATAAAATTCAGTCACATATTAATATGGTTGTGAGGCCTTACATTCTAGATAACCATAAGAATTCATAGATATTTGAGAATGACAATCAGATTATCAGGTTCTTACAAGAAGAGGCTGAGTTCTCCTTTAGGAATCAATCAAATTACTTGCAGCAATATGCTATTCAGATTGTGAAACTAAAAATTAATAAGTTTACCAAATGATTTTTCATAGTTGAGAACATATTTAGTGGTGATGATGAATTGAGGAAAGAGAAATCATCTTTGTTAATTAAAGAAGAGCACTATGCCAATGTGGAGATTGTAGCTAGTAAGAACTTGAAATTGGGTAAGGTATGCACTCCTCCATAAAAGGAAGATTTCATTGAATTATGTACAAGTTTTACTGATATGTTTACATGGAAATATAGTGATCTAAAAATATTTGACCCAAGTATAGCTCAACACACCATTGAGCTAGAGTCTGAAACTAAACCAATAAGATAAAGGCAAAGGCCCATCAATCAAAAAATTGAGCCTTAAATGAGAGCTGAGATTTATAAGCTCATATAATCAACCATTATATTCAAAATCAATCACTCAAATTGGGTAGCAAACCTTGTTCCAGTATGGAAGAATAATGGTGAGATTAGACTATGTGTTGACTTCCAAGATTTGAACAAGGCTTCCCTTAAAGATCACTATCCATTGCCATCCATGGAACAAATTTTGTAGATGGTTTTAGGTTTAGATAGGTTCTCTTTATTGGATGAATATAGTGGCTATAATAATATATTATTTAAGGAAGAAGACCAATTTAAGACAACATTCACTACAAAGTGGGGGACTTTTGCATATAGAAAGATGCCTTTCAATTTATCCAATGCTGAAACAACCTTTCAAAGGGCCATGGCTATGAAATTATAAGTTCTTATTAATAGGTTTTTACTTGTCTATTTGGATGACATAATCATGTTTTCAAATATTTCAAGTGATCACATGGGCCACCTCAAACAAGTGTTTGAAAAGTGTAGGCAAATTGGGGTGTCTCTCAATCCCAAAAAGTGTGTCTTCTCAGTTTATGAAGGTAAGCTTCTTGGGCATGTGGTTTCAAATTATGGTTTAATTATAGATCCTAAAATAATAGATTCAATTTTTGATATTTCCTTGCCTAAGCACAAAAAGGCCTTGTAAATATTCTTATGAAAAATCAATTTTATAAGAAGATACATTTCAAATTTTACCACTTTAGCTAAGACACTTACAACCATGCTAAAGAAGAATAAGAGTTTTAACTAGTCTAAATAAATAATGAAGAGTTTTAAAGAAATAAATAAATCCATAGTCAATTCTCCTACACTTTTTCATCCATATTTCACAAAATACTTCATATTGTATAACTATGCTAACATAGACACCATTTCAAGTATTCTTATACCTCATAATCATGAGGCCTTGGAGAAACAAATATCCTTCTTTAGTCAAGGATTGGAGGAGTATGAAACAAGGTATTATTTTGTTAAAAAACATGTACTTTTGGTAATAATTTTTGTCAAGAGGTTTGGATATTTGTTGTTTAATAACAAGATACACCCAATGGTTTCCCATCCAAGTATCAAGGAGTTCCTCTTGAATAAAGATATAAATGAGAAGAGAGCTGGTTGGATAAAGAAGGTAATGGAGTATGATGTGGAAATCAAGGTCAAAAAGATGATTAGAGGTAAAGGACTTTGTGAGAACTTAGCCCAAGACTTGAAAAAGGCTAATGAGTTGGTTTTAGTGTCAAATGATGAATAAGTTGTAGTTGATCATACTTCACCTTCCAACTATTTTCATGACTTGGTAAGATATCTCCAAGATGGTATTTATCCTTCTCATTTCAGTTCTTCAAAGAGAATATATTTTAGAGTGAAATCCATTCCATTTATTCTTGTTGATGGTGTTATTTTTAATAAATATATCAATGGCATGTTGTTAATGTGTATAAAGCCAATCCAAATACAAAGGTTTCTTGAAGGGTTCCATGATGGTCATGGTGGAGGACATTTCTCAGCAAGGACTATAGCCCTTAAAATCATGAGAGGTGGGTACTATTGGACAACCATATTTGGGATTGTCATGCATGGGTTAGGAAATTCAAACATGTTTGTAGGGAAAGTGAAACTTATAGCCTTACCTCTACAACCAATTGCAGTGGACCAGCCCTTTATCCATTAGGGATTGGACTTTATTGGCATCATCAATCCTCCTTCAAGCTCAAGTCATTAGTGGATCCTTACTGCTATGGATTACTTTACAAGATGGATAAAAAAAATAACATTGAAAAAAGCAAGTGAATCCAATTTTATGTATATATTTTTAAGGTTTGCTTACTAGATTTTGGGTTCCTTCAACCATCATTTTAGATAATGCCATGGCTTTTATGGGAACAAAATCAGATAATGGGCTATTCAACATGGTGTTTACCTCAACACTTCATAAAAATAATATCCATAAGGCAATGGACTTGATAAATCCACAAATAATAACTTTTTGAAGATCATAAAAAAGACTATTGAAGATAATTAGAGCTCATGTCATTTAAAATTGAAATTATTTCTACGTGTTGATAGGATCACATACAAAAGATCAATAGCCAACTCTCCATACAAGTTATTATATGGTAAGGAAGAAAGGTTTACCATTTCTCTTAAGTTTCATACTTTAGAAATAATACATTAGATTGAATTGTTAGAGAATGAACCAATGGAGATTAGGTATTATAAGCTTATGGATCTAGAAGAGATTATAAATTAGTCCATACTAGCCATAGAAATTCACCAAGCACAAGTGAAGAGAGCCTTTAACAAAAGAGCTTCTTCATGGAGTTTCAAAGAAGGAGACTTGGTTCTTAAGTGGGATGAGGATAGAGATAAACCATGAAGGAATACACAATCTCTAGATTCAAATCCCATAATGCCTTCCAACTTACAAAGATGGATGGTGAGCAACTTCAAATCTCAATTAATGGGATACATCTGAAACACTGCTATTGAGAGTTATGTTCATTATAAAAAGTTAGTTTTTTTCCCTCAAAGTATTGTCTTAGCACATTAGTTTGTTTATATTTTGTCTCAAATAAGTGATTTATTTGCACATTTTCTTTGTTAGTTAATTTCTCATGTTTTGTGTGTTTTCTTACTTATTTTAGAGGAGGAAGTGTTCTTATTTCAAGTAAAAAGGTACTTGAAGTCATGAATTATATTTTTCACTATTATTAACAAATTTAAATGTTGTTTTAAGAGTCCAAAAGTAATTTACATGGTCTGGTTATCAATCATAGTAGGCATACTTCCCAGTTGAGTCACCAAAATGTTAACAATTTTGACCTCACAAGTCAAATTATCACCCCTATCATTTGAAAATTTGTATGTAATGACATTTTTAATTGTTGGTCAGTAATTTAGTCTTGAAAATTAATTAAAGTGATAATTATAATCCATTATTTTCAGGTCTTAAGGTTGACTAAGTGATTTAAGGTTTTGTCCTTTATTTGTCTTGTCCTTGCCTAGTCATTTTTTGGCCTCTTCAAGCCATTTTCAGTGGTAAAAAGAGTATAGATTATCTTGATGAGTGTCATATAATGTGTTAAGGATTTTTTATTCCTAGGATTAATCAAGTTGATCACATTATGGACTAACTTCATGACTCATTCCCATGCAATTCTGATCATTTTGTGCCCTTTAGAGAAGGTTTTATAGGTTTTTGATGGTATATGATCATGAATAAGATTAATTACATATTTATTCACATTATAAAACAATTTAAAGACCAAATAACACATTTTAAAACATTTAAATCATATCTCCTTAGTGAATTTGGCCTTTTTAGTGTAAAAATAAGCCTTTTTGAGGCATTCATATTGGTTTTTAGAGGATTTTTGTGAGAAAATCATCCCATAGGATTATTTAGGTCCACATAGGGCAATATAAGTGTTTTATAGGTAGTTTTAGGTGAAAAAATGGTAAAAATCCACATTGCTTATATATCGACCTTTTTGACAACTTCCAAAGGGCAATTTTCAAATGCTTGGTACAAAAAGAGGAGAGAGAGTTAAGATCTGAGAATTTGGTAATTGTTATGGGTATGAGTAAGATTTAAATTAGTGTAATTGTTTTGTGTATTAGAGGAATCATATTTATGAACAATAATTAAGAGTGATAATAGGTCACTATAGCCTATGCATCTTAGGGGGGTATATTTTAGCACTTGTTTATCGAGCTTAGAAAATGATAGAGAATAATGGTTTTTAAGGATGATTTTAGTGTTCATGAGGCTCATTTTAGTATTTTTTTAATCTGATAATTCCTTCCAAGAAAGTATTTATAGCATAAAACCATGTTTCCTTCACTATCTTTCTAAATTCTCTTTTGGGTCAATTTTGGAGCAAAACTTGAGTTTTCAAACAATTTTTTTCATATTAAAAGGTTATCAAATTGAATATCTAATTCATGACACACCTCATTCATCTAATTAAGGTTTCATAAGTCTCTATTCTGAGTATATCTCCATTGAGATAGTTTAAGTTGAGTTGATCTCTTCAACAAGGTACAAATACATTTGATGATCTTGATTTGAATGTTTAGTAGGTTATTACATGATGTTGGATAATATTAACTACCTCAAAACATTATCTCAGAGATCATGGTGACTCAAGATACTCTAGAAAGACAAAGGTTGTCTATTTAGATCCTTAAATGACTGTGATAATACTAAGGGACCGTATGTTTACTGTGTTTTTAATTTAAGAGACCTTACAAGAAATTTCATCCCCTTTTGAATATTTTATGATGATACTAAATTAGAGAGCAAGGTGAAGAATGTAATATCAAGTGATGAAGTGACTATTGACCATGGCTCGTGCACAACCTTATTGTTTTGAGGATCCTAAAACTTATCATGAATTCTTCTTGTTTAAATAGAGAGTGAAGATGATTAGAATATGAGAAAGATTTGAGATTAAGAAGATATAAATAAGTCAAATACTAACAATTCATATAAATTCTATAAAATGAGGAGTGAGCACCTATAGGTTACTCTAAGGGCTGGTTGGTTGCTTAGTCTCATTGAGTGATCAAGGTAGAGTGAAGTTGGTTTCAAGTTTAAATTTGGATGAATATAATCGAATGAACCATGGTAAGGGTCAAGACCATGTTAATAACATCGTATTAAAGTCATGATACATAATCAACTCTGCTTACATTCACTTATAGTCATGGTGAGTTGAAGTGTGAGGTCCTAAAAACATTGATTGAGGTTGTGAAGAGTATTAAGAGGTTTTTAACACATTATTGATACATGATTAATCAATACAAACCTCCAAAATAACATGTTATGGACTATGAGATTCAATGCAAACTATATACATAGTGAAATAACACTGATGTACATATACATGTTTCTCATGAAAGCCCAAGTACATTAGAATGGATCATTTGTAACTGGTTTCAAGTTCCTTAAGGTTGTAAAGGATCCATGTGATATTGATAAGAGGATAGAACTTATTTAATGCTAATACATCATGCAATATTGCATATCCACCTCTACTGCCTATATACTTGAAATGCCCACCTATAGTTGGCCTTATATAAAGACTAAAAGGTAGCCATAGAGAGTTTTAATCATGTTAGAAACCTTTATATAAGGTTTAGGAGTTGAGATGAGTCATGAAAACCATGTTTGAGGAATTAGATTGGTAGGCAGACATGAAAGGTTATGTGCATATGTAAAAACTCAGTTTAGGGACAAGTTTTCCTAAAAACTCCAAAATAGGGCCTGATCCAATTTTGATGTTGCTGTATGATGAGAAAACATAGAACCTAGATGAGTTTGGATAATTCCATCTTGTAGTCCTTATATAAGGGTAACACATTTCCAAGGTAAGTGGGTATTTGATCCAAATAGGTGGTGTATATGGAGCTTCCATTGTTACAATTCTTACATTACCTTTTTTTAGTGTTTTCTATAGGATTCTAAACTCCCAATTAAATTTGCATCCTAAAGTGGTAGTGTAAGAGCATATCACCATGTTAAATTACTATATAAAATATAAGGATACTATTTATTCAAAGGACATAAAATAAATTTAAAGTGGGAGCTCTTAACCTATACCATCAACCTATAAGTTTCCTTTTGATCCAAAAGTGGTCATCTATAGTCAATTGTGGGGTGACAATAAACTAGCACCATAGTTTGGCTTCATTACATGGTATTTATGTAGGATTAGATAGGTTTAAATGATTTGGAGTTAAGCATAAAATAACTTAATAGGGTATTAGATAATGAAATAAGGACTAACACATAATATAAACACCTATAACAATACTATATGTAGACTCATAGTCATCCCTTCAAGACTACTGTAGTAGTGTTCCAAAAGGCATGGTGTGGACCAGTCAAGGTACAAGGTTTGGTATGGTATCATGAAATATGAATTAAATAAGGAATAGAGTGTATGGTTTTGACCTATATCAAAGTCTACAGGTATTCCCCTATCTTCAAAATGCTAACTTATAGTCTGACTATAGATATTTACAAGCTCATAAGTGTGAATTAAGAGGTGGAAACTTGATTAGCATGACTACATATCAATTAAAGTTTATTTAAAGATTTCAAAGGATCCTATGAGGAGTAACACATATTTAAAGATATGAGATGAAACCTATAAGACCTTTTATACATGAAAAATAGTCAACTATAGTTAACTATGGCATGACATTCCATTAAAGCATGGTGAATGAAGAGTGACCTAGAATAGGTATGGTGATAAAAAGTCTAAATCCTTATAAAATGACATTATATACTTAAATAATATGGTTTAGGAAATGAAATAAGTTCTAATCATGTAGTATAAACATACAGGTATCACTTTCTAAGCAAGGAAATATAGTTTATTAGTCTTGCCTAGGCAAGTGCAAGGTATGTAATGAAGGGTTGGGCAAGGTTGTAAGTACTAATAGGTGTGAGGACAACTAAAAAATTATGATATATAATTCATGAGACTCCCATGGGATGGAAACAAGGGAAAGAGGGGTTTTAGCACAATAACCTAGAATCCACATATAAAATCCTACATAGTCATCATGATAGAAGTCTACCTTGGAGTTTTTTGAGTTTTAAAGGTGCTAGAAAGATGATATATATATATATATATATATATATATATATATTATTTTTAGTAAAAATGGTCCTCATGACCCAATTAATACCCTCATATCACTTATTTACATGAGGAAATAGGGCTAGTACCCTCTATTTTATCTCAGATAGAGGGCACTCCCAAGTGTACAAAATCTTACAATTTTAGAAGGATATGTTGAGAAAGTGTGTTTGGAGATGAATGGAAATTTAATAATGGTTTATAAAGTTTCTATAAAAATGGAAAATCATTTTTAAGATCTTGCATATGTTTGAAACCAAACATAGTGGCTTAAACCTACATAGATGCAATCAACTCCTACTATACCTAGACTAGCCCTACTGCTTAATAGGGATATAACACCACTTATAAGGTTTAATGATAATTAAAAAAATTTAAATGGGAAGTAATTAGGTGTGTTATATATTTTTTTTGTATAGAAATTCATGAAGAATCCATTTCTTTGCCCAAGATCATAAGAGGGTGCATAAAATGCCTTGGATGGCTCGATAAGCCATGTTTGGAATCTCACAATAGCATCAAGGCTTAGCATGGAACATAAAGGAGATTTTATATGTTAGAGATGGTAATAAAAAAAAATTTAGTGGATTTTTTTCATATTTTGGATGTCACAATCTCATGAACAATCCTTAAGGGGTAAAACTACCTAAAACCCTCCTAAAACTGTAGTTTGGACCAGTTTGAAAAGATTGACTTCAAAACCACCAAGAATAACATAAAATGATCATGAAAAATAATATATGTTGTATTATAATCTTATATGTTACTCCACATGCATTTTTCCTATACCTTCATTTGTACATAGTAGTACAAAAGCTATACTTTTTCATGTTTTTGAGCTAAAATAAGGGTTCTAGAGAGTGTATAAAGATGAAAATCAATGAAATATGTGTATTGAGAATTTTTTTAACTATACAAGCTAAAAAAAATATGAAATAATTAATATATTACCAAACCATTCAATCCTTTTGGGCCAGTCAGAAAATGCTTCAAAAAGGCAAGTTTTCCAATGGCCATTTCAAGGTTCTTATACCTCCATAGTGTTCTAGACCACCAAAATTGACATGGAGAATTGTGATAAAATATTTAAAGTGAATAAAATGGTTTTGTTTATTTTAACACGTGTGATGGGTATTAGGATCAAGTTTTCCACTTTCTAGGTCTAAGAGGGCTAATTAGGCCTAATTTAACTCTAAAAATGGGCTAGAAAAGACACTCACACTTGGAATTGGATCACAAAATTTTTAATGAAGATATAAGGAGATATTGGGTACCTATAAAAATTATTATTTTCTCATTATCATCTCCATATTCTCCCAGAAAAGGAGCTTTGCTAGACAAAAGGCTATAAGGAATTAAGAAGAAATGCATAGTTTTGGTGGCAAATCAGGCATTTTAGAGTCATTGATGGATAAAATTTCCTTGATTAAGGTATTTTATGATTTTTAAAAGTTATTCATGGAGGTAATAATCATAATTTAAGTAAACTTGAATAAAAATCAACTTTTGCCTTCTACACGTAGTGGGAAATGAGAAATTTGAGGGGTTTAAGGACTAAATAAAGACATGTGACTACTAATGAGGTCTTGGAAAGTTTTTAAATGATATTATAAGACAATTTTTCACTTTTAATGATTCATGAAAGGATTTAAAATGAATAATAATAGGTTTAAAAATGTTTCCAAGTTCAAATAGGAATCTCTTTCTTTCATATGCCCCATTTGAAGACAAAGTCAAAAAGAAGGTTGAATAAGTCACTTAAAAACTTTAGACAAGTGTTTAAACATGATTAATAAAAATAAATAAGGGTTAAAATAAATACTTTAATGGACTTGAATGCCTAATTTTATTGAGGAAGACCCAATCATCAAGGAAACATTTGAGCTAGAATCTAGTGATTGTAGCAAAAATCTAGGCACTCTCCTAGTGGTCTAGGATTAATTAAAAATTATGAAAATTTTAAAAAGTACAAAAAAATTTAATACTTTATTTTACATGAATCCATATGGATGAATAATGTTTATAAGGATAAGATATGCTATGTAGCACTAAAGGAGGATTAAGACCAGTTTTGAAGTCTCTTATTTTAGGGATGCTTTTTCTCCAAGCATTTATTTTTGATATTTGAATTCATTTTCCAAAATGTAACAATAAATATTTGATTTTAGTTATGCCTAAATGATTCCAAAATTTTCACTCACCTTTCAATAAAAATAAGAGCTTTTGTTTCTCTATTTTTAGGTTTTTTGAGTGAAGTATATGTGTTTGCCATTGATATAATCTAGTGAAGCACTTGTTTTCCTATGTTATTTTATAGTTATTATATTTTAATGAGAGATATTTGATGTTATAAAATTAATTTTAAATGTATGAACTAGATTAAGTTTAAGCATTGGATGTGAGTTCAGTCCTTCCTTGCATAAATGTGTTTTTTAAGTCCTTGTGAAACACTTTTGTAGAAATCATTCCTAAGTGTAGAGAATGTGTGTAAGTTTTACCTTTCATAAGAGTGTTATTGAAACAATATTTGGTCACCAAAAATTATTTCATCACCTTTAATTTCTATTTTCTCTTTTAGTTTCATTGTAAATAATGTCTTTTCACCCTTTTCATTGCCGTAATCAGTGGATAATAGGTTAATAAAAGTTTTAGTGAGAGCACCAGGGGAACCATCCCTCTCTAGAGATTCTCTCCCTTCAAAATTTATCCATGTTTATGAGATATTTCATGTTCCAATAGGATTGAGGAATATCAAAATTTATCTCAAGGGCACACTCTTGATTGACAATAAGGAATTCTCATATTGCCCACTCCTTTCTTAGTATTACCAAACATGTGAAGTTGATATGTTATTGGGGAGACCTTGGTGATAGAAAATCCAATAAATTATTTATATAGTTCACAAGTGTCTAAAGTATGTTCATGATAATCAAATGGTTAAAATTTCATGCATTTAATATGAATATCTTATAACACCAATGGTATTTTAGTTAGTTGGCATAACTATTGAGAAAATTGATAATGAATTAGTTTAAACAACTATTAAATAAATTGATTTACATTCAAAGAAGCATATTCAAAATCAGTTTTTGCACCTACTTATTATCATGAGAATATTACAATTTCTTCACATAGTCATGAACATGAACATATTACAGTTTCACCATATATTATTGAGCATAATATGATTACATATGACCACGATGATTTGAATTGAAATATCAAGATATCTACTCTTAAGCACAAAATTTCATATGATATAAGATATTTAGCTAACATGGCATCACATTTTATTCAAAAGGGTCATACATAAGTATAGGTTGTTGCATCATCTCCTCCCATGCATGAGGATACAAGTTTAAATGGATATATGATTAGTGATTCAAAGGGTTATTTTATAACACATGGTTTTTCTTCAGATTCAAAGGGTTATTTTATAAAATATAGTTCTTATTCAAATTCATAAACTTGTATATTTATCACATCTTGTTCTTTATAAGAGTTTTCTCCTTCCTATCAAAGAGTTAGATACCCATATTATCATCTTATTGATGAAATCATTGGTTAGACCCATGGTTGGGTTGAGGACCTTGATTAACTTCCTTGCATAGTACTATTTATGCTAAATGGATTTAACACACAAACACACTAAGAAAATATAATCTTTGAATACATAATAATGATGTTCAATTATTGATCAGTATATATAAATTTATTGGAAATCAACCCATTCAAGCATGTGCAATAAATAAAATAAACACTAAACAATCAAGGGATAAAGAGAGCATATATTATTTTGTACTATGTTCTAAACTATGACAATGATCTATATCTACCATAGGTTCATTATGAATCTTTATTTTCTAACTATCCTTGTATCTTGGAAACTACTATTGGATCTAGACATGATCATTGATGTTAATGTCCAACTATGACGTAGGTGTCTAGCCTTAAATATGAGATAGAACTGATCCAAATTTTTCTTGAAGGTGAGATGCCACTTTTAATCCTATTTTATCATTATGAATAAATGGAATTATGTGTGTAATGTAATTAATGATCAAAATGATAGATCCTTTTTCTTTGGACTTCATTTGGCTTGGTAAAAAGGGTTAGTACATGAGTTGAACTAACCCTATCAATCTAATTGTTGATAAGTGCTACCTACATAGCCATATACTCCAAAGAGGGCCTTAGTCTCACATGTTAATAATTTATAAAATAATAATTTATCTATAATATTTGAGATATGTTTATAAATAAAATATTTTTTCTATTAAAACTACAAATTATTTATGAAATAACTACATGATTCTTCTTGTATGCCAATATTTACTAAAACTAGTAAATTGCACAAAAATGAAAAATCTAAGTGGGGATGGTATATATCTTGTATGCCAATATTTATATATATCCCAATTTCTATATGCTAAAAAGGTAAAAGGAATCAGGGTGTGTGGGTAGCATAACCTTCTTAGTGGGGATGGTATACCCATTCTTTAGGTGACTTGAGAGCTACCATAGGCAATTCCATGACTAATTTATCTAACATAGGATTGATAATTTTATCCAAAATTTTCTTGTATTTCAATTCATATTCATTGATAGGATCCTTGGTTCCTTGTTTTATATTTTAAATTTAGCCATAAGAAACATTTTGAGTAATGTTGATACAGAAATGTTGTAAAAACTAATTTGCAAGAGGTTTGAATATGAGATAGAACTGATCCAAATTTTTCTTGAAGGTGAGATGTCAATTTTAATCCTATTTTATCCTTATGAACAAATGGAATTATGTGTGTAATGTAATTAATGATTAAAATGATAGATCCTTTTTCTTTAGACTTCATTTGGCTTGGTGAAAAGGGTTACTAAGTGAGTTGAACTAACCCTATCAATCTAATTGTTGATAAGTGCTACCTACATAGCCATATACTCCAAATAGGGCCTTAGTCTCACATGTTAAAATTCTTACATACACTCCTATCAATCTAATTGTTGATAAGTGCTACCTACATAGCCATATAATCCAAAGAGGGCCTTAGTCTCACATGTTAAAATTCTTACATGTTAAGTGAGTTGAACTAACCCTATCAATCTAATTGTTGATAAGTGCTACCTACATAGACATATACTCCAAAGAGGGCCTTAGTCTCACATGTTAAAATTCTTAGGTATGTGTGTGTAATGGTGATTATCTAACTATATGTTCTTTCTCCTATTACAACCCTTAGTACAAACAATTCAAGTGAAAATTGGTCTTTTGATTATTCTACATTTAAATTATGGAAAATTGGTACAAGATGCACCTAAATAGATTTTGAATAATACAATAAGTGCTAAGTGAGAAACTTTCTTAGCGTTATAAACTATACCATAGATTTGTATATATATAAGGAACCTCTTAATTTTGAATTAGAACCTAGTTGTGCATAAAAATTTGACAATATATTAAGCATATAGGGCTAAAAAGAATGGTCATAAAGATAAAATTATGTAAAATGATCAAAATAAAAGGCTGAACACTACTGCTAACTTTGGACACTACCATTGATGCTAGTGCCCTAAACCATCGATAGTGTCTAGGGGCTAAAAAACACAAAAATGATCAAAAAATAATAGGGATCCTTATAACACATTGGATACATGTATACTGGGTAAACAAAAGGATAATAAATATTAGATAAAATTAATAAAATGACATGGATTGAAAGTTTTCACATAAGATCGCACCACTAGATGCACAAATTTATATCAAAAGGTATATATGTGAAAAACTATAAAAAACATACTATGAACTATGCTTATACTAAATATGGGTATCTAAATTCATCCCCCCCCCGACCCCACTTGAATATAGTAATGCATGAACATGAAATTACTATTTTAAAATAAAAAAAATGTGTACCTCAGAGTGTAAAACACACCTTACCTTTGCTTGAGCTCTATTTGAACCTATTATTTTAAATGTTACAACCAAAATGAACTTACACTCAATACCTTTTAATTCTTTGATAAGACGTTAAATTTGGCATTAAATACATTTTAATTATTTGAAAAGATGTTACTATGTCTATAACTTGAAATTCCTTCCCAAATAGGAGCAAACTATAGACACCTCATTCTGACCACAACTAGCTTTTGACTAGACTTCAGATTGATTTCTACTAAACATTAAAAATTAATCCTAAGAATCACTAAATATCCTAATTTCATCTACACACCATTAATTAATGCTCAAAATCATGTTGAGGCATCCCCATTTTGGGTATTATATCATATGTAATAATAACCTCTCATAGATTCATCCCCAATCACCTTGCAACCTAAAAATTGGTAGTTTGGCTTATGGACCCATTAGGCAGGGCACTTGAACAATTCTTAAAGGATCTAAAATTATAATCAAAATGAATTAATTAATTAAAATAGATTAATTACTTAGCTAAATTATCCATTTGTAATTAATGAATATCTAAAACTAATAATTCAAAAATTCAAAATATCAAGCTTCATCATTGCCTTTATGAGTTGTCAAGTGTAGTCATATAAAGTGCAAAATTTGGTTACTTGAGCATGACTAATGAAACTGAACCCATAGGTCCCTCTTTCTTTCTCTCTTCACCATCTTAGGATCTTTTTCACTAATTCCTAGACATCTATGGCCTTCTAAACTTAACCCCAACTAACCTAGACTTCTTTCCCCATGAAAAATCCATCCACTCAGGGCCCATAACCTCTAGACAACAATGCCTAACTTGGACTATAGCACTGAACTTTAAGGTGTCCCACTTTTAGCACTATTATCCAAGTGCATTTTGAGCCCCAATGGTCAGATTCTTTTGATCTTTATCCTTTTCCTTGTCAGCCTAATGTGAATACATCTGAACCATGATTTATAGTTTCTTATATAAACCCATTCAAATCTCATTGGAGGGTTATCACTCATTTACAATAGAGAAGAAAGAATACAAGAAAGTACTCTCAAGTACTTTTCCCTATTATCTACATACAACCTTCCAATATTATTCCAAGCTTATTCAAACTTTTACACCAATCCATAGCCATATGAAGTACAACGAATTTTGCATCTAGTTGAATTTTCATACATAATTGCACCAATCACTTCAATGAGAGAACTACATTAGCTTGATCCCTCCTCAGAGTATTGGTATGTAGGCAAGGTACCCACACACGGGGTGTGAAGTGCATATAGTATATCCTTTAAACACTAAACCCTTTTCCCTATTTGCCAAAGTTTCTTTCAATTACATAAAAGAACTAAGTACATGAAGAATCAACTCTATAGGGAACTCTGTTAACAACAAAGACCTAAAAATTGGTACATAGGCTCACCTTAAGTAGCTGAATAAAATCTAGAAAGATTATACTCTCAAGACAATAGCATTGGAGAAGGACTATAAAACTGAAGCCTAGGGTGTCTAGTTCTAATTATCCTATCAAATCAAAAAATGAAGTCCAAGATCATGTTTGTGATAGTGTCCTAGTCTTTCATGCAAATTTACAGACCTTGTCTCAGATCGGGTAACTCAAAATAAGCTAAGTTACATTTCTCATTACTCTCTTACTATTTTTAGAAAGTTCAAATTACAATCAAATTTCACATATCAATGGACATAATTAGGAATATTATTTAATAATTTTACCTACTCAAACTTTTTTATTAAATAAGAATAAAACTCCATTATTTCCAAAAATAACAAAACATTTGGTGAGCCTGACTTACTTTGAATTTTGCACAAAAACCCTAGAAACACTAGGGTAGATTATTTATGATTTTTTTCCATAATTTCATGACTTTTTATGTATTTAAAAATTATAAATATACAAATTAATTTCCAAATTTTAATGTATTTTGTTAAAACCCTAGTTTACACATATTAGGTCCTTTTTGCATACAAACACATTCCAAACACTAGGAAAAATATATTGCTAATTTTAGAAATATTTTCTAATTTTTAATAAATTTTTAAAGTAAAAATATTAATTTTTTTATATGAATTCAAATCAAAATTTTTAAATTATCATACTAATTTTAAAAATTCATTTACAAAAACCCTAGTTGCATCAACTAGCTCCCAATTATTTTTTAGCCATTTTCTAAATTTTTAGTTGCATATCAAACTCAGAAAATCAATATTAAATTTAAAAATTCATAGTATTTTGCATAAATATTTTAAAAAAATACTTAGTTACATATATTAACACCTATTTTCTTTTGGAGGTATCACCTTACATGTTTGGAATCTCTATATCCTTTCTATGCATATTTTAGTTCCTTGTTTAGATTATATCAGCTTAATCTTTTCTAATCTTATCCAAGTTGTTTTCCTTATGACACCTAAGTTATTTGCATCTCTTCCTTTGAGAAAAATTTCAAGACTTAGTGGCAATCCTCCTACATTAACCTAGACTCCTACAACTTAGCCATATACCATGGATAAACAACCAACTCAGGTTCCAGTCATAGATTCTACACATCCAGATTACACTAATTTCAAATGAGGATAATTTTGACAAAGAACCATAGGAAAATAATAATGATGATGTACACACTAATGCTGATGCTCCACTACATTAGACTATTGATCCACTTCTACCCATTGTTGATAATGAATTTTTACTCAATAAAGATTTGATTTTAGAAAATTTAGAGAAAGATTTAAAGAACAACCTAAAGATCATACACTAATTTTTCAATCTATCATGGAAATTAAAAAGGCTAAACAAGTTGAGTCTTCCATTCCCATATAAAAACCAATTAAAAATGACACTATAGGGGCAACTATGTCTCAAAAATCCCCTATAGCATCCCAACCTCCTTCTATGCAACCAATTATAGCTAGTACATCCCTCTTTCCTGATGTCACAAACCTTGTGCAAGAGATAAGATATATTCAATTCAAGGTGCAACATCTTGAGCAAAGTATCTCTAAACATACATAAGCATTGGATTATTTTGATTTATTACATACACCATTAAGACATCACATTGATTTTACACCCTTGCCACAAGGTTTTGTTCAACCTAAGATTACTCTTTATGATAGTAAGGGTGATCTAGAGACACACTTGATAATGTTTCATGCAACATGTTTAGACTATGTACCCAATGATTGGATACATACCAAGATATTTCTATGGATCCTAAAGGATTATGATTTACAATAGTTCTATAGTTTATCAAATCAATTAGTTCATGCATTCAATCCTTTATATGACATGTTCTTGGCACACTTTAACATTAAAATTGGTGATAAGGTTTCATATGCTCAAATTGATCAACAAAAATAATGACCAAATGAGCATCTCATGGACTATGTTCTTTGGTATAAGACCATCTTGGCTAAGATGACTAGTCCCATAGAAGATTAGGAGTTATAGGACCTCTTCAAATAGATTATTCTACCAACACTTCATGAATAAATTATGTTCAAACAATTCTCTTCCTTCACTAAATTATGTCATACACTAAAGGAAAGAGAAATGGAACTTATTTCAATGGGCAAACTCAGGTATACAAGCATTCTAGACACAATTAATAAGAGTAAAAACAAAGTCCCATACAAGGTTAAGTTAAACGATATAAAAGGAAAGAATCAAACTACAGTAAATGTAGCTTCAGAACCTCCTCAACATATATTTTTATTAGCACCCCCTCGATGTAATTTCTCACATCTTCCAATTCCTCTAGCTAGGGTTTTACATCAACTTTTGGATTGTAATATCATATCTCTCCCTCCTATTCAAGAAGTTGATCCAACAAAATCTCTTCCCAAGGGATATGATTAGTAGGCATTTTGTGATTACCATAGGGCACTAGGACACACTACAAATATATGCATCAGTTTGAAACATAAGATACATGACTTAATATATGATAACCTACTTAATCTTGGCACTTTATTTGAGATTCCATAGGTAAAACCAACATAGGATATATATTTGAAAATATTCTTAGATCCATTTCCATAGCATTCAAAATAAGATACATGGGACACATAAGGGATTCACCATGCATATCATGCACATCCACCACCAGTTACATACTAGACACCTTCAATTGAGTCACATCTTTTGAGTGGTATGATCAGTGTGTATACGTCTAGAGCTCTAGCTAGAACTTCAATATCCTTCTTAGATTAGGATATTATCGAGGATAATTCATATTATAATACACTCTTTATCAGATCACATATTCATAATCATCCCATTCACATGTTCTCATTGATAATGGTTCTAGTGTCAACATGTGTACCATTACATTATTACAACATTTGGGCTATTTAGAATAGGATATCACATCGATAGATATAGTTATCAATATATTTTGTGGGCACATATAGAGTTCATTGGGTGAGATTTTACTTTCTTTATAGACTTGTCCAACACATGTGACCACACATTTCACTATAGTTCCCGGTGAAGGAGTTTTTGATATATTACTTGGTTACCCATGGATTCATAAAATTTGAGAAGTACCATATATAGTTCAAAAATGCATGAAATTCATTCATGATAATTAGGTTATTATAGTTGGTGGAGTTTTATATGAGTTACCACTACCCACTTTATAGCCATCTACTTTGTAGTCACTAGTTCTAGCTTCTTTAGTAGTATCAATTTCCCTACTAGTTATAGTTCTTCTTCTAGTACAGATTCAGAAATAATTTACACATCCATCACCAGTAAAAAGGGTTCATACACCTCCATAACTTTGTGATTCTAGACAATTTCCATCTATAATTTTCACACCTAGAGCAATTTCATTGAGATCTCATGGGTCTACACATAAAGCACATGTTCAGAGAGCTTCTCCTACTTCTAGATGGGTCCTTAAGAGCCCTGTAGTTACATTCACTTGTTAGAATTATAGTAGGACCCCATATTTAGTTTCTACTTTAGAGATTTTAGAGTATTTATAGCTTTCATATCCATAGTCTTAGCATTTTCATCATGCTTCACATTCATGCATGATTCCACACCTTGGTACAAGACACCATGATAGGGAGTCTCCCATGAGACTCATTGGTTAGTATCATCCTATCCAAGTCTAATTATATATAATATCTCCTACTTGATTGTATTTAGTTCATAATACTTCCAAAAAAATACAAAATTCAAAAATACAAAAAATATTTTGATTATATGCATCATCCATGATTTACATTACTACTATCATGCTAGGACTTGCATTTGTTGTTTCATTATATTATTTGTTGATTATCTAAATTTACATGATTCACTTGATCTCTTTTGAGTGTGTGCAATGATTTATAGATCCTAGATTGTTTCACTCTACCCATTGAGTGTGAATTCCTACTTCTACATTCGAGATACACATCGATATACATACCCATTGGGGGCATATTCTACATGACAACACCATCCAAGTTATGTCAATCTTACACTACACACTCTAAGTTATCATACTAATGTACATTACTTACTAGATTATATAGATTACAATATCAACATTTCAATAGTATCTAGCACTTGTGTATCTCTTAGCATATACCTAGTCTTATACTAAACATGTCTTGAATACTTTCACTCTTGATTTTATTAGTTAGATATGATTATACCTTTCTAGTTTACATGCTTTCATTTCTTTCTTTGTATATCTAGATGTGTTTGCATTTCTAGTTCCAGTTTTGTTTCTTATGTATTCTTTAGGACATTTACCAATACCTTTGCTTCTATTTATGTGTGTATATCTTTGGACATTTGCCAATGTCCCTTGCTTATACTCTTCTATGTGCTTGTGGCCCTCGTGCCAATCTTTGATTATTTCAAATTGTATGTGTATGTGGAATTTTAACATGCCTTATATGATTGCATTCCAATTTGAGTGACATGTGCCCATGTCCCTTGTTTGCATGGCCCCTTGGATAACCTTTTATGCTTCTTACTACTTGTTTCTTACTTTGTATGCTTGTTTATTGATTGTTTTTCTAGTTTGTAATGCCATGATCCATATCATGCATTTACTTACTTTCTTGGATGACATGATGGAAATCATGCTCCATCCCTCCAACTAACAACTAACGTCTAAAATTTAAAGTTATAGTTCAATACATTACACATGATTTTACATTGTTATATCTATCTATGCATACCCATGTTGATCTAACAAATATCTCAATACAAACATTGCTATATCTAGAGATATGTTGTCAAATATCATTGCTATATCATGTATCTATGTAACATAACACACTTGAAAGACTCTTTTCTTCTAAAGGCAGTCATTATAGGTTCATCATTTCTACCCTTAGAAGAGGGGGAAATAAACATGTGTTTTGTCACAAAGATGAAATCTCCTAGGAGTCAAAACAATAACATTTAGATCACCTAATTCAAAATCTAGAGGTCAAATCAGTCAGAATAGAATTAAAAAAACAATGATGATTCTAGATCAATAACTAGTTTCAACATAAGATAATAACACCAAAAATGGATAGTATTACCAAACATAGGGGTGTACTAATTTTGGTGCTCTTGTCTAGGTATAAAAACACCCAGGTTTTCTAGTAACAGGCAAAAATTTCACCCCAAGTAAAATTTTTGCACATCCAGATCAGTTAGAATCAATAGTTTCATTACAATTTTATTAAGAAATATAGATATAGGGGGGTATCATATGTAACATGATGAATCTCACTTCTAGTTATAGATTAGGTAGTTGACACAAATTATATATCAGAATCCATGTTCCAAACACCAGTGATTGGGAGCAATGTGTGTAGTATATTGGTCTTCTTTGTTTCCAAGTTTAGTTTATTACCTAGACATTCTTAGTAGTTGCATGCCTTACTCTATTTGTAGGTAGTTGGCATCATTTCTCAAGTTGAAATTTCATATAATTTTAACTTCCCAAGTACCCGAGTTCCTGAGTTGGTTGTTTACATGAGCATATTGCATTAGTTTTAGAGTGGCTTTCATACAAGCCTAACCTCCATCTCTCAAAATGGCCAAGAATGGCCTAGTTTCTAGTATACATTTAGCTATCCACATCACATTGTCAGATTTTTAGAAAATCTATGGGCTCCATGAGACATCTCATATGTCATCTATTCTATATCATTATCACTTCATAGCCTCACTTTATGGGGAAATGATGGAGCCAAAGGTCTAGGTAGCCTTTGTATTCTTGAGCCACTTATTTAGAGGCATTGGAAACATATTCCAACCATTGATTGACACATGCATGATTCATTAGCTTTAATTAGTAGGTGATGATGGAGCCAAAAGTCTTACCTTTGTATTCTTGAGCCACTTTTCAAGGAATTGAGCACTCAACTCCAGTCATGATATAAATTTTGGTATAACATCATCCATCACAATCTAACATTAATTAGCCTAATTAGGATCACAACAAGTTTTATATTAGTTTTCATACCTAATTCACACTTGCATAATGTGTTATCTGTACACAATCTAGCATTACTCAACATCACACAAGCTTCATGGGCTTCACCTTTGTAGGTAAGTTTAGGTATGCTTTTTATTCTTTCCTTTATCCTAGTATTTCACTTTGCTACATCACTAGAATAAATGGGGGGAAAATTTAGTCATATAAAATAAAAAATTTGGTTACTTGAGCATGACTAATGACACCCATCCCACAGTTCCCTCTTGATTGATCTCTTCACCATCTTAGGCTCTTTTTCACTGATTCCTAGACATCTATGGCCTCCCAAACTTAACCCTAGCTGACCGAGACTACTTTTCCCATGACAAATCCATCCCCTTAGGTCCCATAGCCTCTGAACAACAACACCCAAATTAGACTATAGTGATGAAATCTAGGGTGTCCCACTTTCAGTGATATTGTCCAAGTGCATTTTGAGCCACAATAGTCAGATTCTTTTGATTCTTATCCTTTTCTTTGTTGACCTAATGTGAATAAATTAGACCCATGATCAATAGTTTCCTATATAAACCTATTCAAAGCTCATTTAGAAGGGTTGACACTCATTTACATGAGAGAAGCAAGAATACAAACAATTACACTCAAGCCCTTTTCCCTATTTTCTGCATAAAACCTTCCAATATTATTCCAAGCTTATTAAAACCATTACACCAGTCCTTAGCCATCTGAATTACACCTATTTTTACATCTAGTTACATTTTCATACATAATTTCACCAAGCACGTCAATGGGAGAACTACATTAGCTGGATCCCTCCTCAAAGTATTGGTATGTAGATAATGTGCCCACACATGAGGTTTGAAGTGCATCCAACATATCCTTTACACACTAACCCATTTTCCCTATTTGCCAAAGTTTCTTTTAATTGCATATAAAATCCAAGTACTCAAATAATTATCTCTAGAGGGAGTTCTATTGATAGTGAAGACCTAAAAATTGGTACACAGGCTCACCTTGAGTAGGAAAATAAAACCCATAAAGCTTAAATTCTTAGAAAAACATCATAGGACTATAGTGCCAGAGCCTAGGGTGTCTAGTTATGATGCTCTTATCTAATAAAAAAATGAATTCTAGGATCCTATTTATGATAGTGTCCTAGTCTTGCATGTAAATTTATAAACCCTATCTTAGATTGGATAACTCAGAATAAGCTAAGTTACATTTATCCTTACTCTCTTACTATTTTTAGAAAGGTCAAATTGTAATTAAATTTCAAAAATTAGTGTCCATAATTAGGAATATTATTTACTAATTTTCCCTACTCAAAATTTTTTATTAAATATGAATAGCTCTCCATTATTCCCAAAAATAACAAAACATCAAGCTCTCACAAAATATCTAATTTATGATCCATGCTTATGAATTTAAAATCATAACTACATTTACCATCCTTAATTCAACTATATTTAACTTTAACTCACTTAGGGTTAGTTTTAACTCATTCCATGCTTAAATCTTAACTTAACTCAACTTGGGTAAGAGTCAGCTTTGGAGGCGATAAATACAAGGCCTTACCTATTGATCAACAAACTCTTTTGGTGTAGAGTTATTATGCTCAAATACATGCAATAAGCCTTTATATTAGTGTTACCATTAAAAATTCATAAGCTAACCAAACAAACAAAGGTGCCAATGAAATGTGGAGAAAATGTAACTTCATTGACAAAGATTTCTTGATGTGTATAGCTGAGCAAACCATTTTGGATCTACAAGGAAGGTGAAAGGATGACTTATTTTATTTTATAATTGTGTTTTCATTAAATGATTATTACATATGCTCTCCCTAGTGTCTAGGTTATAGGTGTTAGTGTTTAGTGTGTTTATTTTGAGTTTATTTTCTTGACTAACACTATACTAATCTCCCCTCTATAGATTCCTTGTTCACATGATGAAATGCCCAATGGGACTTTCACCCCACAAATTTCTACCCATGGAATTTTAAGACCAATTTATAATAATTTTCATGTCAAAATCCTAACTTATTGACCAAAAAAGTGGAAAATAAAATATCACAAATGTTCTATAGTAAATCACACTTTTATTGTGTAGTTGTGATTTTTCTCTCTGTAGTCATGATATTTCACTATGGAGTAGTGATATTACATTATGAAGTTATGATATTGCATTTATATTTTTACTTTTATAAGTAGTTAATTTTCTTGATATATTGTGTTATTGTCTTATAGTCATGATTTTATCCCAAAATCTATGATATTACTCTAAGAATCATGGTATTGTCTTCATGCTCTATTATATTACATTTTAGAATAATGATTTTGCATTTTATAGTCATAATTTTATGTTAACTATTTGTTTTTAAATTATCATGATTCTTCGCTATATATTTTCAATTTTATACTATATAATAGTGGTTTTGCATTGTATATCCATAATTTTTCACTAATACTTTGTTGTAAGAAGTTGTAGTTTTATATTGACTAGTTACGATTTTGCAAGACAATTTATAGTATTTCTCTGTGTATCTATGATTTTTAAATGTGTGAAAAACATTTAAAACCTACAAGTTAAATTCCAAAATCCATTTTATCACTTAATTTTAGCTTCTAATCACAAAGACCCCCTAACATCTTTTGCAGGACCTAAATACCAAGGAAAGACATTTTTAACACTCTAAGATTCAAACTCAAATTTACATTTGGTGTTTTAAAATATTTTACTTTAGTTATTTTCATTTTTAGAAGTTCTCAAACAATGCCAAGGGGATAAAATTCATGTCATATTTCTCTTAGTTCTCTAAAAAAAAATTACACTCTAGTTAAATGCTCATAAGAATTTTTATTTTTGTGATTGTTATTGTGTGTTTGTTTCATAAGCCAAGTGTAGAGTGTATGCTCTCCACCTATCTCCTTTAGGGAACTTGGGTGATAAAAAATTATTCACTTATTTCCTTTGTTGATTTTTCCAAAATCATGGAAGGAAAGTTTTTAAGGCCCTTCCCAAAAATTGAGTGATTTGTGTGATCCCAAAATGACCTTAAAGTCCCACTCAATTTTTGTTTCATGCATTTTGGCATATGGGCAGGAGATCATCACCTCCCCATGGGTTATCAAAGGAAGTTTTAACCTAGGAATTCATCTCTCAGCATCAATTAAACCTCACTCCATCATATGGGTATTAAAATTGAGTTTATATTATTGGGATGCTTGTTTAAGTAGTTAAATAAGCTCCATTAGTAAGAGACTACCTCAGAATGTAGGTTTAACTTGGACATCACACTACATTGAGCAATTTATGGATGTAATGGTTGTGAAAAGGATAAGACCTTTTCACAACAAGATAATTAACATGGATCCAAATGATGTGTTTCACCCTAGTGTTAACCACACATATGGTACCATTTAGAACATGTGAAAATTGATAGGTTTTAGACAACCCCACTTGTCATAGATATATTGTCAATGCAGGGTGAGTAGCCCAAAGTTCCACATCACTTTATGAACTCTTGAGAGAAGAAGGGGCCTAATACCCTAATTTTCATGAACATTGTAATTTTTGTATTAACAAACACAATTTACTTTCAAGAATAAGTATATAGATGACATTTGATAGTACAAAGCCACCTTGCCATTTTTTAGGATTAAAATGACAAACTTAGGTGTTTTTATTATTTTTCCTTTTTACTTGCATTATTTTGAGTAAAAAATGTTTGTTTGTTTAAATAACATTCAAAACATTGTCAAATGTTTTACCTTGATAGATAGTGGAAAATGTACCTTTATAGTCATAGACCAATATACCTTCATAATCACAAACATTGTATAATCAATAATGTATGTCTATTAGTCAAATAAAAATGTCGAATACCCAACTGATGTCTAGTTCATAATTGGTGTTTATGAAACAAAGAGGTACCACTATCTAACAAGTACTAATTAGGTATCAATTTCCTTTTACTAAGCATGTGCCACAAATCCAAAGATAGGGCCTTGGTCCACAATAAGTCCCCCTTATTTAGCTAGGTTTGACTAATTAGAACTAAGTCCCTACTCAACCTCAATTGGTAAAATATTTTACCCAAAGCCATATCCTTTCATCCCAAACATAATTACCTCAAAACCAAGGATATGTAACAAATATAAACTAAAATATAACACAACAACATGTGAAATTTCAACAACCACATCTCAATCTGTGGATGCATACTATTAGTTGGTTCACCCATAAAACCAACATTCCACAAAAAATCATACCTCCATTATATCTTGGTCAAGGTAATCCACCTTTGATCTCCTAGCCATAACCTCAGCCAAATATACCATCCATTTTCTTGGCCCAAGAACTAAAACAAATGAAGGATATGATTATTGCCATTCAAGTAAGGAAGCAGACCAAGAAATTCAAGTTAGATGACATGTGTTTATACCCATTCAACATGGAGTATCTTTAGATACCATTTACTCTAGGTTATGAACCATCAAATTTTTATAAATACTAGGGTAAAGGACACCCTAAGGCCCATTTGATAGAATTTTTTGTTGCTTGCTAACCAGTGGCTTATAGTGATATTTACCTCTTTTTATTTCCTCAAAGTTTAGTATGATAGCCTTTGGAGTGGTTATTTAAATTTCCAAAGAATTTTATATCTAATTTTGATGACCTCTAAGACAAATTTTTGAAACATTTCTCCTATAATATCAATCATGATATTTCATTAATAGATTTGAATTAATACAAGAAGAAAACTAGTGAGAGATTTGAAATTGATCTACAAAGATGGAGAGAATTTTATAGTCACTTCACCCATAGCTTACCATACAAATAATTGACCACTATGTTTTCTAAAATTTGCATAGTGAGATATTCTATTATCTGGAACTTCAGTGTGCACATACCTTTAAAGAGGTCTTTGACAAAGGTTTGAAGATTGAAAAGGAACTTATTAAAAAGGGTATTATCAATTTAACCTCCTCTAATCAAAATAAAAATAAAAACTAAGTTATAGGCCCAAGTCATAACCCTAAGTCTAAGCACAAACATTAACACAAACTTAGGTTAGTAACAATGATAAATCCAAAAAATATAACCATAATAATAATGTTATTGGAAATGGAGTAAATAAGTCACATCATGTCTAAATGGTTCAAACACCATCTACTCAACCTATGCCACAAATGTAGTTTACTCCTCATCAATAACCTATTTAATAAGATCACCTTCATAGTAACCTAGACCAACTCCACAAATTTAGCAACCACCACCTTTTCAAACCCTTCTTCTAATAAGTATACCCACTCCTTGAGTCTTTAATAACCTTTGTGAAGCTATCAAAGCAATGTTTTGTAAGCTAAACAAAACTAATATGATTAGTTAGCTAATTCCAAAGCACTATCTTGAAGGTATTCTATATCTAGACTTATACCAGGAACATGAGTTCTATAAATACCATCATGTTCATGGGACATAATATATGTCATTATGTGTAGTTGAATTAACTCATTGAAAATATGCTATAAAATAGGGAGAATACATTGGATAATAGAGCATTTATATCCAATCAAAACCTAGGGATCTACCAAAACCATTTTCTATAACATAATAATAATAATCAACAATAAAAAAAATGAAGTCTAGAATAACAAAAATAGTATCAATAACTACTATGATAAAAACAATAACAACATCAAAAGAATGGGAAGAATCAAGGCCAAAATGATTCTAACCACCAACATACTTACCACATAGTTGCACATGACTACAACAAATTTATAGGTCATATTGTGGGAGGTCACATTTCAACCATAAAAATTAATCCTAGACCAAGTGATAATAAACCAAGATCATTGAACAATAATTATAATCAACCCACCTATGCCAATAATCCTTCCTTGAGCTAGGACCATAACCAAGTGAAATAAAAACTAGTGATTACTATTTTAGGATCTTATATCGATAACTCTTCATTTCTCCATGACCATAACCAAGTACAGTGGTAATCAATACTTATCCTATCTGGTCCATATCCATCATCGTCAAGTTACAACAATCTTATATCCAATCTTAGTTATACAATCATAACTTAATAGTCTAAAATTACCATTTCAGGCCCGTAACCTTATGCCAATGAACCAATCTAATCCACTGTATTGGCTAAGAATAAGCCATATACCACTATTAAAGAGAAGACATATGACATTATGGAACAAATTCAAAATACGCCTACACAAATTCTAGATTTATTGAGTATTTCTATTATCCAAACGAACATCCTAATAAAAATCTTAGGCCAATCCCAAGTTCTAAACGACATAAACCTAGAAAAATTCCAAGCTTTGGTTGGACATCTAGGCTTAGGTCAATAATTGACCTTTGACCAAAGTGATATGTCATCCCTTAGCCCCTCCATAATAATCCCATGTATATTGAAGTTGTTATCATGTGGTACAAAGTCAAACATGTCATCATAGACAATGTATCAACTTGAATAATGTGAATTTAAATCTCATCAAGAATTTTAGATATATAATAGATGATCAATAGCTAGATATAATTACTATCAAAGGCTATGATAATGAATAATGGTAATCACAAGGAACCATAAACTTATCAGTTTCATTGGGCCCTTAACCGACTATACACTTTACCATGTGTTAGAACTAAATCTATCTTATAGTTTGCTTTTGGGTAGACCTTAGATACATGACATTCATGAAATCCCTTTGACATTTCACCAGTGTCTTAAGTTTTCACAAATAGGAATGGAGGTCACTATCAATGGATATTTTCATCCCTATGAACACTTTAAAAATTTGTAGGATGAGTATGAAAGTTAAAACTACCATTTTGGCCTATACCAACTGCCTAAGAAAGAATAAGACAAAAATACTTGTTGAATTACTAGAGGCTAACTATATAGACCTAGATAGTCTTGATTCATCTTCACATATGCCTCATTTAGAAATGTCTAATCATTTTGCCATCTCGTCTAATAGACCAAAAGAGTATTTGACCCATGACACATTTTTCGTTTCCTAGATTCCACAAAAACCCAAGTCCTATGGATGACCTAAATTTAGGTGATCTTGAATGGAATGAAAATGGAAAGGAAAATGAAAGCTTCATAGTCTAGCTCTAATTTGTTTCACATTGAACACTAGCCAAGAAGAGGACCCACTAATAAATGATGAATCTTGGTTGTAAAATGACAAATTGGTCAATTTATACAAAAATGACAAATATCCTATCCCTAATAGGATCATGAAGAACTAAGCCCATGAAAATGGAGGCCTAGGGCTAAATTATTAGGGACTCTAGAGCCAATTTATATAACTTGGTATAAAGGAACTTATGGTCTCAAATTTAAACTACCTCAAGGTGACCCCATGTATCTTATTCATGTTCTAATGCTAATGTCTAGTGATGATAATGATAATAAAGTAGAGTTTGATCACAACATTTATGAAGAAGTTAACAATACTAACATGTTTTACCCACATACCATTTGTACCATTACCCAATTGTCTAATATAACTTGTTTCCTTTTAATCACCCTCAACTTATACCCTGAAACCAATAATAATCCATAGTACCTACAGATGAGTTTGAGAATGATGAGGCCTTTCAAAATTTTCTAGGCCTAAGAGATAATGTTTTATTAGGAGACCACAAATAAATGTTCTCTATCAAATTGGATCTTGTAGCTTATTTTTGAGAATGGGTGAATACTTTTAGACAAAAACAAAAGAATAAAACATTAAGGTCCCAAATTGAAATTTTTTTTGAGGCAAATTTGGACCAGAGTAAAAGTAAATAGAAAGGCCCATATTTTGGTGAAAACCTATTTTAGGTGCCATTACATGGGGGTGTTCACCTTTCATCGAATGAAGCTCAAGAGACCACCAATGATGAACTTGATTTTGGGACTGAGTTTAGTTTAGCAGAATAACATGCATTTGATCAAATTTCCCAACAATTGCCTATAGTATTTATAACACAACCATCATTGCCATTAGGTAGTTTAGATTCATATTGTTTAGGAGAGATCGAAGAACTAGTCCAAACAAAGGACTTTACAATTTAAGTCTAATTCACATCATTACAAACCATTCTAGAAGATGTCTCAAATCTCCTCTAAAATTCAACATCAAGACTCCAAATGACATAAAGTGGATCAAATTAGGTGCATCCCTCACTAAGGAGTAACATGAAGTTTTTACATCCCTTCTAATATAATTAATTAACATAATTGTTTGGACCTATTTAGATATTCTAGGTTTGGACCCCACCTTGGTTATACACCACCTTGTTGTACATCTTGATGCTGGACCTATGAAGTACAAATTATGAAAGATGCATCTCGTAGTGATATATTGGTAAAGAAAGAGTTGGAAAAACTCTTAGAATCAATATGCATTCAATCAATCGACTATTTAGAGTTGATCTCAAATGTTGTGCTTATTAGTAAGAAGCCATAAGGATTCAAATTTTGCATTAATTTCAAAGATATAAACAAGGCCCTCCCCAAAGATGATTTTATTCTACCAAATATTGATATGATAGTTGAATCCATAATGGGGTATGAAATTCTTTCACTTATGGATGGATTTTTAGGGTACAATCAGATTAGGATTACACTAGAAGACCAACACAAGACAACATATTGGGTAAATCAAAAACACATGTCGATCACCTAACTACACTATGAAGAATATTGGAGAGGTTGTAAATAAAAGTTTAGATTTAATCCCAAGAAGTATGTCTTTGGTGTTAATTGAGGTAAATTATTAGGCTTCATCATCTCTTTCCAAGGTAATAAAGTTTATCATGCTAAAGTACAATCCATTACTTAGATGCCACCACCTTCTAATTTGAAGCAGTTCCAAAGTTTTTAGGACAAAATTTAGTCTATCAAATGATTTATTTTACAATTGGACAAAAATTTCCATCCATTTACTCAATTAATAAAGAATGGTATTGCATTTAATTAGGATAAAAATTGTCAGAAAGATTTTTAGCACTTGAAGGATTATCTTGCCAATCCATCTTTTTTGTTACCACCAATGCTAGGAAGGCCATTTCTACTATACATATCTACCATAGACAAAGCCTTGGGGTCACTTATAGATCAACATGATGATAATGGGAAAGAGAATGCAATGTATTATCTAAGTCGTACACTATTCACTTATGAACACAACTATATGCCAATATAAAAGGCTTGTTAGCTATGGTCTTTTCATCCTAGAAGCTATGAAATAAAATATTTAATAGCAAGACAATAATTATTTTGAAATTAAATCCACTCAAGTATCTAATATCCAAAATGGATTTACAAGGACACATGGCTAAATGCATCATGCTTCTGAGTGAGTTTGAGATCGAGTATGTCAACCAAAAAGTTGTAAAGGGACAAGTACTTGTAAATTAGCTTGCTAAAGCTCCCCTTATAGATATCAAATCACTCACTTTTTAATTCCTAGAAAAGTCCATCATGACCATTATAAAAACACATCTTTAGGAGCAACACTGGAAGCTATATTTTGATGGATCATTCACATCACATGGATTAGGGGAAGGCTTATTTTTTATTACACAATAGGGGGATCTTATCCCTAAATCATTCTATATCAAATTTATTTATACTAATAATATGGTAGAATATGAACACTTATTATAGGGATTTTTCAAGTAGTACAATGGAATATTCAACATTTTAAGGTTTATGGTGATTCTTAGTTAATCATCAATCATGTTACATACAAATTCCAAAATAAAAATGACAAGTTGGTTCCATACAAGGCCATGATCAAAATTCTCAAATAATAGATCACTAACCAGTTTGAACACATACCTAGGACTAGTAACAAGATAGTGGATGCAATGTCTACCATCAAATCTTTGATCTGCCACACTGACAAAGCAAAATAATATCAATTCCTCATTGAAAATATTCTATTGCCTACTCATGAACCTTTAACCATCATAAGGGTATATGATATTAATAATCATTACTTTATTTGGTACTCAAACCTCTTTATCTACCTTCATGACCATGTCATGCCACCAAACCTATCATGTAAACAATAAAAGGCCTTTACCCACCAAACCTCACATTATACCTTACTTGGAGCAACCCTTTACCTCTAAAGCATTGATGGAACTATACTTCACTGGTTAAATTAGATAGAATCCACATTAGCATTACACTAAGTTCATGAAGGAGTATGTGGAGCCCAAACTAGTAGGGCCATCCTAGCCAAAAAGTTCCTATGTACTAGTTACTATTGGCCAACTATGGAAGTAGGGATAACTACTTATGTTAAAATGTGTGATAAATGTTAAACACATGCCAATATGATTCATGCCCTAGCCAAAACACTACAAATAATGCTTACATCATGTCTATTTGCAACATGGGGACTTGATCTCATTGGGAAGATTAACCTAACCTCATATGATTGACATAAACACATCCTTACTTCTACTAAATATTTCACTAAGTGGGTTGAATCTATACCCATCACATGACTAAAAAATAGATTTCCAATTTCATCTTTAATCATCTCATTTGCCACTATGGTATCCCATCTGACATTATATTTGATAATAGAGGATCCTTTAAGAGCAAATATGTCAAAACACTTTTTTATAAGTATAATATCATCCAACATTATTCTATCACATATTACCCAAAAGGTAATGGCCAATCAGAGGCATCCAATAAAACCATTGTCAACATCCTTAAAAATATTGCCAATGATGTTGGATAAGTTTGACACCTCCAAATATTTTGTGCTCTCTAGGCATACCAAACTAATTACCATTCTCCAATAAGAACCACTCCATATTCCCTAGTCTATGACACTAAGAACATTTTTCCCATCAAGGTCAAGTTACCTTATCTATGTATCTCATTGAAACATATCTTGGTTGATGGATATTATAGAGTATCTCACCTATAAGAGCTAGAGTTACTTAATGAAAAATGCATGGCCATTGTCAACAACCTTCAAGCATACCAAAACAAACTCTATGGCCAATAACACCAGTGGGTCAAACATAGAGAGTTTAATCTTGGGGATCTTGTTCTTAAAAAAACCAAAATAACACCACAACTAAGAAGAATAAGGGAAATTTTAAACTCAATTAGATAGGCCCATATGTAATTGTTGTTAACTATAGCTCTGGAGCATACATGATCACTACACCATATAGAGATAAACATGATGAAATGATGAAAATCATACACCTCAAGTATTATTTAGATTGAGAGACTTGAATTATTATATATGAGGCTCATTTATATTGTAAAATATTGTCATATTTTTTGTACCATATAATATACCATTCTACCATAACTTCACTATTGGCCACCATTATTTTTTACCCTCCCGCCCTAACCCTTTGACCTTGGTTCCATTCCATTGGTTATTCAAACACTTTCAACAAGGGGATTCAGATGTAATTTCAATAGTTGATTCAGTATTCTAGACAAAGGCAGTATCTTAGACTAGTATGATAGTGGTTTGGCAGCTGCATCCTTTAGTTGTTATTTCATTTCATTATGACTGTTCCTGATTATAACCACTTTTGGAAAAATCAGTATCCCACTTTGTATTAATAATTATAACCACCTTTGGGAAAATTAGTATCATTGACCTATGCCATTATTTCCTAATTATAAACACCTATGGGTAAATTAGGAGTAACACCTTTACCATGCATTGTCATATCACCTTACCATTCCTATTTATATACTGTGCCATTTTACTATTTCATGAACTTGTTTCTACCTAGTGAAATTCCTCCATTGTAAGGTGGAACTATAGTGACTTGAGGTCTCATTATATGACTATGTAGGTAGTTCTCAATTTATGTTGAGGTCAGCTCAATCACCCTTTACTACACTCTCACCATTTTGTGAGTAATTTAAAGTTTGAATGTTGTCACAATTTTGAGAGCAATTTAAGTTTGAATGCTCTCACAATTTTTTGAGTTAGACTATTTAGTATCTCATACTTCTCGATTGAGATTAGATACTTCAAAAAATCCAAAAACATTGGTAAAATATCTAATAATCCTAAAAATCACAAAATCATGAATATTGGCTTCAAATCTCCATGCAAGATATAAAGCTGTTAAATTTTTTGGGATGGGCCATCTTGTTTGTTCATTTTATTTCTAAGAAAACATTGGTATTTTTCCTTCCATTTACAAAATAACTATATTATCTCGATGTTCACACAGACTATTTAGGTAGAAATTAGATACATGGGGTATCTTAGGCTAGCTTATTTATATCTTATTTTCTTTTTCAAACACTTCTTTGCCTTGAGGATCCTGGGACTCCTAGCTATCTCATGATTTACCACTTATCATTTAGTTTCCCCATCTTTATTTGGCCTTAGCCTTATACTATCAACATTTTTATGAGTTTATATAAGTGAGCATTATGTATTCAACTTTGATACACTAATGGCCACTTATATTTTATTACACTATCTCCATTTGGTGAGACTATTCCCATTTTCCTCTAGAATCAATCATATTTTATTATCATTCATCTTCTTTTGTCCCATATCATGGGAAAAATACATTTTTCCCAAAGTTCATGTTGGATCTTGCATCCATTGAACTATGTAGGCAAAATCCACTTACCTCATACTTCTAAAGTCAGCTCAACCACCCCTTACTTTTCTTCTATTCCCCCCATTTCATTTGTTTGTTTCATTATCTCTTATAGCCTAGGCGAAATGTTTACCATCTTGTGTATCATTGTTTACCTATATCCTAGGGTTAACCTTATGCCATTGTTCTTGTATTTTTATATTTACATCATTGCTATTTAGCTTAAGGGTCACCTTGTCACCAAGAGTAACACCTATATTATGCATGCACATAAGATTTGTTTTCTATTTGTGCTAACATTGTGATTAACCATTATTTTTGGTTAATTAATGTTATTATGATTTTTTTATTCACTTTTTATTTCTTGGTGTTTTGTCTTCCTATTTATTTGTTTGATTTCTTGTTTATTTGATTTAATTGATTTGTCTTGCTTAGTATATTTGCATTTATTGGGTGATTCCTTTGAACATTATAATTAAGTCCATCCATATTCATATGTCAGCATTTTCATCATGGTTTTTATCATTGGTACATTGTTCTCAATTATTTATTAGATCGCGTGTCAATCCTTATGCATATTAAAACTAAGTTATCATGGGTTTTTATATCATGATACATACTATCATGTTCTACAACAAAAACCAACTTGAGGAATCTTAAAAGCAATGATTCCATGGTACTTCTCCTTGGTCACCTACAAAATTCTTGATCTATCCTCTTCATTTCCCAAATATAGAGTAATTAAATAATGAAAGAATTTTAATCCTTCCTAGTTAGTGTTAGCTATCTAGATAGGACCCAATGGAGGTCAGATTTGTTCAAGTTTGACCCATACCTAGACTAACATGGGAATGATCTAAGGCTTTGGGATACTTATATCTAGACCAGACCTCTAGGATTTTTTATGAGGTTAGCTCCTTAGATTTCATAATTTGGACCTTTATTTCTAAAACATGAAACTGTTTGGGATGAAAAGAGTCAAGAAATTTTCATAAAGTAAAACCTATTCTAATATGTGGTGATGCACCATAAATTTTTTAGATGCACTCTTAAACTTAGACTCTTTAACACACTAATGGATTATGAAAGAAGCTAATGTAATACTTAATATAATTTCTATGCAATAGTATTTCATATAGAGGTTAGTTTGATGCACTCAAATTAGGGAGCAATGAAAATAAGGTCTAGTTTAAGACACTTAAATTTATATTCCTACTATATCTTTGAGAGATCAATGCTAAGACACATTATATGACCTGAATTTTTTTTTTCTAGTGCTTAGGTTGAGCTTAGACATGGAAAATGAAGAAAAAACTATATTTACATATCAAACAAACACAAAAAACTAAATCTATATTAGTAAATAACTACAAAATACTCTATTTATTACTCTAAGAGGTGCATAATATAATTCTAGTAGAGTTTAGCCATACCAGCCTGAGGGATGCTCAATAATAGCTCAAACGCTATATTATGTAGAAAAAGAGAAAAAGAGAGGGAATTTTGCATTAATAAAATGGAATAAAATGAGCATGACTCCATATGAACTGTAGTTATAACTACCTTTGTAAAATATGCTCATTTAAACCTTTTTATTGATCTAGGTCACTTCAAGTGGTTACACAGTTACATTATTCCCTCTTTGATCTTCCTTGATGGTTACAATAGTGGGATCAAGTTGTTATAATCTAGGTTATGGCATCAATATGGTTATAAAAAATGGATCAAATTGTTAAACCTTTATCCTGGTACTAACTACTCTTCACTAGTTCACTATGGTGTGCAATAGTGGAGAGAAGGGTCCCTTTCATACAGTTGGTCTTGGAGATGAAACCATTGAAGTATACATGTCTACCTCAATGGCATACTTCTAAAAATTATCTCTAGTCCAAATTAGACCATGCTCAAACTCAACTCCATACCTTTACCTATCAATAATTTATTTATTAACCTTTGTCTAAGTCACCTTGGCTCACCTTCATGTAATTAACTATTGAAAATTGGCTCAGATCATTGATATTTTGACTCATCTCATTTTGTTGATCTGATTGATGTGAAAAAATGTAATCTATAGATCTTCTACCAGAACCCACACACTTGTGCCATTTGTCACCTACATATTTTCACTTAGGGTTTGCTAACCTCTTTAACCTTTGCTTGTCATTAATCCTAATTTGCACAATCAAACACACTCCATCAATCTTATGTTAGTTTGAACATGCTCATACCACTTGTCAATCATGCATTGATATTGGGATCCTAATACTAGTCTATTAATTTATGTGCTTATGCCACATGGTGGAATTTAAGCTCCTTAACCCTTTGAATGATATTGCACTAGCTAATCAAGATGAATGATGTAATGTGGACTATAAAATTTGTCTAAACCCACCATTTATACTCTAATGGCTACTTTACCAACTCAAATTTGACATTTGCACAACCATTAATTGATGTTTACAAGAACATCAATGATGTCTATGTGACTGTCAATCTTTAGACCTTGATGGATGACTGATAAGCTTGAAATTTAACACTTTCATGAACATCACTCTATGTCCCATGAATTTTACTCATAGCAAACAATTATTTCAAACTTTGTGGTTTGGCATTTTTTTGTAGACCATTTTTCTCTAGATTTTACTTCGGACACTTGTTTTAGGCTTTCTACCAAGACATTTCCTCTAAAAGAATTGGTCTTCAAGACTTTTGATGTGGACAAAGTATTTGAGAGAAGGTCTTTAGGAAAATTATTACATAAATTTATCTAAAGGAATTTGGACTTTGATTTTTGCAAAACATTTTTTTTGAAATAGAATATTTCTTCAGGATTTTATCTTTGAGATTTTTGCTTTCGATTGACATTTATGACCCTTTAGGACTTTTGTATAGGATACTTTGCCAAAAAATGACCCTTCAAAACTTTTATATCAGGACACTTTGCTAAATAATGAGCCTTTAGGAAAATTATTTGGATAATTTTCCTAAAATAAATGACATTTAATCTTTTACTATAGATAAAATGTCCGCATGAATTTGTGTCTTCAGACCTTTTGTTTTGGATAATTTTTTTGAAACAATTCTCGATGCTTAGATAAAAAACTCAAAATAAATATCCAAAAAGAACAAACTCTTAGTCAAATAAAGGTCTGAAAGAAATTAGCTTTAGCCCCACAAAGTCTAAAATAATTCCTAAACAAAACTTGGCCCAAAAAGGGTTTTATACTTAGCTTCTTTTAAAGCCTATAGGCTCCTCTGAACTCATGCTTAAACTATTGATAGATCTTTAAAGGGTTGAATGAACTATGAAAACCATTATTAAAATCCTAATCCATACTTGATCTCTAGAAAATGGTATTTCCTCCATACATTTTTTTTTATGTGGACCAAAACTAGCCAACATTTCTAGTGACTCAGCTGGCTTAACCAGCCTGCTAGTCATGAAACCTAGTTATTGATCAAGCTTGCTCATGATGACTGAATGAATAAGGGTTTATTTATAAAAAGTGTATTTGAATAATTATTTAATCAATTTGGAGTAATGGGGAACCTATAAACAACAAGAAAGAAAAAAAATGGATGAAAACCACTAAATAACTAAAAATAATAATGTGCAAAAGCACTTAGAGGAAAAGATAGACCTATCTACCTATGTACACAGGGAAAGATATAAAAATTAATAATATAACTTGAGATAGGTACCATTGATAGGGGTGAGAAGGATATATCTATTAAAATTTTCAAGATCAAAGGCATTATTATCTTTTCAACTTGTGATGACATAGGGTCCACTCTAAAAACTATCAAACTTGGAGTGTTTTCCTAGTTTTGTACAGTCCTCATCCCATTCGAGGACTATGTCACCTTGTTGAAATGTCATTAAGGAATATATTTTGTTAAATTAATTATTCACTTGGTGATGGTTGGACCACATGATATACATGACATCATCTCTTATTTCCTTTAATTCTCTCAGTTCATTTATCCTGACTTCCATTGCATCACTTTCTAAAAGATCTAGTTGGTGTGCAATCTCCAAAGCTAGGAGCTCAAATGAAATTGGTAGATTTGATTCTCTTATATATAATAAGAGATAATGTGAATGAATAGTGAATTTTTTGGGGGTGATCTTATCAGCCCATAAGGAAATATTAAAATTTGAATGCAAAGATCTTTGATTATCTTCCATTATTCTCTTGATAATCTGAATCAGGATCTTATTAGTGGACTCAACTATTCCATTAACCTATGGATAGTAATTTGATGAATATTTTAGATAGATACCTTACTCAAGATCCCACTAACATAACTTTTTAATACTAAATGATAAAGCATTGTATGATATTATAGTGGAAGGTGCTCCAAAATGGGTGACTAGACTCTCATATAACTCAAGCATAGAGTTATCATTTTCTTCCTTCAAGGGAATTGATTCCACCCACCTGGTGAAGTAGTATGTAGCTATAATACCCACTAATGTCCAACACTAGATGGAGGATAAATCATTCCAATGAATTTTAAACCCCATTGCATAAAATGTTGTTCAACTTGAATAGGCTTTAGTGGTATAACAACTAGTTCTTATTTCTATGTAGCAATTGTACATTTTTAACACTTCATAACCCATGAATGTACATCTATGAATAAAATTGGAAAAAATTAACTAGATATAATTATTTTTGTATCTTTGGTCTTGGCTACAAAATGGACTCCAAAAGGACTATCATGAAATTGCTTGAGAAGTTTATCAAATTGGTTAGTTTCAACACATCTTAAGAGCATACCTCCAATGTATTTTTTGAATATCACTCCATCAATTAGAATGTATATAAATAATTTTATCCTAAAATTTCTTCTTTGTGATGAATTTAAATCCATTAGAAATTCTCTTATTTGAAGAAATCTAGCAATATTCTATGTCTAGCTTATAAGAGGAGTATTTTCAGGTCCATGTTGAGTGTCTTGAATTACCAAAATCCTCTATTTTTATTCTCTAAAATATTATAAAATATGTTCACACAATCATTTTCCTTATAATATATTTTTTACCTTGATTTAAATGTCATACTGCATGCACTTAGTGACCATATAGCTTTATTTTTGCTTAAGTCCCTATTGAGGATAAAATCCTTCACACTTGGATGAGCTACCATTAGTATAATCTTATTGTTTGAAACCAAATGTCTAAATTTATTCAAAATTATTACAAAATAAAGTATATTTTTTTCAAAAAATCTTTATATTTCCTCATAACCTTCCAAATCTTGATTGAAGAAAGCAATAGGTTACTCCAAACCTTTATTATTCTACTACATAAACATTGCTGAAATTACATCTAATGTAGAGAAGGTATATAAATAGAATTAATTATTTAAGTATGGAATTATAAGTGTGGGGGCATGATATATGGCCTAATTTATGGCCTCAAATATTCTCTTACCTTCTCTTGTCCATGTAAATTCTTTGCCTTTTCTCAACATATTAGTGAAGGGCTTAACCAAATCTGCAAAGCCTAGAATGAATGCCCTGATGAAATTAATCTTGCCTAAGAATATCTAAAATAATTTATTGTATTTAGGAAATTATATATAAATTATTTATTATATCCTCTTTGGATCAATGGAAAGACCAACTTTAGATACCACATGCCCAAGAAGTCTTCCTTCATGCACTAAAAAAATGCATTTCTTTGGCTTCAATGAAACTCCAAATTATCTACATCTATCAAAAATAGATATCAAGTGTGTTATAGGATAATTAAGATTATTTTAAAATAATATTATATCATCAAGATAAATTAAAACCATATCATTCAAAATACCATGAAAAGCAACATCCATTGCTCTTTAAAAGGTGGTTCCAGCATTGGAGAGTCTAAATAGAATTTTAACATATGCATAAGTACCCCATTTTATAGTGAAGGTAATATTATGCCCATCTTATTATTTGAACATGATTTTATTATAGCCATAATAATAATCAAATAATGATAATCTTTGAAAACCTACCACCTTTTTCAAAATATGATCCATGGAGGGCAGTGGGTAATGGTCCTTTAGGGACACCTTATTGAGGTTCCTGAAGTCAACATGTAAACAAATCTCTCAATTATTTTTCCTCAATATGACAAGGTTTTCCACCCATGAGGAATGCTTAAATAGAAATATTATCTTTGATTCAATCAATTTATAGAGTTTTCTTCTCATGAGGTCCTCCACTCTTGGATTGATAGGCCTTTGTTTCTGCCTAACTGGCTTGGCATTGCTTTGTAAATCAATGGTGTGTTATGCAAGTTTGGGTTCAAACCATTTCAACTCTTTGTACTTCCAAAAAAAATACATCAAAAAATTCCTGGCACAAAGCAACAAATGCAACTCTTTCATCTATTGTATTGACCTTTCCTAGCTTTAGCAATTTATCCTTAAAGATCTCTATCTTTTCATAGTGTTCTTTCCTAGCTGACATGCATGATTTACCTTTTCTTACTTGGTCATATTAATTTAATTCCTTATAATGTCACAATCCCTTTGGGTAGCTTATGAGACCTTAGTTGTAATATATAATCATCATATTTATTTTGGAACTTGCCTTGATTCTTAGGGTAGAGCATTTCTTCTTGCATTAGAAAACATATGATTTTATCATCATTGTCAAAGACTTGCCAACACACATCATTGTAAGGTATAGCTGGTCTACATATAACCTTGATATTATCTTGGCTTTGGTTGCCTTTTACTCCTTTTACAATCTCATATTGGGCACCAATGGATGCAATCCCATCTACATGTTGGTTTTCTTCTCTTGGTATAAATTGGATAGTGAATGCCAAGAAATCCTCCATGAGGTCCCATACCTAGTTCTTATAGGATTTCAAATGGTGATTATTGACTATACTTAGGCCTTTCAATTTTTTAACTACAAGCTCACTGTCCCCCTTGACTTGGAGGATCTTGACACCTCTCTTTCTTGCTTCTTACAAGAGATGCAAAATAACTTCATATTTAACTGTATTTGAGGTGAAATTAAATTAGAGTCTTACAGCTGAATGTTAATTTTGACTTGAGGGTGAAATCAACATAGATCCCATTCCACTTCTATTATTTGACTCTGAGACATCAAAGACCAAAGTTCATATACCATCCTCTTCTTGGGAAGTGTTAGTTAAGCAAGGTATAATAACACCTTCCTCATATATGTAATACACTCCTAAGTCTGCCTCTTCAATGTTTATATATGGATCAAATCCATGACTATCACCTACCCATTCATATAAGTACAAATCTGAGATGCTTTCAAGATGATCATAGGGTTCTTGTTCATTAACCTCTTAACCTCTTCAAATATGACACAGTTGGTATTTGCAAGATTAGGCATATAGGGTTTTAGATGGAATCTAGAGATAGGCTCAGATCTTATAGTGACTTTGGTTCCATATCTAGTTCTAAAAACCATTTATGACCAATTAGATGAGAAATACCCTCCAATCTTGGTAGTAAAGTCCCTAGACAAGCATAAGGCAAAATATGGAGGTAGGTCTACCACCATTACATCTTGAGTAATGACATAATTTGGATAGGCTACCAATGTGATCTAAATATCCTTCAATATGCCTACTATCTTAGTGGGGGAGCCATCCGATTAAAGAACACCTTTTTCATTAGGCACATATTTGAGCCCAAGCTTATCTTCTATGGCTTTAGACATTACTGAGGTTGAATTACCTAAATCTATCATGCAACTATGTACTAAAAAATACCCTATGATGATTGACAGAGAAAATGGGGGGATTAACAACTTTAGAAGGATGAACAACATTTTAAAATTTATTTTTTTTGGAATTTTATTAGGAAATTGGATAAGGGATTGGTTAGACTAGCTATTATTGATGAAAATAGTGTTCACCTTATCAACTATATTTTTCACATGAGAAAGTTTAGAGAGCTCTTGTTGGAGAATATTCTTTTGCCATAGAATAGATAGAACATCATACATGGTCATAATTACATTAGCCTTCTTCAAATGATCCACAATATTAAAAATAGGCTTAATTCCTTTGGACTACACCTTGAAAGTAGAAGCATCATTTGGCATTTGAGTAACATGAGGAAAAAAGGGGGACTTTTGCTACTATCCATGAGGTTGGGGCACTTGTTGATTTTCAAGAGCTTTAGCAACTATATTATAAGAAGTAAGTTGCTGACTAGCCTGTGGAGATGATGAAGAAATATTATGTTACCCCAATTTGTCCTCCAATATCCTCTTTTTAGCCCTTATCTAAGCAAAAATTGGTTCATTTTTCCTTTGTGAAGCTTGTCCCATATTAGCTGCTACATGCTCAAACACATGTTCCCCTTCTTGAAAATTCATACATGTGGTATCAGTTGGTGTTTTACCATTCTCTCATCTTTGTTGATTTGGCACTTCTACTTGAGTGAATGAAGGAATGTTTCCATGTAGTAGAAAGTATTACTTATTTGAAAAGTTTTCATATGGAAGAGGAGCTTAACTCTACTACATATAAGACTAATGTGAAATCTCACCAGTTGGTGCCATCAACATGTCATTTGTTGGATTCCATCGATTGTTCCATTTCCCTTCCTAAGCATAGTTGTTTTGAGTTGGCATAACAAATCTAGAATTTTTTGAAGAATTAAGATTGTATTGCCTTGACTAAGGATTCTACCCTTGTCCTTGCTGATTGGACTGATAGGGTGGCCTATTGTATTGCTAATTTTGATTAGTATTTTTATATGGCCTATATGGTGGAGCTTATTTCCTCTCCATTGCAACCAACTTATTATTCTAAGATTTGAGAAAACTCTCTATCTTCTTTAATATATTAGTTTGATCACCTTATATTTGATAAAACTTTGTTGAATCTAGAACTAGAGCAATAGTTAGAGTAGGAGGATGTATCTTTAGAGAGGCATCAGTGGCCTTGGGGATAACTTGCCTACTTGTATAAGGAAATTTTCAGCCTTAATTACTACTTCAAAAGATTTAGGTAGAGTGTTCCTTCCCATGGATTAAATCATCATAAGTACATCTAAATTAAGAGCCTTTAGATAGTATAGAAAAGCATAGTTGGGTGTAGGCTTGATCACTACAAGAATTTTATCCCAAGTCTTCTAGAACTTGTAGTTGAAATCCACCATGAATTCATGATTGAATTACTTGATTGTTGTAAGTTTCTCCACAAGTGAAAAATGATCACTCTTATCCTCAAAGTGCTTCCATAGGACCTTTCAAAACTCATTTCAACTATTAATTGATGTAGGAGTGAATCCTCTATACCATTGAAGTTCTTTCCCTTTGAAAGAAGTTGCTAACAAACTCATTTCTACATTTTCCTAAGTCACATGATGCATTGAACATAGATTTGTAATATATAAAATATGTTCTATGAGTAACTAGATTTTATCCTATAAAATAAGGAAGATAATTCAAGGCTAAAACTAGAATATCATCCCATTGGGTAAGGTTCATAGGGATACCAACATTGAATGGAACAAAGGCTTATCCTCTAGGAATAACCATTTGAGGTATGAGATTTATAATAATGTTGGGATGAACAATAATAGCCTAAATAGGAGGAAAAATAGGTGTAGGTATAGGATTTGATTGAGAGGCTTTCTTATTATTTATTGATTGGAAAGATAGCTTAAAGAAATATTTCCCTTTGTCTTTTGTAGAATATATTATGACAACTCTTGGGGGCATGAATAATATGAAAATCTGAAAATAAAACTTTGAAATTTGCTACTATACTCATATATGAAAAATTATGCAAAGTGTGGGTCCTATCAAGCATGCTAGAACTGTTAGCTATCTAGATAGCACCCAATGGATGTCATATTTGTTCAAGTCTAATCCATACCTGGACTAACATGGGAATGATCTAAGGCTATGGGATAACAATATATAGGCTAGACCTCTAGGATTTTTTATGAGGCTAGCTCCTCATATTTCATAATTTGGACTTTTATTTATAAAACCCAAAATTTGTTGGGATGAAAAGATTCAATAAATTTACATAAAGTAAAATGTATTCTAATATGTGGTGATGCACCATGAATTTTTCAGATCCACTCTTAAGCTTGGACTCTTTAACACACTAATAGATTATGAAAGAAGCTAGTATAATGATTACTATAGTTTTTATGCAATATTATTTCATATAGAGGTTAGTTTGATGCACTAAGTTTAGGGAGAAATGAAAATAAGGTCTAGTTGAAGACACTTAAATTCAACTATCCACTATATCTTTGAGAGATCAATGCTAAGACACATTATATGAACTGTAAATAAAGTTGCTATCACTTAGGTTAAGCTTAGACATGTAAAATGAAAATGACAACCAAAATTACATATCAAACAAAAATAAAACACTAAATACATATTAGAAAATAATTACAAAATGCTCGATTCATTAATCTAAGAGGTACAAAATATAATTAGCTCAAAGGCTATATTTATAGAAAAAGAGAGAAAGAGAGGGATTTTAGCACTAAGAAAAAGGAATCCAATGAGCATGAATATATTTGAAACATAGTTACAAGTACCTCTATAAAATATGCTCATTCAGACCTTTTTATTGATCTATGTCACTTCAAATGGTTTCATATTTACATTATTCCCTTCTTGATCTTCCCTAATGATTACAGTGGTAGGATCAAGTTATTCAAAGCCATGTTTTGACATCAATGCATTTAGAATAAATGGATCAACATTTTAGGGCTTTGTCTTGGTGCCAACTTCTCTTCACTAGTTCACCATGGTGTGCAATAGTGGAGAGAAGGGTCCCTTTCATGCAGTTGGTCTTAGAGATGAAATCATTAAAGTATGCATGTCTACCTCAATGGCACCTTTTGAAATGTTAGCTCTGGTCTAAACTAGACCAAGCTCAAAATTGAATCCATGCTTTACCCCATAAAGAATTGATTTATCAATATTTGTCTAAGTCACTTGGGCTCACCTTCATTTCATTGACCATTAAAAACTAGCTTGGGTAATTTATATTTTGACTCACCTCACTTTGTTGATCTACCTGATGTGAATGAATATAATCCATATATCTTATTTTATGACCCACATACTTGTGTCACTTATCACCTATGCATTTGCACTGAAGTTTTGCTGACCTCTTTGAACCTCATTGGCTATTGATCTAGATTTACATGATTAAATGTGATCCATAAATCTTATGTCATCTTGAACATGCTCATGCCACTTGTTAATCATGCATTGATCTCAAGATCCTATTGTTAGTTTTTTGCTTTACACACTTATGTCACATGGTGGCCTATAATTTCCTTGACCCTTTGAATCATCTTTCACCATTGGATCAAGATGAATGATGCAATGTAGACCATCAAATTTGTCTATACCCACCATTTAAACTCTAATGACTACTTTACAATTTCAAATTTGACATCTGCATAACCATCAATTGATGTCTATAAGAAAATTAATACCATCTAAATGACTATCAATATTTGGACCTTGATGGATGACTATTGAACTTGAACTTGAAACTTGCATGAATGTCAGTCTGTTTCCCATGAATTTTCCCCACACTAAATAATTCTTTTGGACTTTGAGTTTTGGCCTTTTGCTGTGGACCATTTTCCTTGGGATTTTTTAAAGACACTTGTTGTAGGTTTTGTGCCAAGAAATTTCCTCTAAATAATTGGTCTTTGATAAATTTATTACATACAAAGTGTCTAAGAGAAGGATTTTTTTGGGAAAATTGTCATGGATAATTTGTCTGAAAGAATTTGGACTTGCTTTTTGTGAATTTTTTTTGGCAAAACATACTATTTCCTCAAGCTTTTATCTTCAATATTTTTTCTTTTGATTTGAATTTGTGACCCTTAGGGACTTTTTTATAGGACACTTTGCCAAAAAATGACCCTTTATAACTTTTGTATTGGGACACTTTGCTGAAGAATGGCCCTTTGAGAAAATTGTTTAGATAATTTTATTGAAAGAAATGACCTTTTGGCTTTTACTGCAAATAAAATGTCTACATGAATTTGTGTCTTTGGGACTTTTGTTTTAGGTAAAATGTCTAAAATAATTACTGATTCTTAACCAAATAACCCAAAATAAATTTCTTGAAAGAATGAAAACTTAGTCAAATAAAGGTCTGAAAGAAATTAGTTTAGCCCCACAAAATTTGAAACAACTCCCAAGCAAGACTTGGCCCAAAAAGGGTTTTGTACTTATCTTCTGTTAAATCCTATAGGCTCTTCTAAACTCATGATTGAAATATTGATATATCTTTGAAGGACTGAATCAACTATGAAAATGTTTCTCAACTTCTTACTCCATACTTGATCTCTAGAACATGGTATTACCTCCAGATAAATTTTTGTATGAGTTAAAATTGGATAATAATTAGGATGTGCATCTCCATGCTAGTAGGTATCCCAAATTCATGCCTATCCTCTATAATGTCTTACTCTTACTTAGTGAGTATGGATTCCATTCATAATCCCCCTTTTCTAATTTTCCATATTAGCCCAAACTATCGTGCCAATGTTTATAACCATATTTGGAAAATCATTATGTTTCAACCTATCTAGATTAATGATTATAACCACCTTTGGGAAAATCATTATCATTATCCTAAAATATAATGGAATAAATTTATCATTTTAATGATTATAACCTTCTTTATGAAAATAATTATCTCTATCCACTAAACTGGGCCATGTTTTCCTTTTGATAAGGGTTATAACCACCTTTGGGCAAATCATTATCTTTTTACCTTACTATGTTAATGATTATAACTACCTCTAGGTAAATCATCCTTTTTATCTACCCAACTAGGAATTTCAATATGTCACTAATTATAACTACCTATGGGCAAATCAATCTTTTCTACCTTCTTTACTTTTTGGTGCCATCATTTTTCTTCTTTCAAGGGACTAATCGCCAAACTTCTTTTTTGCCTGCTCTCTTGAGGGGACATCTAGGGCTCATCTATCACCTAAAGGGGCATTAGGAATTAAATACCTTTTCATTATTTAAGAATAATTTATTATGCCTATAACTTTCAATGCCTTCCCAAATAAGGGTAAACTATAAACACCCCATTCTAGCCATAACTAGCTTCTAGCTATACTTTAGGCTGGTTTATACCAAACATTGCAAATTAAGCCTAAGATTCTCTAAACATATAAATTTCATCTATACATTTTTTATTAATGCTTAGAATCATGTTTAGGCATCCTTATTTTTGGTATTATGCCATACACAATAATAACCTCTCATGGATTCATCCCTAGTCACCTTGCGACCTAACAACTAATAGTTTGACTTATAAACCTATTAGGTAGGGCACTTGATTAATTATTAAAGGATATAAAATGCTAATCAAAATTAATCAACTAATTAAACTAGATTAAATTCTTATCTAAATTATCTATTCATAATTAATGAATATCTAAAAATGGGAATTCAAAAAGCCAAAATATCAAGCTTCTTCATCATTACCTTTATGAGTTGTCAAGATCTCACAAAATATCTAACACATATCTAACTTGTAAGTCATGCCTATAATTGAAAATAATAATTATATGTACCCTCCTTAACTCAAGTGGAGTTAATTTTAACTTTCCTAGGGCTATTTTAAACTCATTCCATGCTTAAATCCTAACCTAACTCAATTTGGGTAAGAGTTAGCTTTGGAGGCTATAAATATAAGGACTTACCTATTTATCAACAAGCTCTTTTAGTGTAAATTTATTATGATAAAATAGATGAAATAATCCTTTCTATTAGTATCACCATGAAAAATTAATAAGCCAACTAGCCAAACCAAGGTGCCAAGAAAAAGTGGAGCAAATGGAGATTTATTGACAAAGATTTCTTAATGCATACAGCTAAGCAAGTCACTTTAAAAAGACATGTTAGAGCTATAAGGAAGGAAAAATGATTCTTTTTTTGTTTTCTATTTGTTTTTTCATTGTATGATGGTTACATATGCTCTCCTTAGTGTCTAGGCTAGAGGTGTTAGTGTTTAGTGTGTTTATTTTGCATTTATTTTCTTGACTAAAAATATACTAATATCCTCTCTTATGGATTTCTTGTTTACATCCTTTGTTTGAGATCTATTTGAACCTATTATTTTGAATGTTGCCTATAACTAAAATCATGTTACTAGTAATCAATGTATAAAATCTAAAAATGAGCAATAGTAGAAAGTATCTACATAAATAAAGAACATGGATAAAATACACGTGTCAGTGTTGTATAGTGATTATTCGAGAATATTATCTCTAATAAAGAAGCTAGAGAATCACAAAGGGACTTGAGACCTTATCCATTTTCTAGCTAGGAAAACAAATAAGTACATAAGTGGTCACATACATTTCACCTTATAGGTTCCATATCTAGAACATGAAGAGTTGGGAGGTGATCATTCCCCCAACCTAGGATAAGAAGAGTGGTGCTAAAATAATTAAGAGTATTTCATCCCAACCAACACAACTCAAGTGTAAACATATATATATATATATATATATATATATATATATATATATATATATATATATAATTTGGTTTAGGATGAAATTTGGTGTAGGATGAGTGATTTAGTCAAACTCATTCTATAAATCTCATGAGGTTGGCTGATTTAATAATCATAACCTATAATTTCGGTGAGATTGGAGGATATAATCACTTCCATATTATAAATAGAACCAAACACTATATATGAATAAGGATTGATAATAATACATCTTGGTGTAATCATTGCATCCTTGTGGAATATTTTTGTATATTTTTAATCTAGCTAATAAATTAGTGAATTTGGTAAATAATATAAATAATGAGCATCATTAATTCTCCATATCATTTCTAGTGTGAGTATTTTTTATTGAGCTTGGTAAAAGTGTGGAGGTCTTGACTTTATGACATGCCTCCACTAAAATATGGAGATATTGAGAAATGAGTAAATGTGAAGACCACATCTTTATGACATGCCACCATTGATATCTAGTAACTGTGTAAATGTGGACATCATATCTTTATGATATGCCCCCATTATTATTTGGAGATATTGATAATTGAGTAGGTATGGAGACCATTTGTTTAAGACATACCCCCAAAAATATCCAGAAACTATGTAATTGTATAGGTCATGACTTTATGACATGCCCCTAATAAAATTCCCCCCTTAAAGTAAGGTAGATATAATCTAGTAATAAACACAGCGTAAAAGGATGAAGTGGTTATAATGTATATATATCAAGTGTATATGGTTTAATTTATGTATTAGTGATATACCTCAATTATTTTTTTAATACGGTATGTAGCATTGTAAATTGGTATTTGTAATTTGAATGCTTTTTTTGTCAAAATTTTTAGTGAATTTAGATTTGTGAAGAATAGCTAAAAAATTGGTATAATATGGAAGGGATCACCACATGGATCCCAACACAACTTATGGTTTTTAATTTGGATAAATGATGCTCAAGATATTGCCATTTGAAATTCAGAGAGGTGACAAGTCAACAACTATATAAAATTATTTTGAAAATATTTTTTCATTTCATTTTCATTTTCCTTTGTACTTTCAATTTTTTTTGCTTTGGAGTTATTTTGAAAATGCCTCACAGATTAATTATATAGTCAATGTGGTTTGAGCTATATTGGTCTACCTAAGGAGGATAAGATCTTGAGGAGTTGGTAAGAAATAACAATTATTTAATTTTTTATAATTTTAGATTTTTTAAATTATAATTTTTTTAGTATTTTTTGATTTTTTAGGGGTTGACAAACACTAACATCATTGATTTTGAAAGTAACATTGTTCCTTTGATGGTAGTGTTTAATTTTTGACATTAGTTTCCTATGTTACTATCTAAAATTGATTGTAGCATTTGATGGTACCATCCAACCTGGTTTTTAGAAGTTTAGTGCTAGGGCATGTTTTAAATAGATGGAATTTGATGATTAATAAGTGTTTTTTCTTGTTTTATTATGTAAAAAGATGTGAATATTCATGAGTTTTGGCATGGAAGAAAATTTTATACTCTTACTGGTTTGGTTTGGATGATGACAATTAATGTATATTTGATCGGGCAAGATTAGGATATGTGTCCTATTTAGAGTAGGTTCCTTATGATGTCCATCTCAAGATAACATTATCTGCGAGATGGAATCTTGATACTTGCATGTTATGGATCCTAATAGGGGATATGATGATTATGTTGGAAGATGCTACCATATTATGATATTTATTATCAAATGAGATAGGGCACATGTGTTTGGAGATGCTAGTATTAGATACATTTAATGGTCTCATTTTTAATTTACTAGGTAGAAGTCAACATATACAAAGTTGAGTATTACTATCCACTTGGATATGTTAATTAGTGTTGATGTTATGTGATTATATAAGTTTAGCTATTATTTACTTGATTAGTTTATATATATCGATGGTGGTGGGGTAGAGATATCCTACTAGATGTACCACATTATCTATTACATTGAGGATCAAGTAGTTAGATTTTCTTAGAGGCATTCCATGGTAGCCCATTTGTAAAAAGATTTATACATGTTATGATTGGATAAATGAGGTGGAATTATAGGTGATAAAACACTCTTGAATGTATATGCCTATGAACATATTTTATTTGTGCATCTAGTTGGTGGAACTTTAGTAGGATGGGCCCACCCTCAAGTATTTGTAACATGATGGATGCCACCTCAAGTAGAGTACATACCCCCATGGAGTATAATATAATACTAGATTATTTGACACTATACCAGATTATATGGTGACCATATAAAAAATTTATAGGGTGGGATGAGGGTACACAAAATTTGTACCATGTTCATGCTAATATGCATTTAGTTGATTGATTTTTCATGGTTTATGATAAATTTTAGCATGATCACATTTTATGATAGTTTGATATTAAGCATGGGGTGCCCTTAGATCCATATCCATGGCATCATATGGTTAGAGCCAGCCATAAGACAAATGATAGACCAAACCATTCAAAAATAGACTTGGCCCATTTTACACTTGGGGAGAGAGATATAGTTATACCAATTTCCATAGATGATGATGCTAGGTGCACAAATGCATATGCATAATGGTGGGCAAGGAACCAATGATTGTTATTATTTCTAGTGATTTTTTCCCCTAGTGTAGTACCCATAACATAGGGAGGTGATGGAGGAGGTAGACATGGTGGGGGAGTTGATAGGTCTAAAACCTTGTGTTGAGGCTTGTTATAAATCCACATGTGAGAATGACACATATAATTGATTTTTATTGATAGGATATTGGATAAGTGTTTATAATAAATAGTTATGATATTATATTTATGATCATAGGTCTCAAGTAATTAGTATTGTATAATGATGGTAAGTTGTGTTATATATAACTTGAATATGAGTGTACCTATTAACTCTCTAGGTCACCCCCTAAAAAGTGATAAACTCAAAAGGATTGCACAAAAGGTTACACTCTTATGTAGTGTCAAGTTCCCTAAAAGTAAGTTGATGTGTAGAAACTTACCATATACACTTGTACTCAACCATAAACATGGGTTGACACATCATATACATGTTTATTTTAATGTATGAGGAGCTCTCAATGTATTACCCATTCAAATATCCTTTGTTACACCAACACAATGCACATATTAGAGCACATAGGTCTCCCAAGTTTCAAGTAGTAAAAGAGAAAAGTGTGTAGAGGGGAGTACCAAATCATGAAGATGTTAGGATCTTGCTCCACCAAAAGAGCACAATATCATTACCAAACCAAGCAACTTAATATGCGGAAATTAACCAGATTCACCAAGTAACTAGAATTCAGAATAACACATGATATGAGAGACAATACACGACTTGTATTAACACTTTATACAAAAAGAATACAATAAAGAAGATGCCACTTCTTCTCCACCACCTTACAGAGGCTTCCCACACCTCAAGTGAACAGTAATTCTCCTCCCCAAAGCTCTCCCTCTCAGGTCCCAACACCCAACTCAAATACAGAGTTGGTGTTCACCTCCTGTGCTCCAAGCACACCACAAGTGCTCCACGCACTCCACAAGCACTCCACATGCTCCACAAGTACTCAAGGTACTTCAAGTAGATCTCCCATGAACCTGCAATAACTTGCACTTCAACAGACCATACTTATGGAAGGAACTCCCTTGCCTTCCTCTTAGCTCTATCCGAGTACACACCTGTACTCCAAGTAGATCCTGCCTGATACTGCTCCCTATTGTGTTGCTGTCTATATGATCCTGCACACCTGCAAATCAAACACGGTTCTGCTCACCTGTGAACCTTGACCTTGCACACACATACACCTGCAGATCAACAATCTTACTTACCAATGTAGATCACTCTACACACTGAAGAACCCTTGTCCTTGCCTCACCAAGTCCTTATGATTCTCCAACCAGTACCAAGCTTGGCACTGATAGGGAACTAGGAGGAACACCCTTACTCACTTCACACACAGAAGGAGCAAACTTTGCTCAACTCAAACTAGAACACTTTTCCAATACAACCATGAGTCTATTATATAGATCTCATCCAAACAGTGATTAGACATCTAATTACCATAATTAGATCCGCAGCTCTCAGTCTAAAAATAGCTCTCTTCATGCAAACACTTGGTTCGTTAGCTAACTACCCATAATTAGCTCGCAGTCGAACCACACAGGTGACTGATGTTGGTCCCTATCCGTCTGGGGGTCGCCGACACCGGCCGATCCATGACCGACGTCGGTTGCCTTCCTGTCTTATCCTGCCGATGTCAGTTGGCCAGACCAACGCCTGTTTCTTCTAACACTCAGCGACTCATCCTGCAACCTCCTCCATGTCTACATCAGTGAAGATTTTAGCTCCACAACCTAACAATCTCCCACTTGGAGATAAACAGCTGCACTGTACCTGTACTTATACCCCGTCTAATCTGTTTCCTGGTTTGTATCCCTCTTCAAGATCAATCTTGAAGACAACCCACCACATAACCTATGATGTACCTCCTGTCATCCGAGTACCCTACCACATCTGAACCTACAAACACATGTAGTGAAGTCCTGACCCTGCATGTATACCTGCTGTTGGTCCCTCTCAAATACCTGAGAACCCACTTCCCCGAATTGGCTCCTAACTCTCTGACAACTCCCACTGCATGGGAATACTCAGGTCTATTTCAGACCTCATGTGATTTCGGACACTATACCTATCCAGCCCTTAGTGTGCTTCGGCTCTGCATCCTGAACCTCGCCAACACCTGATTCACATCAGCTCCCACTCAAGACAAAATCACCCTGTGATCTCCATGCCTCCCATGTCAAAGAATTCCACTGCTCCAAACTCCTCATGACATGACACTGAACTAATCTTACCCTTAGCTCAGTGAAACCCTATATGTACAAACCTGCTAGCAAAACATACCATCCACATACAGCAATAGAATGATGTCGCGACTCATCATCCACCTGGTAAGACAAACCACAGTAGTTACCCTGACATTGACTGAAGCCATGCTTCATCTTCCACCTGTCAAAACTTGTACCACTGTACTGCAGCTCCTCAAGACCATGTACCTGGTCTATAGTCTCATGTATCCATTCTCTCTATTCTTCTACTAAGGTATCCATTCGTCTCTGTGCTTCCATCCAGCTGGCAATCCTACCAAAAACACTTGTTTGGTTCTCCTCCAAGGAATCACATCCTCATCCATGTCGAGCTCACACCTGTTTCCTGGATCCTTCCTGCTCTACAATCAGCAACCTGTATAAAGAAGAGGAACAATGAATTTGAGGGCCTACTTACATCTTCAGTCCTCTGTATGGGTGTTTGAGACTCCTTGACAGCGTGCTGTCCACCCAAAATCCGTTACAGTGACCGACCTCGGTCACCCCACAGATGCATGGAACCGACGTCGGTTCCATGCATCTGTCCCTGACTATCGACCCTAAAGATATCGGTGTCCCTTCTGCCGACGTCAGTCCTTCTGACCAACATTGGTCTTACATACTACCGATGTCGGTCCCATGACCGACGTCTATCTTACCCTGCCTAACATCGCTGGCTTCGGTCTGCACATGATCGACATCGGCACCTATCTATTCGATGCTGGTTCCTCCTGACCGACATCGGTACCTGTGTTTGCCTGTGAGTGATGACTTTTTACCCATGAGCTTCTTTGAATCAAAACCCATGTCCAAACTGCCCTGCTCAGAAGTATCCAGCACCATCCACTGGGTTCTGTCCGCCATCTCCTCCATAAACACCAAGGCTTTCCAGTTCTTAAGCCTGTCAAATATATCTGTCTTCCGCTTAAGAACATGCATCTCCTTCCTGTTCATGTGACCAAGCCTACGAAGCCACGTCTCTGCAACAGAAGAAGAATCAGTAATATAAACAAGTAGATAAAGGGTACCTATTTTCTTACCACTAGCTAATTCAAGTGCATCTGCTGTGAGAGTTCTTGTGCATCTCTCATCACCCAATCTTTCTGAAGAAATTAGCCATATCTCCAAACCTGGGACCTACATGACCTTCATCAACACCTGTGTGTTGGCCACCTACAATTTTAGCTTCACTTCCCCTTTGCCAATTCTTTGGCAAGGCTCACTAGCTCCTCTACCTGGAACTACATGGAAAGAGGCAATCGAATCTTTTATCCAAGATTCAACTTTATCCAAGAAACCTCCTAGAGCATCCTGTGCAACATAACCTGCAACATCTACTTCTTTAGTTTCTTCGTGCTGATCTGCTACCAACCAACAATAATCTTTTACCTGCTCTTTCTTTCCATAGGACCGTGAGTAACCATCTATGCTTTTCAACTCCTCCATTCTTAGCTTACTTTCATCTGCCATTGCTCTACTCCCACTCAATCAGAAACCCCTGAGAGTGACCTGTAATCAAAACACACTACCCAGATCTAAACCAATCTGTTAGTATCCCAACCAAAAGCTCTGATACCACTTGTCAGTGGTATCAAGCTATGAGCCAACAACCTTGCTCTGATACCACTTGTCAGGATCTTGCTCCACCAAAAGAGCACAATATGATTACCAAACCAAGCAACTTAATATGTGGAAAATAACCAGATTCACCAAGTAACTAGAATTCAGAATAACACATGATATGAGAGACAATACACGACTTGTATTAACACTTTATACAAAAAGAATACAATAAAGAAGATGCCACTTCTTCTCCACCACCTTACAGAGGCTTCCCACACCTCAAGTGAACAGTAATTCTCCTCCCCAAAGCTCTCCCTCTCAGGTCCCAACACCCAACTCAAATACAGAGTTGGTGTTCACCTCCTGTGCTCCAAGCACACCACAAGTGCTCCACGCACTCCACAAGCACTCCACGTGCTCCACAAGTACTCAAGGTACTTCAAGTAGATCTCCCATGAACCTGCAATAACCTGCACTTCAACAGACCATACTTATGGAAGGAACTCCCTTGCCTTCCTCTTAGCTCTATCCGAGTACACACCTGTACTCCAAGTAGATCCTGCCTGATACTGCTCCCTGTTGTGTTGTTGTCTATATGATCCTGCACACCTGCAAATCAAACACGGTTCTGCTCACCTGTGAACCTTGACCTTGCACACACATACACCTGTAGATCAACGATCTTACTTACAAATGTAGATCACTCTACACACTAAATAACCCTTATCCTTGCCTCACCAAGTCCTTATGATTCTCCAACCAGTACCAAGCTTGGCACTGATAGGGAACTAGGAGGAACACCCTTACTCACTTCACACACAGAAGGAGCAAACTTTGCTCAACTCAAACTAGAACACTTTTCCAATAAAACCATGAGTCTATTATATATATCTGATCCAAACAGTGATTAGACATCTAATTACCATAATTAGATCTGCAGCTCTCAGTCTAAAAATAGCTCTCTTCATGCAAACACTTGGTTCGTTAGCTAACTGCCCGTAATTAGCTCACAGTCGAACCACACAGGCGACCGACGTCGGTCCCTATCCGTCTGGGGGTCACTGACGCCAGCCGATCCATGACTGACGTCGGTTGCCTTCCTATCTTATCCTACCGACGTCGGTTTGCCAGACCAACGCCTGTTTCTTCTGACACTCAGTGACTCATCCTGCAACCTCCTCCAGGTCTGCATCAGTGAAGCTTTTAGCTCCACAACCTAACAGAAGAGTGTTCTCAAGATCTTAAATATTATTAAACACTCTTATTCAAAGGATTATTCATAAATTAATGGTGAAATCCCATGCTAAATCATATAGTTTCACATCTATGCCCTTGTAAAATGTAAGATACGAATACCATCAAGATAGACTAGTTGTAGGAAGAGTTAGGACCTTATGCATTTCCTTATAAGATTTACCTTAGTTCCCTTCACAAGCTCATAGCTTCAATACTCAAACAACTCTCTACACAAACTTCATCATGAACCCATCATGTGGGATACATTCAATTGACTATGTGTGCAGGATGACATGGTAGAACCCCAAAAATAGGCCTACATAGTTCCACATCAATAGACTAGTCCAAAAGAATTAAGAGGTGTAGCCATGAGTAAAGGTGGTAACTAAGCTCAATTAGATGTTAAGGGAGATAAATTTAAATATATTTGAATGCAAAGGTGGATGTTAGAGTGTTAGAGCATGATCACATTCCTACCATGGATGCCTATGTTCCTTTCATTCTCAAATGCACATGTGGATCTATAAGTGACCTTCCAACTACTTTCATGATCAAATTGTCAAACCTAAATTAAATAAGCATGGTATGTAGTAGTTATTGTGAAGACTTTGATGATCTTAATCAAACTTAGTCTCTTGGTGACATTTCAAATTCAAGTTCATATCTACCACCTCAAATAGTGTATTGATTATGTTGGGCCTTACCCAATGCTACATAAACCCTTTTTTAATTGTAAAATGGTTGAAATTTCTATGCATCATAACACTTTAAAAATTTTCTCTCTAAGATCCCTCTCCTAGTATAACAAATCTCGATCCATTCAAGTTTGTAATATTACCTTATACCTAGTGATTAATAAGAACTAATTTAATTTATTCATGCTCTATGTTATGTGTGAATTTATGATTTTTGATCTTTGTCTATGGATGCTCATCCCTCTCAATACCATCTTCCTTTTGCACCTCTATGTAGAACTAAAATTATCTATAGGTCACATGTTGTGTATACATAGGTCTACATAGCTATTATCTATAGACTGTTTATCATCCATCCTAGAATCTCACTATGTTCCCTTACCTACATATAAAAAACCTATGTAGTGCACCCAGTTTTAATATTTTGTATCTAGTGTTACATGTCAATTTTCTTCTAGACTTATTATTATGGATTCTATGGTTAGTGTTGGGTTTAATTGATGTGTTAAGTAACTAGAATTAGTTATATGCTAATTATGGATTGTATTTATTGCTTACGATCATGATTATTAATTTTTAATTAGCTGGTTATATTATGTATGGTGAATTTTAATCATGATTAAGAAATACAATCTATTACAATATTTAATTATGGTTTTCACATGATATGGTCTAACCATTGTTCATTTTTACTAAAGTGGATACAATATAGATTCCACCCTCTTGATTATGACCAAGGGAGGGTATCATCAGAGAGGATGGTGAAGATGGAGACATGTGAATAAAGAGAGAAGAGAACATGAAACCCAATACACACCGCATAGCATAAAATTATTTCTAATTACTAGTTGGTAAATATTTCCTTCATCATGATTTTGGTTATTAATGTGTTTACATTTATGAGATTCTTATATGTCTACATTTATGTACCTTATGTATTGAAAAAGTATGGTAAATGTTTGCTAAGGTAAAATATAATATTCACTTAATTTACTTCATGTATTAGTAGTTGTCATAGCATGTGTTTTTTAAAGTATTAGATTGATATTGTTATGTTACAAAATTCAATTCTACTGTCTTGACATGGTTTTCATTTTATTTGGTAATAATTAGTATGGATTGTGCAATAGAATTATTTACATGTTGATAAATGTGTTTTTATAAAATGTATTTTTAATATAGGGTATTCAAATAAACCCAAGACATATTTTCATTCAGTGTAAGTTATGGTTATAATTAAAATGAATTTGTTTGTGTTAGTGACAAGGTTATTAGCCTTTGGAATATTAGATCTTTTAAAGGTATTGAGTACTAACCTTGGCATTGTATAGTGGTAAGTTTGAAGGCATGGTTTTAAAATATTGATAAGGTGTATTGTTTGGTTTTGGCATAAAGTTTATTATTTATTTAAGGATCAAGAATTTGGTCTAAGCATATGAACATTGCATGGTTGAAGTCATAAAATATTTTTAGAGGCATGATTGTTATACAAATTAAATAGATTTAGAATAATTTCTTTTTTTCACATTATTTTATGGCTTGTGAAGTCAATGAAATCATGGAGATTATAATGTTTTTTAAATAACTATGCAAATAAGAATATTTGGGTAATTAGGACTAATGTCATTACAATCTAGACTCTTCAAGTCATTATGGAACACATTGAATTGAGTTTTGATTATATGGAATAGTCATTTGGGGTTTTGAATGGTTAACAATGATTATGGAGATTTTATGCGAGAATCATGCTAGAAAGTTTGGCATAGCAGTGGGAAATAGATGGAGATAAATGGATCTAGGCATTATGGAGAATAAATAGTGGATAAAAAGAGTAGAAAAAGAGGTTGAGAGGTAGGAAGAAGTTCTATAAAATTGGATTCATTCTTGTGAAAGTGACAAAGTGACTAAGGTAGGGTTTACTTTAAAATTTTCCTTTTGGTTTTTCCCTATTAAAAATCATA
>JARHVA010001847.1:1100000-1177500 GCA_037957365.1 Torreya grandis
GTATTATGGAAAATGCATGGTTAGTTTAATATGAGAATGAAATCAAGGTTAAGGTCAATAAATGTTTACTCAAAGTTGAGATCAAACTATTAGAATTTACTATATTAGTGGACTTATTTGCATTTCCTTTGGAGTCATATGATGTGATCCTAGGACTAAAATGGTTAGCTCAACATAAAGATAAGGTATATTATCTACTTAAATGAATGTCTGGATAATATGGGTAATCAAACCTAAATTTAGGGAGTAATGAGGGAGATTAAATTGATGAATATTTCTATAATTCAATTGAAGAAAGTTTAGATAAAAGGGTGTCAAGTATTTATTTTAAAAATATATGAGATGGAGGAAACAAAAGAACCTTCTATTGAAGATTATCCTTTTCTCCATGATTTTTAAAGTTTTTTTTCTTGAAGAATTTCTAGGTTTACCTCCAAAGAGAGAATTTTATTTCTCAATTAACATTATTCCATGGTTGGAACCACTATCTAAATCCCCCTATATAATCATGATAACTGAGTTAGTGGAGTTAAAGGCTCAACTTCAAGAGTTTTTGTCTAAAGGGTTGATTCGACCAAGTGTGTCACCACAAGATGCACCAGTTGTGTTCATTGAGAATAAGGATGAAACCCTTCACCTGTGTATTGATTACATGATGTTGAATAAGGTGAAGATAAAACATAGGTATCCTTTACCTTGCATTGATGATATTTTTGATCAAATATGTGGAGATTCAATTTTATCAAAGATTGATCTTTAAGATAGATATCATTAATTAAGGATTCGTAAGGAAGACATTCTGAAGACCACATTCAAAACTTGATATGGGGATTATGTCTTCCTTTTGGGATAAAAAATACACCTAAAACATTTATTAATTTCATAAATAGTGTGTTTAGAGATTATCTAGATCATTTTATGTTAGTATTTTTAGATGATATCCTCATCTATTCTTAATATGAATAGGAACATTTGGAGCATTTGAAGTTGGTTCTGCAATGATTGTGGAAGCAAAATATTTTTTAGAAGCTATCAAAGTGTGCCTTATTTTAGAAAAAGGTATAGTACCTTAGGTATATTATATATATATATATATATATATATATATATATATATATATATATATATATATATATATATATATATATAAGGAATATCCATAGATACTTTGAATATTAAAGCCATTATGGAATGTCCAACACCTAAAAATGTCCATGAAGTTAGGATTTTTATGGGTATGGAAGGATACTATAAGAATTTTGTTCCAAAAATTTCTAACATTTCTAATCCAATTACCTATCTTCAGAGGAAAATCCAAAAGTTTGTGTTGTTAGTGAAGTGTAAGGAAGCATTTTAGGATATAAAAATAAGACTTACCTTGACATTAGTGTTGATATTTCTCAATCTAAATGGTTAATTCTTGATGATAACTAGTGATTTAGGAGATGGCCTTAGAGGAGTTCTCATACAAGAAGGTTTTATTTTAGCTTATGAGTTTAGGAAGTTGAAACCATATAAGGAAAATTATGCCACACATGATTTATAATTAACTACAATTATTCATGCCTTATAGGTTTGGAGGCATTATCTGTTAGGAAAACTATTTGAGCTCAAGATTGATAACTTGGGACTCAAGGATATCTTTACCCAACCTAACCTAAATGCACATTAGAGATGATGGTTAGAGTTATTTTTAAATTATGACTTTGATATTATTTACATAAAAGGTAAATAAAATAGGGTTACATATGAACTTAGTTTTCAAAGGTATATAACAACTTTGGATACTATCAAGAGTAAATTTCACGATCAAGTAGTTAAATTATATGTAGAATTTGAATTTTATGAGTAGGTAAAGCTAGCATTGGCTCAAAATGGTCAAGATCCTAAGTATTCAAGATTGAAATTTAAGGATGATGGTTTATTACGGTATAAAGGATGGATTTATGTACTAGATAAGGAGAATTTGAGGAGTGTAGTAATCAAAGAACTACACAATGCTCTTTATTCAGGCCATCAAAGTGTGACTAAGCTCTTAGAAGAGCTAAGGCCATTATATTTTTGAAAAGGAATCAAGAAAAATGTAAGTGAATTTATTTTTATATGTGTAGAATTTTAGTGAGTTAAGGTTGAGCATGTGCATCCTGATGGGTTTCTATACCCATATGCTATACTAGAATAGAAGTGTCAGGTCATTAGTATGGAATTTGTCTAGGATTGTTAATGTCTCAAAATTGATATGACATGATTTTGGTGGTTGTTTATAAACTCATAAAAATGTCTCACTTCATTCTTATTAACATTTTAGATGATGGACCTATTCTTGTGAATAAATTCATGAAAGAAGTGTATAGGTTACATGGGTTTCTAAAATATATTATTTTAGAAAGGGACCCACAAATGACTTCTAGATTTTGGTTGACTTGTAATTTAGCTTTAGGTTCTTAGTTAAACTTCATTACAATGTACCATCTACAAATAAATGGAAAAACATAGAGGTTTAATCAAGTATTAGAAGATATTTTTAGAATGTACTACATGGATTATCAGTATAGGTGGGAAGAATACCTTATATTGGTTGAGTTTACCTAAAACGACTCATACCAATCAACACTAAAAATGGCTCAGTTGGAGGCATTATATAGAAGGTGTAGAACACCAATCATTTGGGATAAGTTAGAAGACATGGTAGAATTTGGTCTGGAAGGATATGTTTCTTGAAATAGAAGAGCATGTTAAGTTAATGAGGCAAAGGTTAGTTGAAGCCATGAAAAATAGAAAAGATATGTTTATATAAAAATAAAAAAAGGTATTTTTCATTTGGATACAAAGTATTTATGTGGGTTAAACCACATAAAATATTGATTAAATTTGGTAAATCATCAAAATTATCTCCTAGATATGTGGGACCTTTCAAGGTCTTAGAAGTTGTCAATCTTATGGTGTACAAGCTACTTTACCACCATATTTAGCACTCATGAATAATGTTTTCCATGAGTCTTATTTTAAAAAGTATATTATTGATCCTTCTCATGTGTTGGATTGAAATGCTTTACAATTTTTGGATCCTAGGGTGGTCACAGTAGAACCAGTGAAAATAATTGACACACATAAACTTAGTTTGCATAACATAGAAGTATTATAGTCTGAGGTCTAGCGGGACCAATATTCTAAAGATAGTGCTACTTGGGAAGATATTCATGCAATTATTTGGTGGGATCACCTACAGAAAGAAAGACAAATAAAAGGTAAAGAAAAGATTAATTCATGGAAAATTATGGAGAGGAAGATGAGGGAGAAATTTCTTACTGTTGATTATGCACAAACCCTATATAAAATATTTTAGAATTTGAGGTAAAAAGATCAAAATATACAAGAGTATACAAATGAATTTTATAATTTTTTTGTATGAGTGGATCATGATGAAATAGAAGAGCAAACGGTTTCAAGGTATGTAAATGGTTTGAAAATTTTCTATTCAAGATGAAATAAGCATGCATAGAATACTTTACATGAAGGAGGATTATCAATTAGCTTTGAAGGTAGAAAAAAACAAAATAGAAAAAATTAGGAAGAATGTCTCTTGATCCAAGAAGAGGCAGATCCCATCCAAATAGGGGATGAGGTGGGTTTAATACCACCATAGGTGGGTCTAATAACAATAGAGGTGAATCATCATGTGGTGCATAAAGGCAAGATTACAGTAGATAATGGTTTCAATACCAATAAAGAGGAAGAGAATTTTAGAGAAGATGAGGTTACATGGTGCTGAGGATGGTTTTTGAATCAAAGTAGATATTATGTCTATTATAAATGTGGAAAAGAAGGGCAAAGAGAATTTAAGTGTCCATACTATCAAGATCAAAAAAGGAGGCAAGAAGATTTCCCAAGAGCGAATCTAGTTAAGGCTGAGATAGAAGAGCAAAATATTGAAGTTTCACCTACAGATGTTGAAGAGAATCTCATGATGAGAAGAACCATGATTTATATAAATAAGGAACAAGTGTAGAATAAAGAAGGTGGTGATGCATAGATGCGATCAAATATTTTTTGAACAAGATGTAATTTAGGTGGAAAGGTATGCAAATTAATTATATATGGTGGTAGTTGTGAAAATATGGTTTCTAAAGAAATGATAGAGAAAATAAAATTTAAATGTGAAAATCATTCTAATACTTATTGAATTTCATGGTTTAAGAAAGGGAATTAAGTTATAATAGATAAAAGGTGTTTAATCAAGTTTTCTATAGGAAAAAGTTATAATGATGAAATATGGTGTGATGTTATTCTGATAGATACATGCCATGTGTTATTGGGAAGATCATGGAAATTTGATTGAAGAGTAATTCATGATGGAGAAAATAACATATACACTTTTGGAAAGGTGATACAAAGGTAGTTTTGTTACTTCTTAAAGAGGATGAGAAGATAGAAAACATGCTCTCTACTAAAAACTTTATCCAAGATATGAAGGTGGAAAGTTATTATTATGTATTAGTAGAAAAGAATGAAGACACAAAAATGGTACAAATAACAACAAAATTATCAAGAGTGTTGAAATAATATACATATGTTATGCTTGATGATTTACCAAATGGTTTACCACTAAAGAGAGATATTCAACATCACCTTGATTTGATTCTAGGATCATCTCTACCCAATCAAGTAACTTATAGGATGAGTCCAACAAAACATGTAGAATTAAATAAATAGGTTATTTAATTGCTAAGAAATTAGGGGATAAGGGAGAGTATGAGTCTATGTGCAACACCAACATTGATAACTCCAAAGAAAGATGGAGGATGGAGAATGTGTGTCGATAATAGAGTAGTTAATAAAATTATAATCAATTATAGGTTTTTTATACCTCATTTAGATGATATGATGGATGTGCTTACAAGATAAAAATATTTTACCAAGATTGATCTGAGTGGTTTTTATCAGATTCAAATTAATGGAGATGAGTGGAAAAATACATTCAAAACTAAGGATATATTATATGCTTGGATGGTTATACCATTCGAATTATCTAATGCACCTAGAACATTTATGAGGGTGATGAATATAGTGCCATGAGAATATATTGGTAAGTTTGTGGTTGTTTATTTTGATGATATTTTGATATTTAGTAAGAATAAAGAAGAACACTTATAACATTTGAGAATGGTACTAGATTTGTTAAGAAAGGAAAAATTATATGCAAATTTGAAGAAGTTAAGGTTTATACAGAATAGTTTGGTATTTTTGGGATTTGTAGTTTTAGTAGATGGTGTGAGAATGGATGAAGAAAATATAAAGGAAATTATTGAGTGGCCTATTCCAAAAAGCATTATAGAGGTAAGTAGTTTCCATGGTTTAACAATTTTTTATAGAAAATTTATTAAAAAATTTAGTAGTATTGTGGCACCCATAATAAATTGCATGAGAGGGAAGGAGTTTGTATGGCCTAGAGTAGAACTAAAAATATTGAATTTTTGAAGAAAAATATTAGAGAAAGACTAATTTTATCACTACTAGATTTTAACAAAGTGTTTGAGGTTGATTGTGATGCTTCATTTAAGGGAATTGGTGTTATTTTGAGTCAAGAAGGAAAGCCAATAACATATTTCAGTGAGAAATTAAATGACATAAGAACAAAGTATTAAAATTATGATTTTGAAAATTATGAAATTATACAAGTATTAAGACATTAGAGGCACTACTTGGTGCCTAAAAAGTTTATCCTATTTATAGATCATGAAGATTTGAATTATGTGAATACACAAAAGAATTTGAATAGTAGGCATGCAAAGTGGGTTTCTTTCTTGTAGGGGTATAATTTTGTGTTGAGACATAAATCAAGAATTTTTTTTTAAGTAGCTAATGCATTGAGTAGGAGAGTGCCATTATTAACTACTATAGTAAGTGAAGTAGTTGGATTTGAAGCTATCAAAGAATTACATGATATTGATCCATATTTTGGAAAGAGAGTTGAACAGGGAAATAATCCATTAATAGGTGGGATAAATGATATTCATGATGAGTATATTATATAGTAAATTTATCTCTTTAAAGGGAAATAAGATTGCATTCTATTTGGGTCTCCACGAGACAATATAATAAGAGAATTACATAGTGGTGGTTTAGATGGACATTTTGGTAAGATGAAGACAATAACTTTAGTGGAGGAAAAGTATTTTTGGCAAAAGATGAAGATAAATGTGAAAAGGTATGTTTCAAGGTGCATGATATGTTAGGTGGCTAAAAGACATGCATAAAATACTAGATTATACATGCCACTACTAGTTTCAAGAGGAACATGGATAGATTTGAGTATGGATTTTGTGTTGGGATTACCAAACACACAAAGAGGTAATGATTCAATTTTTGTTGTTGTAGATATATTTTATAAATGGTTCATTTCATTTAATATAAGAAAAATAATGATGCCACTAGAGTTACAAAATTATTTTTTAAGAAAATTGTGAGATTATAAGGTGTTCCAAAAACTATTACTTCAGATAGGGACAAAAAAATTCTAAATAATTTTTAGACGACTTTGTGGAAGAAAGTGGGTACTAAGCTACAATTAATTAGTGCATATCACCCACACAAAAATGGATAGATAGAATTTATGAATAGGATCATGAGAGATTTGTTGAGATGCATAGTGGGAGAGAAGCCCAAGTAATGGGACTTGGATTTACCACAAGTAGAGTTTGCATTTAAAATTTTTGTGAATAGATCAATAGGAAAGTCACCATTTCAAATTTTTTATGGGAGAAATATTATGGTAATTTTATATTTGGTATAATTACCAATTGTAGATTGAGTTAGTGATGATGCAAAAGCATTTGCATAACATATGCAATAGTTACAAGGAGTAAGATAAAGTTTCAATTAAAAAAAAAAAATAGATATCAAAATAAGATCTAAGTTATTTGAATAAGGAGAGTTGGTAATGGTTTATTTGAATAAATAAATATTTCCAAAAGGTACATACAACAAGTTAACGTAAAATAAAATTGGCCTTGAAAAATTGTGAAGAAAATCAATGACAATGCTTATGAGGTGAGTTTACCATAGAGTTTTGATATATCTCCAATATTTAACATTTAAAATTTATATGAATTCAATGGAGGATATGGTGAAGGTGACAAAGATGAATAAATAAATTTGGAGCAATAGGTTCTAAAGAAGAAGGAAAAGATAGTGTAGGTTTTGGATATGAAGACAATAAGTATAAGGCAAGGGAATTATAATAGGTATTTGGTGTAGTGGGAAGGATTTTAGACATAAAATTTAGATTAAAGAATGGGATCTAAAAAATATTATTAAATAAAAATGGCACGAGTATAATCAGGCCAACTTGCAGGAGCTAAGTTGTTTTCAACCAGAGGAGAATGATGCAGAAAAATAGGCCAATCTTCTAGGGCCATAACTTTTGACTCGTAGTTCCATTTGATATATTCCACATGCCAAAATGATCATCTCAAAAGGTTAGTTGATTTAATAAGTAATTATACCCACTTTAGGATGTTTTTGATATTTCTCAAATATTATACATGATTTGAGTGTCCAAAATTATAATTTAATTATTTTTTTAGGATTTTTCTATTTTTGAAAATTATATATTTTTAAGACCGGAAGCTAACTTCAATTTAATTTAGTCTCATAGGATAATTTTAACATTTAGAATATTTTGGGAGATTTTTAGAGTTGTGTGCATTTGCATGCGAAACTTACTATAAATATTAGTTGCTAAAAATAGACATTTTTTTTTATAGATTTTAGTTTATTCAAATTTTTGCGTGTTAAATATAAATTCTGATTGAAGATTATTTAAGCATGGTTTGGGTTTGTAATTATTTAAATTCATTCAATACAAATCAATTACAAGTATTGTTTTAGATCTTGGCCTATTGGTAATTTTATTGTCTTGATAGTTTTTGGGTTCATTAGGTTTGTGATGGGTTTACTTGATGTGTTGAGTAACTGGAATTAGCTAATGCTAATTATGGATAATGTCTATTTATTATGATCATGATTGTTAATTATTAGTTAGTTAGTTGTATTATTTATTATACATTTTAATCATGATTAAGAAAAATATTATGTTACAATGGGTTATTATGGTTTTTGCATGATATGGTATACCACTATTCATTTATACTAAGGTGGATGTCGTATGGATTTCACCGTTCTAATTATGATCAAGGGAGGATATTATCAGAGAGGATGATGTAGATGGAGGCATGTGAGGAAAGAGAGAAGGGAAATGTTAAACCTAACACACACCACATATAGTAGAATTGTTGCTAATTGCTAGTTGGTAAATATGCCTTGTAACATGCTTTTGGTTATTAATGTGTTTGCATTTATGAGATTCTTATATGTCTACATTTATGTACCTTATGGCTTGAAAATATATGGAAATTTTTTTATAAGCTAAAATGAAACATTTACATAGTTTACTTCATGTATTAGTAGTTGTCATAAGATGTGTTTTTAGAAGTATCAGATTGATATCACTATGTTTCAAAGTTTGATTTTTCTATCTTGACATGGATTTTGTCTTGTGTGGTAATAATTAATATGGACAATGTAATAACATTATTTACAGGGTGATGAATGTGTTTTTCTAAAATGTACTTTTTAATATAGGATATTAGAATAAACCCCACACATATTTTCATGTGGTGTAATCTATGGTTATAATTAAAAATAACTTGTTTGTGTTAGTGACAAGGTTCTTAAATTTTGAAATATTAAATATTTTTAAGTTATTGAGTACTAACCTTGGCAGTGTATATTGGTAAGTTTGAAGGCATGGTTCTAAAATCTTGATAAGGTGTATTTTTTGGTTTTGGCATATAGTTTATTTTTTGTTTAAGGATTAAGACTTTGGTCTAGGTATATGAATGTTGCTTGGTCAAAGACATAAACTATTGTTAGAGGAATGATTGTTATACAAAGTAAATAAACTTCAAATCATTGATTTTTTTCATGCTATTTGATGGCTTGTAAAGTTAATGAAATCATGAAGATTATAATTTTTTTAAATCATTATGAAAATGAGAATATTTGGGGTATTAGGGATAAATTCATTACATTCTAGACTCTTCGAGTCATTATGGAGCACATTGACTTGAGTTTTGATTGCATGGCATATGCATATGGGGTTTTGAATGGTTAATTATGACTGTGGAGATTTTATGGGAGAATCATGACAAATTTTCTGGCATACTAGGGGGAAATAGATGGAGATAAATGGAGCCAGGCATTGTGGATAATGGATGGTGGAAGAAAAGAGAAGAAAGAGAGCTTGAGAGGCAGGAAAAGGTTTTGGAAAATTGGATTGATTCCTAGAAAAATGACTAAAGTAGGGTTTATTTAAATTTTTTCTTCTAATTTTTCCCTCTTAAAAATCATATCACTAATGAAGGTCATAGGCTAAATTTTGTGTATGTTTTATGTGGAAAATTTAAAAAAAATATACATGGTCGACCTTATGGATGGGCATGACCATATAGAGGGCTGAGCATATATCCAAATCCTCTTTATTAGAGTTAGATATGTGTATTAGATTATTATTTTAATAATTTTATTTCAAACCCTAAGTTAGGGTCAACCTTACCAAGTTCTGTATAATTTTATACATACTTTCATCTGTGTTAAATTATGAAGCAAGGAAAATTTGATAGTTTGTATGTCTAAGAAATTTTTTGTAAGAGTTTAGACCCTACAATGGTATTTAATGGGTTTTAAATATATTAAATATATTCTTGTGGATATGTGTATGATAATTTTGTTTTGATGATTTTGGATCCAACCCTTTATCAGGGCCATCTTTGGTAGTCTGTGCATAAATGATTATATTATGTTCTACTTATATGTTGAGTAAACTTATTTTTAGGCATTCAATTTTAGTTTGGGATAGTTATTTTAAATTTTTGTTTGAGTCATTTTTATGTGGCCCTAGGGATGGGTTCAACCCATTGACAATGATAAATATGAAGGTCCCTTGGAACCCAAAAGTCCATGCTTAGGAATATAATTTACATTGGGTTATAAATAACTAAGATGTTATTTTCATTTGATTGGGTTTTTAATCAAATGAAATGTATACTCAGGGTAAATTGGGGTAAAATATATACATATTTAAAAGTTTGAGTAGCTTGATTTACTGAACTATGAGAATTTGCTTGTGATAACATAGATTAAATTTAGAATTGGTTGGGTTTTTATTTTGAAAAAGGGATTGTTATGCTGAATTGATATCGTTAGAAGTTAATATGAATACTATTGTAAGTTCAAATACAAGAAAAGAGGTTTGAGAAAAAGGTTCATTACATTTTGATTTCTATTTTGGATATGTATCAAGAAGTTAATCAATACATTAGATGTTGTTTGATTATATATAAAATGGATTCAATCATTTCATTTTAGTAATATTTAAATTCCTATGGTCACTTAGTGTTTAATAGCTAAGGACCAACTAAAATTAGTTTTACTTGTAGCTATTATTTAGATTTGCATTATTTGGTAAATTAAATTTATATGTTTAGATAAATAATAAATAAGCTGATGATATACAACTATAGCATGAAAAAAAATAAGAAAATAATGTCTACATATTTCTTGTGTGTGTGTGTGTGTGTGTGTGTGTGTGTGTGTGTGTGTGTGTGTGTGTGTGTGTGTGTGTGTGTGTGTGTGTGTGTGTGTGTGTGTGTGTGTGTGTGTGTGTGTGTGTGTGTGTGTGTGTGTGTGTGTGTGTGTGTGTGTGTGTGTGTGTGTGTGTGTGTGTGTGCGTGCGTGTGCGTGCATGCACGCACGTGCGTGCACGTGTAGACACACACACACACACATACAAAATGATATAGTTAACTTGTTATATTATTTAAGTGGTTTTACATGATAAATTGCTTACTAGGCATGCTATATATACATGTTATCATGTTATATACTAAATTATTTGGGAATGAAATTTAGAATTTAATTATCTCAATTTGAACATGAGACATTCTTAAATTAATACTTTGTTGATGTTTGGGAATTAATAAATGATTATTTATTGGTAATTTTGGTATGGATTTATAATTATTGGAAATATAACTGGTATAAAACATGAGATTTTGTAGGTTAGGAAAGTATTTATTATGAAATCTGGGTTCATACAAATGCTAATTATAAATGAAATGTTATTCAATTTGGAATGATAGTTGTATATTTCCTAACAGATGTATGTATATTAAAATAGACCGAGTTATTTGAACAAAAAGGTTATTGATTGTTTGTTGTTTATTGTTAATAGTGGTATATAAAAGCTCATAATGGTGAATAAGATGGACTATGATGTTTCTGTATATTATAGATTCCATTATAAAAATCATAATGGGATTTAAATCCAAGGATTCTAGCATTATTATGCTTGTCTAATATTATGACATTAAATAAGTATGTGTAATGGATTTCATATACTTAATTAGTGATACTAATAGGAAGATAGGAGTAACTCAAATGAGTTGTGTGTGTGAAATTGACTGATCTTGAGATTTGAAAAACTATTTTAAAATTTTGGCCAAAGTAATGTTTATGGTTTGAACATTATCATTTCACTCGTTTGATTTAGTTTTCATGTATTGCATAATAACTTGTTAGAAAAAATTTATTTATGGTATGCTACATGTGATAATTATCTTACATCACATAGGTTTTTAGTTGAATTTATTGATTTCTTCACTATCACTATCAACCCATCCATGAAGGGAAAGCCATTCCCTTGTTGGGAGATTATGTGAGGGATCAATGGCATTTGGTTGGTGTGGAAAATCACTCAAATTATAATCTCCATCCCCTTATAATAGTCAAATATATAGGATTACTCAAGATTATTTTTAGATATTAACAAGTTCATTATTACTCAAATGTTCTATGAAACATTATAAGATTATAATATAATTATTCATATATGTATTGTTGTACTATCTAATGTAAATTATAAAACAATAGTAGTTGACTATAACTTAATTATATTTATTGAATTTACTTAATCAATAGTGGATGAATTATTATTATGGATATTTATTATTCTTTATATGTTATTTTTATGAAAGCAAATCAACATGCTTAATTTTTATCACTAGCTAAATGAATCAAAACATAAACCTTATGGTTGATATTTTAGTTATCTTTAATGATGCATTTAGTTAGGTATCATTAAAGCTAAATTAATTACTAATTATAGTTTTTTTTTATAACATAACTCTAGTTAACCCTGAGAGTTTGTTACATCCATTCCATTAGTTTTATTATGTTTTTAATTGAGTGAGGTGATTTATCTATTATTGGTACATCACCTTTTACATTCCAACAAACCTCTTACCTTTTCTCTCCATTTTACCCTTTTTTAATTTTAGGATTAGTAATAGATGTAGATTTCATTATGCTCTTTATGGTCTGTGTGCTGGTCCTAAACCATGTGCATCTAAAATAAAAGGAAGTTATCCTAATTTAGAGGTTTGTCACAAGGAGTCCAAGAGTCCCACACCTTAGGGGATGATCCCATTATTAAAACAAGACAATGAATCAAATTTTGGTCCCCAAATATAAGGTGATAGGTGTATAAAATCCAAGAACTAGTGTTCATGAGGGACTTTCAAACATGGGTGCATGTTTCAAGTGATAAAAATTTATATCATGCATAGTGGGACAACCTCAAATTTTTAACTAAGGATTTGGTGAAATTCTTAGTCAAAAGTGTTAAAGACACTCTATATATCACCTAGTGAATCCACACATTATTGGTTCATAAATATTAATCTTTAATCTATATGCCAAGATAAATGATACCATCTTTAAGGGGCACTAATTTTCATTTTGTTGATATACCTACATTTTATAGAAGAAGGGGATTTAGGGTATCCTTATATCCTATCATAAGTGATAGTGATGCAAGACAACCTTCTCTTAGAGCTCATTCTACACCCCATTCGGTAGATTCCCTATGTGTATAGGAAGACCATTCCCCATCCCATTCATGGTTGCTCTTAGAAACCAACCTTTTATTCCCTTTAATGGAGGTAGCCCAATGATACTTAAATAGTATGATGATATTCCCATATATTATCTTAAGAGAATCCTCTAATTTATTGGAGAAAAATATACTACCTTGATAGATCTCATACAAGACATTTTAAACATTTGATTCATCCACAATGTGACCAAAGACAATACTATATTGTAGTTCCTTGCCTCTTCTTTGAAAGAGAGAGCATTCAAATGGTACTATAGTTTTCATCTTGGTACTATATGAAATTGGGATGAGTTAGGCATGATACTAAGCAAATAGTTTGAATAAAAGAGTAACCAACAGTCACTAATAGATCATCTCATGATCATCAAAAGGGCTCCACATGAGTAGATTTTTGACTTCAAAATTAGGTTATAGAGGACTTGGGATCAATTTTCACTCCTGTTAAAGCTAAATCCTCACACTACATTTTTTATTTTTTAGGAACATAAAACAATGATATGGTCATGATGATCTAATCTATGGGAGGTACAATATTACCAGATGTATATAAAGTCACTATGCACATAGAAAAATACTTGATTCAAGTGGGGAAAATTGTGCCCAAACCCCCTATTCCATTGTATCATGAGCCCCCATACATAATTTCACCTCCATTGCCTCCCATTCCAACTCTATACCCCATCCCTATTACTATTAGTTTACCAATTCCATAAAATTATACACCCTTGAGTGAGATACATGAAGTCAAGTCCTTATTGAAGAGTTTTTGGTAATGATCTAGTAGTGCTCAAAAGGTAGAAAGTACAACATTCTATGACTTATCAAACCTTTAACTAGTCATATGAATCAAACATGCCTCCCTAAAAATATTCTACATAGGCTCAAAACCAACTCGCATACAATAAACCACCCTATAAACCAATTTATAAAACTATGAGCATCTTTAGAACTCTCATGCTTGTGTAGAATAATATGGCATAAGACTATGAATGGTGCTTCCCATGCGATCAACCACATGATCAAGATGAGTGTGTGAATGGAAATAACATCATATGGATGAAATAATGAGGCACCTACGATGCAAAATGCACCACTACCTTAGGTTATTCCATATACTTTATACCAACCAAAGGATGAGTTACATGCATGAATGCAAGAACAGGGTGGATTCACCCTCCTAAATTGGTAGGAGGATGAATTCAATAATGTGAATTAGAATGAAGTGTTGAGTGCATCAAGAAACCTACTTAATTTTAACACAAGATTCAAAAATAAATCATTAGAGAGAGAGAGTTATATCCTTCAATGCCCTCAACCTCTATGCCCTAGGTCCTACATGCAGATACATAGGGTAGATCACCTATGAGAAGTTTCCAGGCATGCACATAAAAAAACATGTAAAAAGAAAGTTAGCCTTAGATAATTACACATGCATGAGAAGAGACTAAAATTTGAAAGGTGTGTATTAAAGGGACTCAAATCCACTTTAACATAGTCGATAAAATGAAGAAGACTAGCCTAAATGTTTCCATATGGGATGCTCTTACTATTCCTTCCCAAAAGAATTTGTTGTAGGATGCCATAAGGAGATTCTAATCTCACTAGCCACCATAGACTATACCTACTATGCCCACAAGTCTATGTCAACTAGAGGAAGAGGTACGTAGAAATATTAAACTACCCCCATTATACATTTATATGATTATCAATGAGAAATTTATGATAGATTCTGGGCATGAACAACTAAGTAATGCCAAAGAAAATTTTATACATGCTAGGCATAACATATTATCCAATCTTTAAAGGGGTCATCCAATTGGAAATAAAAATATTTAAAACTATGGGAATCATCAAGGATATGAGTCTGACTCTACATGCATGTATGATATTTTTCCTTTCATAATACAATATAATCACTGACTTACCCCCTTATTTTTCTATATGCCTCTCATAGGATTTCACTATAAATATGGGTAGATATCTATCCCTAGATTGGTCTCACATAATACTCAAGACCAGATATGGGACCAAGGTGACCATCAAGGCCAAGTCTATTTTGAAAAACCTCATACAATAATATGTCCCCATCCCAGTTGATACAAACTACACCTTGTTTGAGAAAGAGGAGAATTTTATTTTTCATGAGACCACCATACCTCTTGAGGGGATTATGTATAGCCTACTTGATGAATAGCTACATGATCACTATGAGTTTGACCCATATGCAAATTCAAAGGAAATGAATCTAGGCACATATTGTAGTCTTGAGGAGGACACCTTGTTTCCTAACCTTGTCAAGATGCAATAGGACTTTGAAGTCATATGGAAATTATACTTTGATGGATTCTAAAGTAAAAATGGTGTAGGTGATGGTATTTTAATGATATACCCTTATATGGAGAGATATTTCCATGCATTTATATTGTGATTTAGCTACACAAATGATGTTACCAAATATGAGGCACTGATCTAGGGTCTCTAATTTGTGATAAGAAAAGAATAAAGGTGATACAAGATTTTTAGAGACATTAAAATGGTGGTAAACCAAGTTAGATCACATAACATGTCCAGAAATATTCTTCTAAGATCTTAAAAATGCTAGGCATGGGATATAATCAAGGATATTAGTGCTTTCAATATCCATTCCATACCAAGGGTGTGAAATGATGAGGCTAATAAGATCACAACTATGGGTGCATAATATAGCCTTCCACATAGTGTAAAAAATGAGTCTAAATAGCTCATAAGACTTGTAATTAGAACAATAGTCTTAGATAACATAAGTAATTGTAAAGTGTTTGAAAGTGACAAAAAATTTATCAACTTCCTATAGGTTGAGGCCAAGTTCTATTCTAAGAACCAACTGTGGATAAAAAATCAATATGAGGGGAAGACCATTCAATTGAAGATAAATAAGCTACATAAATGGTTAGTCACATGTGAGAGAATCTTAAATTCTTATGACTACTTAAAGGGTGAGAGGATAATTGTGATGGTGAAGGAGAAAATCTTTAAGCTAATGACTATCTCTGATGATAAGCTCTAGAAATCTAGTGAGGTATGCTCCCCATTTGAAGTCAAATAATTCATTGAGATAAGTAGAAGGTATGATGATATATTTGCATAGAGATATAAAGACCTTAGAGGCTATGATCTAGGCTAATCCCAACATAATATTGAGATTAACCCCAATACTAGGACAATCAAGTAGAATCAGAGGCTAGTTAACCCTAGGCTTGAGCTCTTAATGAGGAATGAGATCTCAAAGCTCATTAAAGATAACATAATATTTCTAATCAAACATTTCTCATGGGTGGCCAATCTAGTCCTAGTACATAATAAGAATGGAGAGATCTAATTATGCGTAGAGATCAGGGACCTAACCAAAGCTTCCCTCAAAGACCTCTATCCCCTCCCATTAATAGACTAAATTCTATAAATAGTCATAGGCACAAAAATGTTTTCACTATTTGATGTTTATTCAAGATATAACCAAGTGCTTATACATGAGTGCAATTAATTTAAAATGAAATTCACCACCAAGTGGGTTACCTTCAGATACCAAAGTATGCCCTTTGGTTTGACAAACATAGGAGTTACTTTCTAGAGGTTCATGGATATGGAATTTAAGGGACTCATCAATAACATCACCTTGGTTTACCTTGATGATATAACTATTTTTTCAAAATGCATAGTGTATCATTTAGGTCACCTAAAGTAATTATTTGAAAAATGGTGAGAGTTTAGGATATTTTTGAACCCAAGTACATATTCATTATGCATGAAGGCAAGATTTTGGGACACATCATCTCCAAATAAAGGACTCAAAATTGATCCCAAATGAGTCAAAGCCATTCTATCACTCTCTCCCCCAAGTCACAATAAGGGTCTCCAAAGCTTCTTGGGGAAAATAAACTTTGTGTAAAGGTTTATTTCAAGTTTTGTAACTTTGGTCAAACCCCTCAATAATTTTCAAGAAGAACACTACATTTAGCTAGAATCTGAAAGGAAAAAATAGTTTTAAGGCCATCAAGTGTACCATCAGAGAGAATCTTATGTTGATAAACCCATATTAAGGTAATTAATCTATCATTTATACATTCAAGGAGATGAAGGCATCTCAAACATTCTTTCAAAATATAACAATGACCAACTAGAGAAACCTATCACTTTCTTTAGCCATGTGCTCAAGGATTATGAGCTGTGCTATAGCTTTATAGAGAATCATACCCTCATGGTAATAAGAATACTCAAGAAGTTTAGTTACACACTCTCACATAAAAATATCCAAATAATTGTCTCACACTTGAGCATAAATAAGTTCTTACTCATCAAGGGAATTAGTGAGAAGAGAGCTCATTGGGTCACAAAGGTGATGGTATATGACATAGACATCCAAATCACAAAGCTAGTGTGAGACAAGGGACTCTAAAAATAAATAATAGAGGATGTGAAGATATAAGATAGATTTAGTATTTACACTTCATAAATATCAACCAATAGGCCTAGAGGTTGTAGAGTATTGGACTCAAAACATGAGGATCTTCTTCTAGATTGGCACGTACCCACATGGCTTGAATAAATCCAAGCACATACATTTCAGATTATAATCCATTCCTCATATGCTTATCAATGATGAAATTTTAAGAAGATACATAAATGGAGTTCTCTTATGATATATATAATAATATTAGGTGAATAAGATCCTTAAAGAGTTCCATGATGGGTTGTCAGGTGGCCATTACTTTCTTAGGACCACTACCATCAAAATCATGTGAGCTGGTTATTACTGACTAACTCTATTCAAGGATGCACACACATGGGAGTGAAGTTGAAATAAGTCCACCTTATTTTTAGGAAAGTAGAAATTATCATCCCTACACATATGCCTAATACAAGTTGATCAACCCTTTACTCAATGGGGCCTGGACTTCATCAACATGATAAATCCACCATCAAGGGTAAGACTCAAATGGATCCTTAGGGTAATTGACTAATTTATGAGGTAGACAAAGGTAATAGAATTCAAAGAGGATAATGAGGTTTCCATCCTAAAATTATATGAAATCACTGTTACAATATTTGGTGTTTTGGCTACTATTATCTTATATAATGCACTCATTTTCCTTGGAGCTAAGATCAATAAGTGGGTAGTCAGACATAACATCCACCTGAGCACCTCTTCAAACTATTACCCTTAAGGTAATGATTTAGCTGAATCAATATAAAATAAGTTGATTCAAATTATTAATTAAATCATGTAAGATAGCCAAAGATTAGACATACCAAGCTTAGGATATGGGTAGACCAGATAACACTAAAAAAGATACTAGGGAATTCAACCTTCATGTTAGTCTATGGGAAGGAAGTGAGATTGCCCATGTATCTTGAGTTTCCTTTGCTAGATCTAGCTCATCAATTATAATTTATTGAGAGTGATCCCGTGATAGTAAGGTTAACTATGATAATGGATCTCAAATAACTTAGGGCATATGACATGTGCACTATGGATATTTAACAAGCATATACCAAGAGAACATTCATCATAAGGGACACTGATAGAAACTTCAATGAAGGAGACTTGGTAATTAAATTTTATGTTTATATAAAAATTATAGGAAGCATAAAAAGTTTGATGTTATATGGAGTGGCCCATATATCATAGATAGTTGTAAGCAAGCTAATACATACCAACTCATAAGGCCAAGTGGAGAAGTGATGCCTATACCCATCAATGATATTCATCTTAGGAACTATCTCTGATGATCATGAATACCCTTGTAAATACTAGTTTATATGTTTTAATTTCCCGAAGCACTGTATGCACATGCTATTTTTTAAAACAATTTAATTTCCTATAAGTGTTTGTGTATAATTATATTAGTTTAAATTTACCTTTCCTCTAAGTACCATTTGACATAATTGTTTGCTTTGTTTGTCTTTATGGAGGCTATATAAATTAATTCTAAGTATATATTAGATTTTAATTCCAATCACACTCTAAAGAAAGGGTCAAGGGATTCAAGATGACTCTAGACCCAATGGATCACCTCAAGGCTACTAGATTCCCACTTAACAGGGAATCAGATCAAATATGTCACCAAACATGTTGACTTTCCAAGTCACCCCAATAATAATTGAAATCATAATAACTACAAAATACATTACATGATTACACAATGTTAAGATCCCTAAAAGCAAATTGATGTGCAAATGCTTCCCATTTTTACCCACACTCAACAATTAGAATAAGTTTTCACATCAAATAATTATTGATTTGTGCCTAGGAGGATTTACCAATCCAAATACCATGTAAAGATACTTTTTCACACCAACATGTCATGAAAACAAAATCATGTGGGTCTCTTGGGTTTCAATTAGTAAAAGAGATAAGTACATAAAGGAGAGTTCCAAATTATGAAAATCACACTCAAGATCTTCAATCTTCCTACATGCTCTTATTCAAAGTATTCCTCATAACCAAATGGTGAAGTCCCACACCAAATCATAGATTTTCACATTTACACCCTTGTAAAATATAGGTTACAAATACCATCAAGAGAGACTAGATGCATAAAGAGTTAGGCCTTATGCATTTTTATAGAAGATTTACATCAACATAGTTTAAAATATCACAACTTCACTATGAATCTATATATTTATGAAAACTTAAAAATTACCATTTGCATGAGATATTTTTAACTAACCACACATGCAATATGACATGGAAGAACCCAAAAGATAGACCTGCATAGTTCCATGTGAATGGTCTAGTCTAGGTGAATTGATATGTGGTATCCAACTGTAAAGGTAGTAGATGATCCCAATTATATGTCAAGGGAACTTAATCTAAATATATTTAAATACAAAGGAAATTTTAAAACTATAAATTCATGATCACATGCCTCCCTTAGCTGCTTAGATGCCTTTCATTCTTAGATGCACATGTGGATTTATGAGAAACCTTTCAGTTACTTCCATGATCAAATTATTAGACTTAAATCAAATAAGCATGGCCTATAATAGTAATTATTAAGAATTTGATGATATTAATCAACCTCAAAATTTATGCACTATTTTTAATTCAAGTTCATATCTACCACCTCTAATGGAACATTAATTATGTTGGGCCTTACCCAGTGTTATATAAACCCTGATCTTTATTGTAAAATGGTTGACATTTCATGGCATCATAATGCTACAAAAAATTTCCCTCTAAGATCCCTCTCTTGGTATAAAAAATCTATATTCATTTGAGTTTGTAATATTTACTTATACCTTGAGATTAATTAGAATTGATTTACTCTATTCATACTTTTGGTTCTATGAGCATTCATAGCTGTTGATCTTTGTATGTGGATGTTCATCCCTATCATTGCTACCCTCCATTCACAATTACATGTAAAAATGAAAGTATTTCTAGGTCACATGTTGTGTATACATGAGTTTTCATAAGAATTATCTATGGACTGCTTATCATCCCTCCTAGAGCCATGCTATGTTCCCTTACCTTTATGCAAAACACTTATACAATGTGCCTAGTTTGAAGATCTTGTATCTAGTTTATTATTTTTATTATGTTTTTAAGAAGGTGAGGTACTCAATATATTCTTGGTGAGTCACCTTTTAAATTATAAGAACCCTCTTACCTTTTCTCACCCTTTTCCCCTTTTTTAATTTTAGGTTTATAACTAGTTGTATATTTCATTCTGCTCTTTCTAGGTATGCATTCTAGTCCTAAACTAGGTACATTTAGAATAGAAGGAGCCTAGCCTACTTTATAGGTTCATCCCAAGGAAAACAAGAGTCCCAAACCTTAAGGGATGGTCTCATTGTTATAAAGAGACAAATAATCACTTTCTAGTGTGCAATTATAAAGTGTTAGGCATTAAAGAGCCATGCATTAGCATGCACGAGAGCCTTTCATACATGGGTGAACATTTTAAGTGATAATAGTACCCATGGACATAAATGCAGATGGTTTTGTAGAGATAGTGGTGTATATTGTGGGTGATCATGTAACCTTATTTTACCCTATTCTAAGATTAGTGGTGGCTTTACATACAATGGTTATTGAACATGATGAGATGTGTGTAAAGTTAGATAAATAAGCCATTTTTGAGTAGATCTTAACTAAGACAGTATAGGTTTTTATTGATTTTATTGATATTATTCACTAATATCATGTTTATAAATTGAGTTATCTAGGTTCACTAGAGGAGAGACTATAGGATTGATCCCAATCTCACTAGCTAAGACAAGATTTATGAGCCTCCACATGTAGGGATGTTAGGTTTATGGAGATAGATATAGATGATGATTCATATACACTCATGGATATGCCCTATACTTGTGACTAATGTTTTATATTTTATAAAATTTATATAATTACACACACACACACACACACACACACACACACACACACACACACACACACACACACACACACACACACACACACACACACACACACACACACACACACACACACACACACACACACACACACACACACACACACACATGGAGATGATGATGTTTCTTTTTTATATTTGGTATTGAAATGGATGTGCACTCTTATATATTATTAATTTAAAAATGATCTAATTTTTTAATTTATGTAAAAGGCATTTTGATATGGCATTTAAACTTGTGAAAAAATATTATTAATTTATTTTAAATTCATTTATTAGTGATACTAAGGCAATCACCATACATACTAAAATCTAGTTAGAAATAAGAAATCTTGACTATAATGACTAGGTGGTAACTAGTTTCTCACTCTTAATTATAACACTATAATTAGTGTATCCATAGAGGTATCAAGTGTATTTATTTCATCTGTATGTTTGTGTATTAGTTTTGGTACCCAAATATATTGTGTAGATATGTAAGTAGGCTCTATCAAGTTTGGCTCAATTCTTTCTACACATGTCCCTCTATCAAGAGATTGATCAACCAATGGTTCCATGGTAAGATCAGTGTGGGAAAGGCTAGTCTTAGTAGAGGGTACACTAGGATAAATACTTATTATTCAAAGGTTTATGGACCACCAATTATTAAAAATGAGTGAAATGGGATGTATCAACCCTCTTAAAATGACTAGTATAAGAAATAGGGGAAGAATACCTCAGTGTGCATTTTTGAAATGTAATGATCCTTTTATCTACAAGTTGTGAAGTATTTTAATTTAATGAAACAAATTATTATCATGATGTCCAATAATATCATGGTAAGTGAAAAAATATTGTCCTTTCACCTTTTTAAATCTAAGTGGTTGGTGGTAATAGTTTGGAGGAAGGGTAATCTACCATTTATCTAATATTATATGCAATATATCTCTATGCTAATCAATCTAAAGTGCTTACCTCTTAGTAGAGGTATAGGTTTTAATGTAGGAGTTATTATAGATGTAAATTCATTTTATTTATTAAATACCTTTAATTTATGTTTTATGGTATGCACTACTAATTTAGAAGAAGGCATTTAAGGTGTCTCATGAACCCTCTTATTTTTTGGTTTTGATTTATAGGCATTATTTGTAACATGTTTGCATTTAGGGGAAGAAAAAGGTGATTTGGTGTTGTTATTTGTTAGAGAAAAAACATATTTATACACATCCTAATATATAATATCTAAAGAAGCAAATGGTTTATGTAAGGATCTTTCTCTAAGTGGATAAAAAGAACCATGCTAAATATGAATTGTACCTCTAAATATGAGGGAGTGTAGTTCAAAGAATAAAAAATATCCTTTAATCTAATAATATAGTCTTGAATAGATTCATCCCAATATTAGGTTAAGGTTCAAAAATGATCCAATGATAGCTTTGGTAACTTATATTTATGGAAATCAGATAAGAACACATCTTAAAGTCTTTTAAAGGTTGGTAAAGACCCATTTGGAAGGCTATATAATCAATCTAAAGCTTCTTGAGTTAAGATTATATTGAAAATGTATACACACAATATTTTTAACTTTATAATTTACTGATGATTTTTATCTAATAGAAACTTGTTGAGTATTAATGTATATAAATGCATGCCTTAAAGGTTGTATTGAGAAAGGGGTTGGTAGACCTTTGGTGCTTAAAAATATTGTTAGCACTTATACCGTTACCTAATACCACTACAAGATATTTTTTATACAACTACCTAAGCAATAAAACCCACTTATACACTCCCCTAAGTAAATCACCATCTAAAATAGTCCATACCTAGGTAAACACCTCTTTTATTCATGTTTCCTACTAGGTCAACTCGATCGACCTTGTTTAGAATCTAACACATGTTACAGAACTCCATCAGCCTAAGATAACCTAGTTTGAGGCCTAATGTCTATTTTTCCTACCAAACAATATCAAATTGGCCAACCTTATTGGCTAAATTCTCAAGATCATTTATGGTCAATCCTTAGATATAAATATCCCCTTAAATTTATTTATAAAGAGAGGATCATTCAGTTACATCTCATTACATCTAAAAAATATGCTTATAATATCATTTGAAGGTCTCATTTCTTAGGGTTTTACCTAGGAGTAGTAACATTCATATTAAGGAGGTCTTGGATACATAAGAGAAGTCTTGTAGCCTAGAGCTGATCTATCCTTATGATCCTTACAAATCATAACAACCTATTATAAACAACCATTGGCCAAGGGAGATATTGAGGCATGACATGTTCACTCTAATAAGGTAACTATTCCTACCTCTTCATTTTGATAGGTATATATTGCATAACTAATGGATAGAATTGTATATATCCTTTCTAAGATTACTTCTATATTATCTTGAATAGAATTATACTTCATTGTTTATTGTCTTCCCCTTTTTTTCCATAAGTTTTTTAACTTATATGTTTATTTACTAGATTATCTTGCATGTTCATTTAGTAATTATCTTGATTCTTTTCATTATATTATAAAACCTAGATAGGGTTATTACATGATGACATTTGACTAGAGGCCTTAGAAATCTTTTCTTTTACTATTGTATAATAAGACATCTATTATTTAGGTTTAGAGAATCTATAATTGGTCATGACCTTGATATAACAAGGTATTGATAAGCAAATTTTTAGTTGATTATGTATACACCTAATATTTTAAAACTTTATCAATTATTGAAGCTTTCTATCTTAAAAAAATTCATTGAGTCTTAATCTCTCTAAGTGAATTCCCTAAGGGGTGCAATGGGAAAGGGTTGGGTAGACCATTGGTGCTTTGAAGTATTGTTATCCCTTATTACCACTTGTTACTAATCTAACTAGCTCCTAAAACCATTCCTCTAAGCTTGGCATCATTTTTTACACACTCCTCTAGTCATTTACCACCTTCATTAGCCCTTTTCCTAACCTAAAACCCATTTTTATAGTTTACATGACTATGTTGGCTATGTTAGCCTTATACTCTTATTGATAAAACTTATTTCGGGTCTAGGTTGGCCCTTGGTTGACCTAGTTTGTAACCTAGTGAGTTTTTATCAATAATGATACTAGGTTGACCGAGTTGACCTTGTTGACCTAATATTTTAGATGATTTTAGGGTTAGATCCATTGATATAAACATATCCATTTTTCCATTATTAATAAAAGATAAGAGTTATTATTCATTTGTTCTTCTTTATAATCTACTCTTCCACCATTCTACTTGAGGATTCTTAGCTTAAGGTTTCTACTTGGAGAAGAATCTAGTCTTATGGATAAGTCTTGGAAGATTTAGAATTTATTAGTGATTCTTACAAACCAAAATATCCTACTGAGAAACACCTTTTTCCAAGGGAGAGATTGAATCTTAATGGGTTCATCTTTTAGGTAAGTATCTCTAACTTTGCTCCTCTCTTTAGTAGATAGAAGTAGCATAAATAATGGATTTTGAATAATATTTATCTTTATCACCATGTATTAAGGCATTAATTATATATATCTTAATTAAGATTATCTTATGAATGTTTACTTTTATCTGTTTACTAACCCCCACTTTGTGCCACAAGCTTTGGTGAGCACTAGATTAGATTTTTACTTATTATTAGTATAGTGAATATGAAAACATAGGAATTTGTTAGGTTTATTTCATATTTTTGATTGATTGGAGGATTTTGAAACCTTCCTAGTAATATTAATATGGTAAGAGATCCCATAATTAGGTTTAATGGATCTATATTGGTCATGATCCTAGTTATATAATGTATCCCTAATTGGAAGTGTATGTAGGATCTATCTTATCTGAGTTAGGATTGATTCATAGATATGATAAATTTATTATTTCATACAATATGATGAACCTAAAATGAATCTAACCCTTTTAAATTTTCTTTTATGCTTTTCACTTCTATCATTTTATTATTTTTCTATATTTGTGATACTAGGTCGACTAGGTCGATATAATTTTTAACTTCTATGCATAGGTTTAACACATAGTCACATCAAAATGACTATTATTTTTGTGTAGGTCTTCATTAGATAAAAATTAATATATTGAACAAATTGAAATATTAGTCTTATTTAATTTTAGACAATAGACTATGTCGAATAGGTCAACTTAGTCTCTTATTTAGCTCTAGAATAGAAAACTAAGTCATATAGGTCAACTTAGTATTCTAGAAAACTTCCATATATCAAACTAAGTTGACCATGTTGACTCAGTCATCTTAAACATGCTCCAAAAAACAAGGAATCATAAAACTAGGCCAACTTAGTTGACACAGTTGGTAGAACTTGTCAGTAGCATTTAAGGCACTTAAACAAAAATTTCAGTCTTCAGCATATTCCAACCCACCAAGGTTCCTTTCTTTATATCTATTTTAATTTATCTCTTCACTAAAATTTTATTTTGCATAAGTTTTTAGTCTTCAAAAATATAATTGTATAATAAATTAGGTCAACTTGGTTGACCTAATTCTAAAGTTTGTCTTATATCCAAAAGACTAGGTCAACCTAGTTGACTTAGTTCTTAAGGAATATTGCTTCTATAATATAGTAGTGACTCTATCAACTCTATTCTATAATTTTTTCATATAATGTCATTTGAACTGACTTTGTACCATGCTTAAATTGGGAATTAATAACTATATTCTAGTAATTAATTCACACTTTCATTTTCAATTATTTACATTCGTAGAGTAGCTCACATAGTTTAATTAGGTGTTTTTTTATATACCATTTAGTTTCACTATTTTTATCTTTTTACACATACTACCAAATCACATAATTTCAAAATTAATTTAAACATTTGTCTACCCAAGGCCTACCTACTTGAATTTCATCACCAAGGGGGAAGTCAACTTGGTTTTCTAGCCAAGTATAAACACATGGTTAATGGTATATATTGGAAAAGAACTTAACACCCATATCACTATGGTATTTTTAAGTGAGGGGGTAGGCTCCAATACCAAGTTATTACTATTTCCAACATAGATCCCTTTCAACCTAAACATCCTAAAACCATCCATAGATTGCTTTCTAGTTCCCTATTTTTAGCCAACTTCCCTATCACACTTAAAATAACACTTTTTAATAATCTAACAACATTTAGGATGACCACTTAGTTTTTAATTTTTAGTTGACTCCCTTCTCTTTGATCATTGTGTGTTATATTACAAAAACTTGAATTATCCAATGTTGGTGTAAGGTTTTGTGCTATGTGTTAATTGGATCAATCTCATTGATCCTATTATTTGTGTGTTTTCTTTCATTTCTTATTTCAAATTACATTGAAAAATATTTCCCTATTTTTAGTACACTATCATTTTGATTGACATAATTTCTTACATACTATTTTTCTCCTTGCCTACAGTACTAATTCAACTTGGTCAACTTTGTATCCCTTTTGCATATCACGTTATAGTACTAAGTCAACTTGGTCAACCCTTTATCATTATCAAACTATGTTTTTCTTATTTTGAAGTACTTAATCAACCTGGTCAACTCTATAATTTTATTGCTAACTTTGATTTTGACTTAGTTCTCTATTTCTCTTTCCTTAGCATTCTATTCATTTCCTCAAATCATCATGAATTACCTTATTATAATATTCTTTGATAAATTGAATCCATTTATACACTATATGGGATATTCATTTATCCCTTTCTTTACCTCACAAGAGAACCCTCACTCTTGGAGGACCTCTTCCATTCCTTCATTTGTGGATTGTAACATGGTTCAAATCACACCTCAAGATGAAGTAGGTGGATCTGATCCTTTTTACTTATCAAAAAAATTCTCATCTTCAAACCATTAAACATAATGTGGAAGTAATTGACAATTATATTATCCAATAATCCCATTGGTAATCCACCTTCTAAAAATGCTCCCCCTAATACCAATTTAGGGAGTTTTCTTAAAAACACCAACCCACCAATTGATATGACTCAACTTCTTGCAGAAGTAATACAACAAATGAACATAATGTAAACTTATAGCACCTATAAAATGATTCAATTACAATGTCATTTGATCAATATGGGTAATCAACTTCTGGTTCTTAATCCTCAAGCCAATCCAAATTTTATTCCTCCACCTCTTAGAGATAAATCAAAAAAATTTGTTCCTCAACCTATAATGAATAATAAAATGCTTCAAAACATCCAAAATGAGCCTTTATCTCCCTTAATTACATCCATTGATATTGGTAATACATCTACAACTATCAATTATGATGGGACTAAAGACCCTACATCATTTCTCAAATCCTTTAGTAATCTTTATAAAGAATGGATCCAAACTAATAATTTCACCATAACTAAACTTATATTTGAAACCTTCATTGGTGATGTATTGAAATGGTAAAACCAATTTACCCAACATTACATTTGGAAACTTGAGGATTTAATCAATCCTTTAGTTAAATAATTTCAACATAATGATCTTCCCAAAACTTGCCTTAGCCACTTCATCAATGCTAAACAATCTCCCACTGAATCAACTCATGATTTTATCAAATGATGGAAATATTAGACCCATAAATCTAACCATAACATGACTAATGATAATTTGTTCAAAATCTATATAACTAGTTTAACTCCTCTTCAATATAAGGTTTAAAATTTTACTCCTCAAACACTTAATAAAGATATTGACCAAGCTAAATGCCAATACTTGCTCATGATGCAATTTGAACTTACTACCAAATTATTTAAAGGACATTGTCAAAATTCTACTAATGCCATCATCAATAATACTCTTCAAACCAAACCAGGAGTTTCCAAAGTTGACACTCCCCCATATTTTCACTTACCACTAACTCTATAGTAAATTAAATAATTATTACTACCCTCTAAACCCTTTATTTATCCTAATAATCCACCTAAACGGTATGACCCTAATCAATTTTTTTGGTTCCATGCTGACATTAGTCATTACCATGTAACTTGTAAAGGGCTTACTAGATTTATTGTTTCTTACATTCTTGGTGATTCCTTTGATCATGAAGCCATGATCCAACTTCATCATCAAGTTTACAATATCTCTTTTCAAAAATGACAAGCTTCCAAATCCTCTTCTTCTAATAACAAAAAATCTTTTTCCATAACTAATAATCAGCAAACTACCAAAGATGTTTGTACCATTGATGTTGACTATGAATAATATTACAAAAATTCTCAATATTTTAACATATCTAAGGTCAATTATCATCACAAACTAGCTCACCAAGATCCTATCATAAAACCCAATAAACCATTTTTATAGGAGTAACTTCTCAAAGATACTACAACCACCCATTTAGCTTCAAAATCCCATAAAAAACCACCTCCTTCTTCCAAACCCCAACAGATTTCATTCCTTCAAAATCTACCTTACCTTATAAACCTCACACTGGTTCTTCATATAAATCCCATTGGAACTTTCTCAAAGAACTTAACTCCATGCCTTGTAAGACTCTACTTATGGAGTTAGTTCATAATTCTCCTTATCATCACAAGTTACTATAGAGTAATTTCCTACTCTACGTCGTATTCAATTATTTTTAGTCGAGCACTGCAATTTTGGTTCTTCAGGTGAAGTGGCAAAATTTTGAAGCAGAGGGTTGGTTCATTTTGCCTAAGTGTTGAGATGCAGTGGAAACTTGCAAGTGTCACCCTCTGAGTAGGTCTTTTTCCCCTTCTTGTTTCCTTCATCTCATTTTTGCCTGAGTATTAGATCAAGCAGATGCTGCCAAGTGTCACTTTTTGGGAGACAAAGTCGACAGTTGGCGTTCCCCCGAGTCCCCTTTTTTTAACCTTTGAGAACTACAGACCGTGCCACATACCCAGTAGTAGTTAAGTGGAATGCACCACATGTCAGCATTCATGTCTCATATCGATGTCCACACTTCATTCAAAGAATTTCAACATAAAGCAGCAGAGAAGGTAGAAAGTGCCAAGTGGTAGTTACAGAGGCCCTAAAATACCTTTTTGGAGAAAAATTGCAAGCCACCATGTGTCGTCATCTGGGAGACTTTGGTCCAATGATTTCATTCAATGCATAAAGGCATCCTTTCATTTTGCTTAAGTGCTAAGAGTAGCGGAGGCTGCCAAGTGTCACTCTCCAGTCCCTTTCTTCCCTATCCCCAAAAGGCAACAGAAAGTGCCATGTACCTTTAGATGAAGAAGCAAAATATGCCACGTATCTTCCCAAGAGCAGAAAATCTTTCCACATGTCAACATCTGAGGGATCATCCTTGAGTTTCATTGCTGAATAAAGGTTGTGGTGGGCCTTGGGTGTTACTTCAAAATCCACAGAAGTTGCCAAGTGTCGCCATCTATAAGAGCCTATTATGAGTCCCAAATAAATCTATAGCATATCCAAGGAAAGGGAGAGGGTCACGTGTCGTTGATGAACCCAATGGAGAGTGCCAAATGTCATTTTTCAATGCCTAAAGGAGTGTTTTTCATAAATTGGCTAAGGGTCCTCTCCCATTACAAATAGAATAGAGTTCCCGTCTACCTATTATAGTAAAAATGGAGGGAAATTCGATGAGATTTAATTCAAGTAGATAGAGTAGTGCACCAGGTAGTTTTTTTGGGGCTTGCAAGCATTAAAGATGCCATTTGTTTATCTCTTAATAGCGTAGGTAGAATAGATAGTTGAGCGGCCCAGTAGGTGATGAATTTTTGAAATTTAGGCGTGAAGAGAGGAACTAGTTAGGAATCACCATGTCACAGTTAAGGGCAGCCATTCTTCTCTAGCATGGCTTTTCAAAGCATTGAATGCACCAAAGTTCAAATTATTATTTTTTATTTACGTATCTGGGGCTATAAAAGAAGAAGAATTGTAAAATCTAGAGAGGGGGGAATACTCATAGTTTTAGACTATCTAAAGTTTGTGGCCAATAATATCATTTTCTCTTGTCTCAATTTTCTTGAGTTGTAAAGTTTATGTAATCATGCATGTTTCTATGCCCCTTATGTGGTTGAATAAATTGAGGAAATTTGAGCTCCATGCCTTTGTTGATGTTATCTGTGTTGTTTGCAATGTAGTCTATACTATAGATTTTCTAGTGCGGTGATTGGAAATGTCATTTGCTTTTGTCTCATTTTCTTGAATCTAAAGATTTACATGACTGTGCGTGACTTCTGTGCCTTCTATGTGATTGGAATATTCTATTAAGAAGATTGAACACTATGACTTTGTTGACAATTCTTGTATCTCAGCAAAAAACTCCCCTATTATGAGCCTTTATTTCTATTATTCCAATCTTTTACATTGATCATGCACTTGTCTGCTCTTAAATGTAATAGAATCACATAATAGTTTCACTATGATTAGGTTAGGATTAGGATTACTCTCAGGCACATCACCATAGTTAGGTTTCAATTCCTACATTTTGTGTTTTTGTTTAGTCTCCTATCCCTTTTCCCCAACACCCAATACAAAAGAAGAGACCAACTTCTTTAAAATCTGGAGGTTGTTTTCAAGCCGCATTGTCCCACAACTTGAAACTTCCCATTGTTGTTGATTAAGATCTAGCACAATTTTAAGATGTCAACAGTTACTTATGCAACGATTATAATAAATTGAATATCCATCTTTTATAGATGAATAAACACCCCTTATGGAGCCTCAACCTACCAACATGCATTCCATTGAATCTATTTTTCCTTCTTCTAAACCATATATTGAATTTATTGAAGAGGATATGATTAATTATGAGATCCTTTTTCATGCTGATGATACACCACTATTCATTAAAATATCCATTAATACTACCCTTATTCAAAAAAGTTTTAGTTAAAAAAGGGTCTACTATTAATGTGACATCTTTGTGGCTCATCCAATAACTTGGATATAATAAGTATCATCTCAAGCAAACCTAAATACCTATCATGGATTTGATAAAACTAATCAAAATCCACTTGGTTATATTTAGGTTCTCATAACAATCAGATTTAAGACCATTCAAACTAAATTTATGGTCCTTGATTTTCCTTTATCTTATAACATACTCCTTGATCACCCTTAGACTCATAGAATGAGGGTGGTCACTCTTCTAGTAGCCAATGCATTAAATTCCTACACAATGGTAAATGGTATAACCATGAAGCTGACCCAACCCTTAGAGTATTCAAATTCCTAATCCAAGACCTCAATATTATATTCCTATCATCCCTACCATAAATTATTCTCCCTTAGTTGAGTTTATCAACATCAATCTAGACTTATAGGTCACTCTTGCTAATTCAAATGATGATGAACCTAATGACTCACAACATACTTGAAACACTACTAAGCTACCTCCTAATATCTTAGAGTGGCTTCCTCCATATTTATTATTTGTGATCACACTATTCCTTTAACTGATGAGAGCACCAATTTTCCCCCTCCATGTAATGCTCATGAACCTTCTTACCTAGAAGATACCTTCACTTATAATGACTATAGAGTGGACAAATTATTACAAGATCATCTAATCATGTCTCCACGTAAGTTTAGTAATATTGGAATTTCACCTTCCAAAACTCCCCTTGAATCTCAAACATGTACCATTTTTCCAACCTATGAAGATAACTGCATCATGTCCCAAGCTCAATCTCAAGACTTGGATGTTCAACAATATTAGAAAACCCTAGCTCAAATACATGCTTTTAATTGGGATGTTCACACCATTTTCATGGATTCTAAATTATATCTTAAAGGTCATGTGCCTCTTATTAATTCTCCACTTCTTGATACTCTTTGGGTGGTAGAACACATATTACCTTCCCAACTTCTAGATATTCCTGTATCTTCTCTACTACCTATAAATCCCATCACTACACTAGATTCTTCCCTTGTAAAATAAACTAATGATATACCAATCCCATCCAATCAATCTACTCCTCCTACTCCCAAGATTACATTAGATTCCAAGGCCATAGATGTCCATCAAATACATTCTAAATATGATAACCATGATAATCACATTCTTGATCTTAAAGTAGATGTTGAGTATTATGGTCCAATTCCCACTTTTCCTAGTGATGAAGCTATTCTCAAATTACTTAATACATGAGAACCTCATATTCCTTGGCAACATCACAAACTCAAGAATTTCAAAAAAAAATACCTTGTTTTAATAACTTAATCACTAGCATCAATCCTAAATATGATCCAATTTCTTATTTACCTAACACACCATACCACTTCCAAGATGACAATGTTATGATTATTGAAGAAACTAATCACATTGAATATGGTACTCGATCATTCCCTAGACCTATTACCATTTCCCATGAACTTTCACATGATGAACATGATAAATTTAGTTTATTTTTTGATAAATATCATGAGATATTCACCTAGTCCTACAAGGACATGCCTAGTATTGACCATGGCATTATGGTGCACAAAATCATCACTTATCTCGATGCCAAACCTATGATTCAAAATTAATAAAAATTTCCACCTTATGTCACAAATAAATTATCAAACTTATTGACGCTAAGTTTATCAAACTAGTGGATTATTCTGAATGGGTTTATAACATAGTTCCTATTCAAAAAAAAGTCACCATGGTTATTCACATTTGCATCAATTTTTGTAATCTTAATCTTGCTTATCCCAAGGATAATTTTCCTCTACCTTCAATATATTCCACTATAAATTCCATAGTTTGTTTTGAAATGTTATCTATTATGGATGGTTTCTCAGGCTATAATAAAATTCACTTTGCCCCCAAGGACCAACATAAGATAACTTTTAGCATAGAATGGGGCACCCATTTCTATGTTAAAATTCCCTTAAACTTAAAAATGTTGGATCTACTTATCAATAGGAAATGAATAATATCTTTCATGATCTTATCCATAAAATTTTAGAAACCTATGTGGATAACTTGATTACTAAGTCTAAATGTCACAAGACTCATCTTTTTGATCTTACCATCATCTTCAACCATCTTCTTAAATAAAAAGTTAGACTAAATCCTTACAAATGTGTCTTCAATGTCACATTTGGTAAACTATTAGGATTCTTAGTCTCTCTCTACAACATCAATGTTAACCCTACCAAGATTAATTCTATTATCAATATGCCCATCCCTCAATCCATTTTAGACATTTGCACTTATCTTAGTAAACTTAGGGAAATTTAATGATTAATCACCAAAATAGCTTACTATATACACTCTATCAATTTTCTTATTAAGAAAGATAATGCTTTAGAATAGATGGAACATTGTTAAAAAGCATTTGATAATATGAAATAATCATTATTTCACCCACCCACTCTTCATCCTCTTTCAAATGATCGACCTTTGATCCTATATAACTCTTCCACACCCATATTAATTGGGTCAATGTTTTCCCAAAAAGGTGATATTAGAAGAGAGTATGCCATCTACTACATCAGTTGAGGCCTCATTGATTATGACAAATATTACACAAAAGTTGAACATGATTACCTCACCATATATTTTGCAACTAAAAAACTTTAACATTATATGATTTATCAGACCACTTATGCTATCATTCATTTCGATCCCCTTCATCACTTATTCTCCAAATCCTTCTTTCTTGGAGATAGAATTATCAAGTGGATGGTCCTTCTCATGGAATCTAATCTCTAAATTATTCCTTAAAAAGCTGTCAAAGGATAAATCATCACTGATCAACTTACTACTGCTCTTGTACCCACTACTATTCACCTTCAATATAGCCTTCCCAATGACAATATCCTCTATATTAAAGGTCTTAACCAAGCCATATATCTTAAATATTATATACATAACTTCATTTTTGATCTTAAAGTAAGTAATCTCAATGAATTTTTTACTCTCCGCAATACTACTAAACCAAAAGTAGTTATCAAAGAACTTATTGAAATTAGTGTTGATTCACACAAGGATGTTTGAACCCTTCATTTTTATGGATCTAAATTCCTCAAGTAGCTAAAGTAGGTTGTATTATTACAAGCCCTCTTGGAAAAATCATCCCTTTAGCTTTTTTCTTAACTTTTTATGTCACTAACAACATGGTTGAGTATAAAGCTTTAATCTTAGGTATAAGGGATACTCTTAATTTAGATATCTAATAACTGCATACTTTAGGTGATTCCTAGCTCATTTTTTTCAAATTCAATGGTGATTACCAATTCAAAAGAAAGAATCTCATTTCTTATCATAAAATTTCAAGTACTCTCACCAAATATTTCATCTCTTTTGTAGACACCAAAATTACATCACACATGCTTTTACCCCTATGTCAAAACCCCTTCTAGACCAATTTTCAATAATAAAAATTAGCCTCCCTAACCCATGATTTTACCCCTCAAACATTTAATTAATTTAAAATAATTAATTAAGTTAATTAAAATCCCCCTTTTTACCACCTTACATGGCCACCTTACCCTGTGACTAATTCTCACCTAATGAGTCACCTCAGGACATGGTGTCCTCATCCTAACTACCCAAGACTTATTCTCACTTCAAAACTAAATTCCTAATCAACTACCTCCTTTTTAACCTCTTATTTTTACCATTTTCAATGGGTGCCACACTTGGCATGAAGAGAAATAGAAAGTAAGTCAAAAATAGTAATCTTGACGTATTCTAGTGCCACCGACATCGATCAACCCACGATCAACATCAGTGAGATCATTGACATAGATGATATAAGCCAAACTCCAACCTAAAGTTTAAGTCAATAAAAAAAAAAAAATCATTCTTACTTCCATTTAAGCTCTCAGCTTTCAACTTTCAACATCTTGTCTTACTATCATCTTGTGTAAGTCAATCATGATTAGGAACTTAGATCTTGAATATCAACATCATCTACTTGTTCTCTCTATTCAGACATTTAGGTATTTTAAACATTTATTATTTTATCACTTTATATCTACTATGCATTACTTTACACACTCCTGACCAAACCCCCATGAGGGAGTTACAAAGATTCCTTGCTTATTTTCCCTTGACTTGACACACCAAACCTTTGACTATAACTACCCAAACCATATTCTCTCTCTCATAAGTCCCCCCAACCTCCCAGACCTGATCAAAACCATTTCCCAAACCTATAAAAGCCTTTTGAAAGCTCCTAGGTAATTATTTCCCCTATCAACCTTAGCAACCTAACTGATATTGGTCACCTTCACTACCGACCTTGATAGTATAATCAATATCAGTCATCCCTCAACTAACATTGATGATTATGGATTCCCTAACCTTTTTAAAACCTACCTAAATAACTTCTAAAATTAAAAACAAAATACATAACCTGTACCTCATCACTCTCTATTGTACTTAGGTTATGAATAATGATAATATTATCTCTCTTTCACTCTCTCTTTACCTCTATTTTAGTTATTTATTACTCTTTTGACTCTCAAAAGTGGACTGTCATCTCTAAGGAAGTTTCAAACTTCTTAGAAGAAGCATGTAGTTTGGTAACCCACTCATTTATCTACTAACAAACATCTTATGGTAGTGATTTCTTACTTTCAAGTAGTCCTCCCCAGCCAAAGAGGAGTGCTCACAATGTCTAGATACAATGTGAAAACCAATCTTGGTTCATTCTAATCACTTATCCCTATCATTATTTTCTATTTTCCTTTAGACTTGAAATAGACAAAATTTAACAAAACATTTATGGCACACCCAATGGGACCCTGTAGTTTTCCTTGGGTTCATTTCATGTTTTAAGCATTCATATAGGTGAATTATAGTGAAAACTTCATTTCTTTGACTTTCTCCTTCTCTTCTCTCTTAAAACAAAAAAAATAACATTTTATTTTCAGTTTAAAAGCATTAAACTAAAAGTTTCTTTCTTTTCTCTTTACCTTTAAAAACAAATTATCATTTTTTTAAAGTTAAAAAGAATCTCTTCTTTACTTATTCTTGCATGCATATTAGGATAGTAAATTTCATTCTCTATTCCTATTTCATCTTTGTTTGCATTCAAATCTAACATTTCAGATTTGGGTTTAAAACTTACTACATTTCATTATTTGCATACTACATATTAGCTCACCTAGTTAATTACAAGCATTTTAAATAAATTGTAGTACACCTATGTTACACAACCAAATCACATTCACACAAACAAACATGTAAACTCACCTAAGAAAAGGCCCATCAATATTTCATCCCCTGGGGGATCACTTTACCCTACCCAGCTATCCTACTTGGATTTAACCACCAAGGGGAGAACCCACTCCATTCTCTAGTAGAGTATAAACTTTAGACATAAGGTATTTTTTGGCTAAGTAGCCTGGCTTAGCTCTAGGTCTATGAAGTGTAGAGAGCAAGATCCTATAACAAGCCACATACCTGGTCTAACATAGATTTCCTCTTGAGCACTAAAACTAACTTGAAACTATCTCTAGATTGCTTTCTAGTACCTTTGATAACCAAATTCTCTTTTCACAATTTGATTAAGGCATAAGCCAACATGAGACTAAAAATTAATCTCTAGGAATTAATAGTTGCTAGCTATATGTTATTTTTCTTCTTTTCTTTTGCCTTCTATATTTTGGAGTTGGTAAGGATGTTTTCCAATTGATTCACAAAATTAATACTATTTCTAATACTTAGTTTGTATAACTTATTATGTCAAGTTTCCTAAGTATTCTTCCTTCTTACATAGAACTCTTGCATCCACTATTTTACCTAGTTTCAACTTCTAGTTTTTAAAACATTGGATTTTCCATCTCCAAAAATATCATAGTGATCGACATTGATTAACTCTAATAACATTGATAGATTTTGCCTACCAACATTGGTTACTCCATCAACATCGATAAACTTTTCCTATTGACTTGGTCAAGAAACCAACATCGGTGACTATGTAATTTTCATCTACTCAATACAACAAGCTAAAATAACCCACTTACCTACACTCAAACTTGTTTTTTCCCTATTCTATCACTAATACAGGGTAGTAAGACTATTTATACTTCCTCTTGCATGGTATTGACATGAGCTCAAGCCAAATTTTTTGCTAATTACACAAGCTAACAACCACTTCCACCTTCTCCTTTCAATTTTTATTCTATCATGGAGCATAATTTAGATATAGAGCATAATCCTAGCCCTAAAAAAATTCCCATTGTGCTTGAGGGAGATCAATATTTTGCTAAATTTCTTGATCACAATGTGGCAACCCTTCAACATTACCTTGCTATGAGCTGAACCCATAATTATTTAAGTGACCCAATCTATGGTATGCCAACCTTTCTAATGGAGACAAATTTAGTTTCCGTTGACTCCACTATTTTCCCCATGGTTATCCAAACCATCACTTCAATGAGTAACCCAACTATAAACAATGTCCAAATTTTAGCATCACCAACTGCCCAATCCCACCTAAACACTAGTGTGACTTCCCTACTTTCATAACCACAACTAGTTCTATCAAGTCTTACCCCATTTCAAAATTTAGTGGTACCTATTCCATCTAACCTCATGCCTATAATTACTTGAGTTATGACTCACCTTCATCTAGTCTAACCATGCCAATAATCCAACCTACAATAATAACAACTAACCAAAGCAGAGTCTCTAACCCAATAAGACAAGCCCCTTTTCTTTTCACACCCCAACCTATGACTCATTATCCTTATGTTGCCCCAACACAACCTTATAAAGCTATGCCATATGCTTCCTCTACTTCCTATCAAGTTCCCTATAATTTAAGAAGTATCCCCCAAACTAATCCCCCTCCAGACCTTATTAAGATGCTGATGGACAAGATGTCTAATCTAGAGACATCTATTTTTGGTTCAAAAAATGTGTTATCTTATAATTAGATATGAAATGAACCCATCCATCCTTCTATGCTTATTCACCCTTATCCAAGCCAATGGTAACTCCCTAAATTTACTTATTTTTAGAGTAAAGATGACCCATAGTAACACTTATGAGCATTTAGACATGATTTTTATTTAATAGGGCATGATGATGTGTTACTAATTCACACTTTCCCTATGTCTCTTTCAAGTGCTACCTTGGATTTTTATAGCTCTATACCTTAGCACTCCTTTTTTTCATTTACACAACTCACACAAATATTCTTGGACCATTTCTCTATTAGCATTTCTAAAAATATTTATATAACAGATGTTTACTCTATCAGACAATTTGATGATGATTCTATTGTATATTTTGTCACTCACTGGAGAAGCTTGATCAATAAACTCTCCTTCTCTTTACCCCAACATAAGATTATTGAGATCTTCTCAAGGGCATGTCCTAAGCACATCTCATCCACACTTTAGGTTCAAACTTTTCACACATTTGATGAGGCCTTTACAATGGCACAAAAACTCAAGGTTCACACTATAGATGAAGGCAAAGTCAAGTTACACAATAAGAATCCAAATTTCAAATCAAATGACTCCTCTTCTAAAACTTCTCATTATAAAAAAAAATCTAAAGGTTCCATTAACATAGTGGTCATTAAGTCAGCTTCTTCCACAACCACAAACCAATCAAATTCCTTGACTTCCCAAAATCTGACTAAGAAATTCCAACAATGGTATGAACAAAGACAATACACTCACATTAGGGAGTCATAGACATCCATTTTGGAGAAATTATTGAAACAAGGTGTCATAACCCTTCCCCAGATCAAACCTCCTATATAGGTTAACCCCTCCTATCTTATTCTAACTTGGTATAAGGAAGATGAGTTTTGTGGTTACCATTGAGTTAAAGGCTATAATCTTAATAACTATAAGACATTAAAGAACATTGTTCAAGATATGATTGATAGGGGTGATCTCATCTTGGATAATCCTAATGCACCCCCTAATAAAAATATGGATGTGTTCAAACACCCTTTTCCTAACCATTCACTAAATTAAAATATTTTTTAGAACATAACTAATTCATGTGATCAAAATATCCATATGGTTAATATGGTCTTTCCTTTACCTCTAGTTCAACCTTCTCCTCAACAAGAGACATCCATTTCATCAAATCCTCCCCCACATTTAGTGGTATTTGTTTTGCCCATTATTCCTCTTCAGGTAGAACCTATTTCACCTATTCTACTCCCTTGTGAGGAATAACCTCCTTTACCAATTCTTTTTCTACCTAAGGAGCCTATAATGCCAATTCCTTTTGCACCAACATTACCTATCCTCTTACCACTTGAAGACCACACCATACCCATTCTTCAACCACATGCTGAAGGGAACATCATTCTTGTATTATGTGCTCTTGAAGAACCTTATTTTCCTACCTCTCCTCTACCTATAGAGAGTAGTACCCCATCCACTCCACCTTTGCACTTAGAGGAGTTAGTATTATCTACTCCCATAGTGGATAAGAGACCTATTTTGCATACTTCAATTGTACCACTCTTACCCCTTCTTTTACCTATGGAGGATCATACTTTACCTATACCTTACCCACATGTTGAGGGAGCCATAATACCTATGCTATACCCTCTTAAGGAACCTTATTCACCTACTTCTCCTACAACCATGGATAACCGTGTCTCTTCTCCTGTCTCTGTCAAAGAGGAACCCATTATGGTTCTTTCTCATCTTTGGATTGAAGTAGTAGAAACCAACAATTTACGTCTTTCCCAAACATCTCAGCCTTATAAAGACACAACCATAAGGCCTACGTTAACTTCATCTAAACCCTTCTCACATTTGGTGAAAAGTCTAGAATTTCTTGACTCCACAAAGCTAGATCATGTGGCATTTTAGGGCTGGCTTAAATTTTTTTATCCAACACAATGAATGTCAAACTTTACCACCAACCCTCTCACTAACCTTTACCCCAAGGTATTTGACAAAGCTATATCTTCTTCACTAAAAGAACCTAAATTTTAGCCATATATGTCATAACCCTCACCCTCATAGGAATCTGCCACATTAAAGTAGATCATGCCCTTAGGTGTATGCCCTATCTCTACCATAGGTGAAATTAGATTTAACTCCTCAACCATAAGTTAGAATTTAATGGCCTAAATTATAGAAAAATGTTAAGCTTCCTAGATCTCACCGATCCCTTATTTAAACCTTAACTTTACTATCTATTTTTGGAGCACACCCATATACTATAGTTGGAATATTGTTGACCCAAGCAAAACACAAGGTTAAGTTACCTCGAAAGTGATATAAAAACATGTAACTATGCCATCACCAAATAAATCACCACATAAAATTAACTTTTCAATACTAAAACATAAGAAGCTATCCACTCCTACTAGCATAACAAGTGCAAGCCCACTTGTACGCTCTTAGAGATTTTTCCTACATTAGTCATTGCAATATTTAATATTAAATCTTCCTCCCATTAAGCCTTATAGTCCTCTTGGAATGAATCCATCTTGGTTTAATGATACACAAGTGTGTTTATATCATTATTCACTTAGACATGATATTAAAAGTTGTAGGGACCTCACAATAATCATTTGGCAACACTTTGATGGAAACAATTTCTTTGATGATACTCCTGTTAACCTTCCTATTATTCCACCTTTGGCATCCATAGTGCCTCATACTATTCCACCTAAATTCAAACCCAAAGATAGGTTGTAACCCTTTTATCATCTCCTTCACTTACATTTTATATCAACATAATTAATGTGGCCACATGATCATAAAACCAAATATAAAGCTAAGGAAAAGGTTGCTGCTCTCTAGGCTCATCCCTTCACCAAAGACACTCCTAATCCTAATATTTCCATCTTGGGCATTCCTAAAACAACATATTTATACATTATTCAAATCTCAATGGTGAAATAGCTTCACCAAACTCCTATGAAAATGTCTTTGTATGAGTTAATCCCAATCTCATCCCAACACTGCCAAGATTTGATTAGTGCCTTGTAAGTGATTGAGGTATAATCAGATGATCCATGACCTCTTGTATCTTTAGTCAGCTCCCTTAATTACATCTCCCTGATTTCTTTTAGTGATTCATAAATTCCACTTCAACACCCTAAATATCATGATTCTACCCTTTTTATTATTACATATATTGATCAAACTCATGTCAAGAGAGTTATGATTGATGGGGAGATAGTATTAATATTATTTCCACCCATGCTTACAAATAGATATCCCTTCCTGATAATTTCATGTCTCAAACTGACGTATTACTCCACTTATTTAATGATACCATAGCTATTATGATGGACACTATTTTCTTACATATCCATGTAGGTCCTTGCACTATTCTTGAGCTCTTCTATGTTGTGGAAGGAGATTTAAAATATAACATACTACTTGTATGACCTTGGATATGTGCTATGGCATGTGTACCCTCAACTTTGCACTGCTATGTCAAGTTTGAACATGATGGACAAGTACATGTTATACCTATTGACTCAACTCTATTTAAAACATGCAACATGACTTATAATCCCAATGATGTTCTCATTCCATTTAAAACATCATCTTCCCCACATAATTTTTTTGAAGCTTACACAAGCTCCACTCCTCCAGTTACACAGATACTAATGACACAAATTCCTGACAAGGATCCCATGGAGGAGAATTTTCAATGTTTGTCACTTGGTGAATATTATTTGTTGATGCTAGACATGTTCTATATTATACAAAGGTATGTAAGGCTTCACATGCACCCAAATTATGATCCCTACATTAGGATGGTCATCCTTTATGGGACCCCTAACCTTTGAACTAATTTCACATATGGGGGAATTAATTAGGCTCTTGCTATCAACAATCCATCTTCTTCACCACAACCATTTACCTGTAACTTCTCTTTCCTAAGTAACCCTAGATTCACTCACACCTATATCTTTTAGTGTGCCTAGAAAGGATTTGATTTGGGTCAATATGAAAAAGGTGTCCATATACCTATTGAACATCCCACTAGCCAAACCATTAAAAATGCTAAAAAAAGACATGGAGTGGGATATGACAAACCAACTAATCTCACTAAAACTTCCCATAAACCAATTGTTGAAAAACTAGTCTCTCCTTCTCCACCTTCTTCTCCTCCATCACCTACCAAATCAAAGGTATCTATACCTCCTAATTTTTTTTCAATAAATGCCATCTGTTTGGGGCCTCTCACCTATTACTAGGGTAAGGAAATAAGGTCCCTTCCTCTCGTTCACCCTAAAATAATTGATGAAGATTCTACCATTATTAACACTATCCAATTTCAAGATAATGACATAATTCTCACATAAATGGGTGTAAATGATTCCAATATCCATTGATCACTCCCATCTAAAACATAAGCTATGTTAAATGAATTAGCCATTCACATCAATCTACCTTCTCATAATAACCTTCACATCCTCAAGATTGGCCAATCTTTGGATTCCTTTGAACAAGCTGATTATGCCACCTTTCTTAATAACCATAGAAAATCCTTCACTTGGTATTATAATGACATGCATGGTATTGACCCCTCTATCATCACCCATAACATTGTCACCAATCAAGATGCTAAACTTGTTAAGCAAAAGTTTTGAAAAATGCATCTTCATATTGATCTCCTTGTCAAAGAAGAGCTCCAATGCCTCCTTTCTATTAACTTTATCCAACCCATCAACTACCCACAATGGATTTTCAATATTTTTCTTATCACAAAAGCATCTAGGGAAATCTACATTTATATCGACTATCATGATTTAAACCTTGCTTGTCTAAAAGATGACTTCCCATTGCCAAGTATTGACCAATTTATTAATCTAATAGCTGAACATGAGATGCTATCACTTATGGATGGGTTATCTAGATATAATCAAATCTTTTTCACTCTTGAGGATCAACATAAGATAACTTTCATTACCCCATAGGGAACCTTATGATATCAAGTCATGCCTTTTGGCCTGAAGAACACTGGTGTGACCTACCAATGGGCTATGACCTAAATATTTCACGATCTCCTACACAAAATCATGGAAGATTATGTGGATGAATTACTTGGAAAGTCTAAACTTCATCAAGACCACTTGAAAATTCTCAAAACCATATTTCCTCATCTCCTCCAATATAACATTTGAATAAACACAAAGAAATGTGTCTTTAGAGTTATTTCTAGTAAACTTTTAAGGTTTATCATTTCTCTTTGTGGTATTGAAGTTGATCTTGATAAGGTTAGAGTAATCTTAGAGATACCTCCACCTACTAATATCAAATAAATCTATAGCTTGCAAGTCAAACTTTCATCATTCTACCAATTTATCTCCCACTTGTCAGATCATTGCCAACCCTTTCACTATTTCCTTAAAAATGATGTCTCCTTCCATTAGAATATATATTTCCAAGAATATTTTGATGTACTTAAATAGTATCTCCTTTCCCAACTAGTTCTTATTCCTCCTAAGGAAAATTAGCCTTTCTACCTATACATCTCCACAATAGACCATTCTCTAGGTGATATGATTGCACATCAAGATGATCAACATTAAGAACAAATAATTTACTACATAAGCCACACACTTATTGATTATGAGACTTGATATATCCATACTGAAAAAGTTTTCCTCACATTGGTCTTTTCCACCTCCAAGATTCACCATTATATCCTAAATCACAAAACCTATGTGGTCACCCATACTAATCCCCTCAAATACATGAATTCCAAGCCATATCATAGCCAATGTTTAGCTTAGTGGCTCATGTTTCTTGCTAAATTTAACTTAGAATTCATTCAATAAAAGTCTATTAAGGGGCAAACAATCATTGACCAGTTAGCTACTACCCCTTTACCTGACAATCAACCTTCAAACCTTAAATTCCTTGATGAATCCATCGTAATGCTTTCCATTGATGAAATATCCTATCAAATGATGATGTTATTTAATGGATCTAAATGTCAATATGGTGGGGTTACGGGGGTCATTATTATTCCTATAGATGGTGAAACTATGCCTTTGTCATTTAAACTAGATTTTGAATGCACTAAGAATATGGCCGAACATGAGGCTTTGATCTTAGGACTTCAAACAACTCTCTTCTTGGGTATCAAATCCATAACCTTTTTTTATGATTCTTAGCTAGTGGCTAACTAGTTTAATGGTTCCTACCTATGAAAAAATGAAATTCTATGATGGTATAAACATCATGTAGATATGCTATTGGGATCATTGGACTCTTATCTCTTACAAACTATTCCTAGATATACAAATAAGTTTGTTGACATGATGGCTTCACTTACTTCACACATACCCTATTCATCCTCTTCCACAAGAATCTATGTCACTGGGCATCACTTAACATTAACCTCCTATGTATCAACTAGCATCCTCTTTATCAGAAATGCAACATCCAACCCACATGACTTATAGTACAAGCAACTCATAGATTATCTTTCCCTCTCTCTTACCCCTTTTGATCTCTCCAATAATAGGAGACTTGCCTTCATAAAACATGCCACTCATTACAATATGCTAAGGGGACTTTTCCATAAGTGAGGTTTTGATGGTATTCTTCTTTGTTTCCTCACTAGTATTGATACTCCCTTTTTTATTAAGGAAGTTCATGATAAGATTTTTGGTTAGCATTTTAATGGTCACGCAGTTGCCAAGCATATCCTTTGACTTAGATATTATTGGCCCACACTTCATCAATAATATTTTGATCATGTTTAATATTTCATCAAGTTTCAACAACATGCTAACCTCGTTCACATTCTAAGTCATGCTTTACAAGTCACCAAAGACTTTTGGCCCTTCTCCTAATGGGGCTTAGATCTAATCAGGGAGATTAACCCTCATTCATCCCTCCATCATCATTCTATAATTACTACCATTGAAGACTTCACCAAGTGGGTTGAGGCCATCTCTCTCATCTCCACTAAAGCTAACAAAATTGTTGACTTCATCAACCATCACATCATCTGTAGTTTTTGTGTCCCTCATAAAATTATAATAGATAATGATAAATCTTTCAAAAACAAGACTATTCAAAGTATTTATGATACATTTAGAATCAAATTAAGCTTCTCATCACCATATTATCCATAAGTAAATGTATAGGTAGAAGCTTATAACAAAACATTGACCAAAATTCTCATGAAGGTAGTTAATGATACGGTCAAGGATTGACACACACATTCCTTTTTCTTTAGGGGATTATCACATTAACATTCAAACCCCTATAGGTTCTACACCTTTTTCTTTGGTATATGGGATGGAGGTTGTTTTTCCTCTTGAAGTCTAGATTCCATCTCTTTGTGTTTATCTACAAGACATACTTACTAATGATGACTTTTGCCAAGAACATTTGGATCAACTTGAATTACTTGATGAACATCATCTCATATCCCTCAACCACCTCTAGATCTATCAAGAATGTATCAAACACACTTATAACAAAAACCTCAAAGAGTGATATTTCAATATAGGAGATCTTGTCTTAAAAGAAAATTAACATGTGATGAACATGGATAAAAGAAAATGGGGTAAGTTTTCTCCTAATTGGCTTGGACCTTATATCATAACTCATAAGTATGGCTCATGAACTTATCCCTTATCTTCTCTTGAAGGAAGGATAGAACTCAAGCCCTTAAATGCCTTACATCTATAACCATTATTTTGTTAAACAAGCATCACTTTACCTCATGTTTAACTTGAGCTCATCCCTTGAGAATCCCTATTACATTCATTTCCCATCCTCTTTACCCTTACTCTTATACACTTAGTTATGCAGTGGTATGGTTTGGCCCCCAAAGTGGAAAACTCTTAAACCTCTATAGCCTCATCCATGACTAAAAGTAAAAAAAAAGGGATATGTGAAAAATTATACATTCTCAAGTCATACTTATCAATGTAGACTACTGCATTGAAGGACAACTATGTAACTTTCCTTTGCTACTATTAATAGAATACTCCCTTAAAGGATAACTATTAAAACTTAAAAATAAATGCTTAGACCACTATCTTCAAGGATGGCTAAGCCAAGCTTTGTTCTCAAATATAAATACAAATAAAAAAGGCTTCTATATTGATTATCTTTATATGACCTTAACATATACAAAATCCCATTGTAGGCTTCTCACATTGATCAGCATACAAAAAAAAGAGAATCTTTAAGTCATGAAATTGCCTATAGTAGCTCTCAGATGACCCACAATAGGGGCATATCATTCTTACTTCATAGGTTATGCTACTAAAAAATTTTACCCTTTTTTTCGTCATACTCTTTCAAGGGACTATGAAGCTCACTTAATATAAGGTAAACATGACGATTTCTAATAAACATAATGGTTCAAAGATATAAGGCATGACAAAGGCTCATTTTATTGAGCCTATTTATGTTCTAATTATGATCTTTACTAGTGCTTGAGCATTCTACCTCTTTATTTTCCCATCCATATCACATGTTGATCTCTATATTGAGATGAATAACAATGTCATACCAACACTATCAAAGCCTACTCAATTTATTTTATGCATACACCATCAAAAATATGGAAAAATGTTGAAATAAACTAACATAACCAATTTATTCATTTTAAGCATACACCATCACAAAATATGGAAAAATGCTAAGATGAAACTAATAAGCCAACTATGCATATACCATCACATATATGGGAAAGGCTATTGTAACTCAACTAACATGATCAACATTAACATCAAAATTAACATAGCATAAAATAATCATCATCTATATCATCATCATTTATCACAATACATACATCTCAAAATCACAATAAATGAACATCTCATATATATATATATATATCTGTGTGTGTACTTAGAATACATGTCCATAACTACATCATCATAATATCTTCTCTCTCTCTCAAAATATACATCTCACATCTTCAGCTCATAGGCTGGTATACATATAACTTATATAGCTAAAAAGGCAAACTCTGACACTCAAAAATCCTTGAGGCTCTCCATAGGGTTGTGAGGAAGCAGTGTCATCACCAATCTCTACCCACCTATGTCTACATGAGCTAGAAGTCATGGCACATGACATAGACCTCTCCTACTCTCTAAACTCTAAATATATCTAAATCTAAAAAAACTCCCTAATGGCCCTCTTGTAATATGTAATCTCATCTAGGGTGATCATATATCTCACTAGAGACATAGTCCATGATGGTCCCATAACACCTACTAATGACCCAGCTTGTACTAGTCTTTATGGTGGAAGAGGAGTAGCCTGACCTACTACTCTAAGACTATCCCTCTCTACTATCACTAAAGTCACCTAACCCTATAAGACTTTGACTTGGCCTTATTCTATAACTTGGCCCTGTAGTGCCCTAACCTATCTCTACAATATCACCACCTACCCTTATAAGGCTAATACCCATGCTTATGCTATATCTCTATCCTACACTACTACATCACATACATATACCATTGCATCCCTCTATTTCACCAACCCCTATAAATCTAGGGGTGGTCTCCTAATCTCCATCATGGGATGTAAACCTACCCACTAATTTGTATATGCCACTATGCAACTAAGATATCCAACACCTAGCCTTCCTATTAGATCCTCAAAATTTGGACCATCTATCTCCTCGGGTAATGGCAGGGGTGCCTCTATTTCATCCCTCCTATATCGAGGGAATTTAGGTGGAATATCCTATAAAAGACCAAATTGCCTCTTGACTCATGTCACATGAACCATCTCTAACTCACCAGCTCATCCTACCTTGACCCATAATGAGCTCTATAAACCAACAAGCTGCTATGCATATCCTCTAAAAATTAGGTATGTCAAGTAGGATCTCCACAAAATATCTATAGGGATCAAGCCCTCAATCATACACCTATAATAGGTAATGTTATACACTAAACCATCCACTCGAGTCTGTGCCATGCCCTCTCTCCACCATCTAAAACCAACCCTAAAGCTAGCTAGCATCATGGTAGGTAACCACAATGGTCATGTCACCATGATGTACTCATATGCCCAATAGTGTAGTAGATGGCTGACACATAAACTGTATCTCTATCATAGTTTCAAACCCCAAAAATCTCTATATAAATATGCTAAAAAATATTAGACCCCAAATAAAAATATTCCACTACTCCACCATCTATGCAAGCACACCTATCAATGCAATTGGAAATCTATCACCATCTACATCTAGTAATGCATAAACCATGATCCTGATCATCATCAGGATGCTCAATTGATGCTACTCCTCATCAACCATATACCCACCTAACTAACTACCCTATTATTTTCTCTCTACCCTAGGCTTCACTACCTCTCTCTCTACCGTAGGATTTACTACCTCTTCTCTCTCTCCACCCTAGGCCTACCTACCTATCATGACTCATGGATAATATCCTTGATTATTAACACTATGCCCTATATTTTAAGCCCTAGACCTCTTGACCTATCTCAACCTACCTTTTTACCCATTTCCCCTAACACATCTTTGCACTATACCTTATATCTTTTTCCTAGGCTTTGGGAAAACTACATTGGCTTGAGGCCCTAAACTAGGCTATGTAGGTAGCACTCAGTTGACATGGGGTATTCTAAGGCTATCTCAACCATTAAGCTAATTGACTACTACTAGGGATCCAAACTAACCCTTTCTCTTATTTTTCTAGTTTTTCACAATCATCAATGTTAGCATTAATGATGACTTTGACACTTTGTAGGCATAGGTGTCAGCCAACATTGACAGACACTTGCCAACCTTAATGCCATGTTAGTTGATTTCGGTGGACCTCATCGATGTTGGCAACTGGTTCATCCCTAGGGCCAAATAATATAAACCTAAAATTTTAAATGTAACCTTAAAAACCTACCCCAAATTGCCCCCAACTTAGCTTAAAACTACCCTACCCTATTTCCTTCCCCTTTACTAACATTTTTTATACCCCCACCTCTAAATTAACCTAAAACAATCCAAACAACCAAACCAAATTTCATAATAACTAATAAAGACTCTTACCTCATCTTTCCATCTCTTCTTAGCTAGCATAATTGACTCTTTTGGTGGTACACCTCCCACTGGGTCCCCTCCTTAATCCACCATCTCAATTTCTCTATAAGCTTTATTTTTTCTCTCCAATCACAAATTTTTAAATGAGTTTGGTTGGCTACCAAACCCCCTTTTGTTGGGTTTGGTCAGGTACTGATGATAACATTCTTGAATTAATCCACCAATATTGGTGCTTACACCTACTGACATTGACAACATTACCCTAATGTGCTGATGTTAGCACTATTTATTACTAATATCAACAATGTCACCGATGTTGGCACCATTACAATAATGTTTTCCTCAATAAAGTAACCCTAACTTAATATACTTTACCCATACTCTAGGGCAATTAGATATCATATATATCTCCCCAACCATGAAAAATTCCATTAGATATCACTTAAATCTTTACCCATAATGACTTTGCTTGGAGATTATGAATATCTCCTCACTCATTGACCCTTTTACACCAACCTTTCATTGCTTGTCTTGAGCACTTAAACTATTCTACTATAGTTGTCTATTATGAAAATGCATGTATATTAGGTATTTTGGATGGTAACCAAGCTCATCCTATCACCTTCAACCCTTTTATATTTCCTAAGGGCATTTCTTACCTCAGATACCTATGACACATCAACCATTGGAGGTATAACTTTAACTGTTTTGACTTAGCAGCTATCACTTACAAGCTATGCTTCGGTTATTTCTATCCAAGTCCTCCTCAACCTTACTTATTATTTAATTTTTCAACTATATCTCATAGTAGTATATGCATATGAAGTGATACTCAATTCTTCACCACTCACCCAATTAGCTTTTTATCAAACTAGTACCTAATTCTGGTTCCTCTTCTATCAATTCCCATTTTGAGAGGGGATACTTCATCTAATACTTGGAACATCTAACTCATATTTTTATCTTAAAAACTTGTTAGTACAAATTAAAAGACAAAAAGGGCCAAATGTAGACACCAAAATTATGTTACACACATGTGTAACTCCTTGTGTCAAAACCCCTTCTAGTCCATTTTTCAATAATAATAATTAGCCTCCCTAATCCATGCTTTTATCCCTCACACATTTAATTAATTTAAAATACTTAATTAAGTTAATTAAAATCCCCCTTTTTTTTTCCTTACCTAGCCACCTCACCCTATGACTAATTCTCTCCTAATGAGTCACCTCAAGACCTAGTCCTTTCATCTTAACTACCCAAGACTTATTATCACTTCAAAACTAAATTCCTAATCAACTACCTCCTTATTAACCTCTTATTTTTACCATTTTTTAATAGGTGCCATGATTTTCATGAAGAATAATAGAAAATATGCCAAAAATAGTAAGCTTTACCTATTTTAAGGCCACAAATTTTGGTCAACCCACAACCAACATCAGTGGGATCACTAACATTGGTGATATAATCTAAACTCCAACCTAAAGTTCAAGTCAGAAGTGTTGGTTAAATATTTTGTCGATCAGCATACTGATAAACAAAATAGGTCTGATCAGCCAAAGTTGGAAGATTAGTCATCTAAATGTGTAGTTTTACCACATCAAAATGGGATTGATCTCTCCTCTCATCAAGGGGAGGTTCCCTATAGATAAGCTATATATATATATATATTTATTTATATAGAAAATAATACTCAGGGGTAGGACAAACCATCCATCTCTCTTTTTTAGAGATGATGCATGCAGATCAAAGAAAAAACTCAAGGGAAACGACAAACATCACTCCTCTTCTTTCAAAAGTACTATTTAGCAAGCAACAAGAATACTCCAGGTAGTAACAACAAAATGTAGCAAAAGATGTAATAACCTACAAATCGAGATGCAACACAAAGTCTTCACCTAGATTGCTCAAGAGTAAGATACAAAGGACAATGAGGGCACAAATTCATCCCAAAGTTCTTTACATAGAAATGAAAAGAAAACACATTGAAGGCAATTATGGGGGCACAAAGTCTCTCCACACTTGACTCTTCAGGACACCTTCCTGACTGCTGTCACTAATTTTGCTTATTGAATTAAAGGAACAAAAAATATATTGAAGAAAAAGACATAAGAATAGTTTCCTCAACAACAAAGATATTACAGCACAAAGTCTGAAAAGTCACTTGCTTTCTTATTCCAGTAACAAAATATGATCAATAATCTGAGCTCAAAGTCTTAGTAATGCCTTACAATTTGGGTAGAGTTTCATTCTAATTGTCAAAAAAGAGATCCTTTTTAGAATAGAAGAGAGTCCCTTATATAGCCTCTTCAAGAAGGACTTGGGAACAATAATACATCATGTTTCATTGAAATTTGTTAAGGAGACAAGCTAGAATTTAGGGGCATTTACCCATTTTCTTTTCTCAATGTAGAGAAATAGGTCACACTTTCAATGTCCACTTGGCAATTTGATCCTTCATCATTCCTCCTTTTTTGGTTATTTGAATCAGGTTCACCATGGTCTTTGCTCAAAATAGTGAACCTAAGGGAAGAGACTATGGATATTGACACTTAGAGGCTCCCAAAAAGCTTTAAGAGGGACATGTGGCAATATCTACCAATTCATAGAAATAATGTTTAGTGTGGCTCGGCCCTCGACACTTGGCAGCATCTGTGAGACTTTAAGATTTAGACAAAAACCCACGTAAAAATAAATACCCATGCATTGAACTTTGGAATTGTTGAAACTTTGAAACTTTGAATGGAGACACTTGGAGGATTTTGACAAGCTTCAGTAGGGACAGGTGGCATCTTCCATTGTGATTAGGAACAAAGTGCAATGGGGCTCGATAGATGACATGTGGTGGCTTCCACTTGACTCATTCTTTTTGAGGTGCTCCTTTGAACCATTTTGATTGAACTGACTGATTCAACCAACTTTGGTTCAATGTTTCATTCCTTCCTTGAAGCTTAGTATTTTGAAAAGATGATGAACTTACCAAAGTGGTTGAGTGTCTTATTGACTTCACTGAATGGTTCAATCTGGCTGAAGTGCTTAACTCTTTTAACCCTGTTAATGATGTTGAACCTTGAAGTCATCAAAATAATTGAACTTGCTAATTTCAAGCATGTTGAGTCCATAGATTTTTGGAAAATCTTGAAAAGTGAGGAATTTGAAAGCCTAGAAGAAATTTTGAAAAGGGAAGAGGCAAATTTGGTCTTGTAGGACCAAAATGGCTCATACATTGTCCCAAAAAGAGTGACATTTTTTTGGGGCACAATAGTTGGCTCTTATTGGGGAACTTCCTTCAGATGAAAACTTGGAATAATTGAGGGGAGTAGAAACTAAAATATTCAGTGCCTTGAAGTGTGCCATTGGGCTATGGAGTCATGCTACCTAAAAATGGAAGGCATCAAAAATGAAAACAAACAAACAAAAAAAAAAAAACTATACAAATATACATATGTACAGATGAAATGATCTGATACTTCAAGAATTGAAGTATTTTAGATGCTGCTTCTTGAGAGATAGTGAAAATAGTGCGCCATCTTGGTAAACTAGCAAGAAGACATTTTGTCCCCAAAAATGGTGATGAGTGAATGGAGCTCTCCACCAGGAAACTAATTTTCTGCATCTTCCTCTTGGCCTTTTCTTCTTCTTGCTCCATGGCAAGACATGGTCTTCAAATTTAAAGTCATAACTCCTTTCTCTCCCTATGAAGAGTTCCTTTTGTTGACTTTGGAATACAGAAGTATGGTCCACCACCATAGCTTGTTATTCTACTAGTTTAGTCCAGCACATATTTTGATTGTTAGCCTCAAAATCCTGACAAACCATCAGCTCAACATCTCCTTTGGTGTGAAGGAGTTTGACCTCTTCACCCTGAGTAGTTTTCAATCTAAGCAATAGAGATCTGCATCCAATTGTGGAAGAATTTATGTCATTAGATTCTAAGATCCAAGCATCATTAGAAGTTGATCTTCTATTAGGTTTCTCTTCATTAGATATGGAAGATCCTTATTGATTTGTACTGCACCCTACTAATTTTTTGATGCCTTGTTTGGATCAAATCTTGGATTGCCATCCATAAGACTTTGATTAGCTAAGACATGAGCATCCTCTATGGTCAAGGAGTAATTACCCCTACCTGAAGGCTTAAACAAAATTTGTGTAGCAGGGGCTAACATTTGGGTGACCACAATCTTTGCCTCAAATAGGTCCACACCTAGCTCTTCACCAATGTTTAACTACTCAGGATTGGCTTGCAGGGATCCAAACTCAATGATTTGAATTTTAGATTTCTTGACATGATCAACTATGTCAAATGACTGAGATGGACTTGGAAGAGAGGATGGGAGTTCATCCTTTTGGTTTTTAGGAAGGGGAGGACTGGTATGTGAATTTGAAGTAGAAGGTGCAGAGATGTTTCATGTACTTACTTCTCTGGAAATCACTGGGTCCTATAACTAGAAAGGGAGAGGGGTTCTTTGATCAGCAATTGAAATCACTAGTTTGGGTCACTCCTCTATCTTTTCTTTATCAGCCTGCTAGGCTGACTGATTCTTGGATCGGGTGAATACTATGTTTGATCCTTTGACTGCTTCACCTTCACTCCTGAGTTCATCCTGGTAATTTAAGAAACCAATGTGGGAGTCACCAGCTAATTCTTCTTGACCTCCCTAAAGATATTAGCACCATTTTCTTGCTCAGACTCAGGTTGGAAATAGGAAACATGTTCTATTTCCAAATATCCAACTACTGAGTTGGTTGGAGGTGTTTCAAGGGCAAGGTTCCTCTGTGGGGGAGGAAGATGATTTGGTTGCCCTTGACTTTTGGTATTGTTGCCTTGATATGGCTGATTGGGGAATGTCCTTCTTGGTCTATCTCTGTATGAAGGAATAAAAGACATACCTTGTGCCACTTGCCTTTTCAAGGCCAATAATTCATTTGCCAGCTTTTGTACCATTGGGTCAGTGGTGACTGTGGGTGAGTATTCAAAAGATGAAGAGGGTTTAGCTCTATTAGGATCTCTCCTTATCTTTCCTACCAAGATAATGTCATCTTATAGCTCAGTAGCCAAGTCTTGAGTGGCCTCAAGGTCTATGTGTCTAGCCTATCTCAATAGAAAACTCACTTTAGGAAGCTGTGAGTTGACGAGGAAATACATGAGATTCTGAGGTGTTAATTGGGTGATCATGGGAATCTTGTGCCTCAGCTTGTTAAACCTAGAAATAAAGTCCCTCATAGGTTCATGGGGCTCCTTATTCATCTATGTGAGCTGGGCTAGCAAGGCATGTGCATCTTCTATAGGCTTAAACTTGGCTTCAAACTTGGCTTTGAGTGTATCCTAGTCAGTCACTAATCTAACTTGCAGATGGTAGAACCAGTCTGCAGCAACACCTTGTAGTGTCTCCATAAAAAACCTAACTACCATGTCTTCAAATTCCACCCCTATCACACCACAGGCTATGGTGAAGGCTGCAATGTGTTCATCAGGGTGGACTCTTCCATCACCAAAGAATTTGGGGAAATTCTTCCTTAAACTAAGTGGTAGCTCATGTAGGGGTGGAGTTAGATTAAGTGGGCCAAATGAGTTACCCCAAGGGCCTCAAACTACCATTATCATATTATGAACAATAGGGATAACACATTTGAGTGTAGTTACTAGATTATAAGACAAAAATGGAAAAGAAACTGGCCCTGCTTCAACTTAAAGCTTGAGGCTTCAAATTGTGCTTTCTTTCCTAGCAGCTCTAGTTTTGTAGAGCAAATAATATAATGGAGATGGATGAAAATGGTAAGGCTATAAATGGATAATGAGTAAGACCTAGATGGGAGTCGCTAGACTCTATAATGGATAAGGGAAGGAACTGCTTCAATCTAAAACTTGAGGCTTTAGACTGCATGTTCTTCCCCAGTGGAGTCACCAAAAATTGTTGGTTGAATATTTTGTCGATTAGCATACTGATAAACAAAATGTCTGATCAGCCAAAGTAGGAAGATTAGTCATCCAAATGTGTAGTTTTACCACATTAGAAGGGGACTGATCTCTCCTCTCATCAAGGGGAGGTTCCCTATAGATAAGCTATAATATATATATATATATATATATATATATATAAATATAAATAGAAAATAATACTCAGGGGTAGGACAAACCATCCATCTCTCTTTTTTTAGGGATGATGCATGTAGATCAAAGGAAAACTCAAGGGAAATGACAGACATCACTCCTCTTCTTTCAAAAGTACTATTCAGTAAGCCACAAGAATACTCCAAGTAGTAACAACAAAATGTAGCAAAAGATGTAATAACCAACAAATTGAGATGCAGCACAAAGTCTTCACCTGGATTGCTCAAGAGTAAGATACGAAGAATAATGAGGTCACAAAGTCATCCCAAATTTCTTTACATAGAAATGAAAAGAAAACAAACTAAAGGTAATTATGGGGGCACAAAGTCCCTCCACACTTGACTCTTCAGGACACCTTCCTGACTGCTGTCACTAATTCTGCTTGTTGAATTAAAGGAACAAAAAATATATTGAAGAAAAATACATAAGAATAGTTTCCTCAACAACAAAGATATTAAAACACAAAGTCTAAAAAGTCACTTGCTTTCTTATTCTAGTAACAAAATATGATCAACAATCTGAGCTCAAAGTCTCAGTAATGCCTTACAATTTGGGCAGAGTTTCATTCTAATTGTCAAAAAAGAGATCCTTTTTACAATAAAAGAGAGTCCCTTATATAGCCTCTTCAAGAAGGACTCATGAATAGTAATACATCATGTTGCATTGAAATTTGTTAAAGAGACAAGCTAGAATTTAAGGGCATTTACCCATTTTCTTTTTTCAATGCAAAGAAATAGGTCACGCTTTCAATGTCCACTTGGTGATCTGATCCTTCTTCATCATTCCTCCTTTTTTGGTTATTTGAATCAAGTTCACCATGGTCTTTGCTCGAAATAGTGAAGCTAAGGGAAGAGACTATGCATATTGACACTTAGAGGCTCCCAACAAGCTTCAATAGGGACATGTGGCAATATCCACCCATTCATAGAAATAAAGTTTAGTGTGGCTTGGCCATCGACACTTGGTAACATCTACGAGACTTTAAGATTTAGACAAAAACCCACGTAAAAATAAATACCCATGCATTGAACTTTGGAATTGTTGAAACTTTGAAACTTCGAATGGAGACACTTGGAGGATTTTGACAAGCTTCAGTAGGGACAGGTGGCATCTTCCATTGTGATTAGGAACAAAGTGCAATGGGGCTCGATAGATGACATGTGGTGGCTTCCACTTGACTCATTCTTTTTGAGGTGCTCCTTTGAACCATTTTGATTGAAATGACTGATTCAACCAACTTTGGTTCAATGTTTCATTCCTTCCTTGAAGCTTAGTCTTTTGAAAAGATGATGAACTTACCAAAGTGGTTGAGTGTCTTATTGACTTCACTGAATGGTTCAATCTGGCTGAAGTGCTTAACTCTTTTAACCCTGTTAATGATGTTGAACCTTGAAGCCATCAAAATAATTGAACTTGCTAATTTCAAGCATGTTGAGTCCATAGATTTTTGGAAAATCTTGAAAAGTGAGGAATTTGAAAGCTTAGAAGAAATTTTGAAAAGGGAAGAGGCAAATTTGGTCTTGTAGGACCAAAATGGCTCATACATTGTCCCAAAAAGAGAGACATTTTTTTGGGGGACAACAAGTAGAAATCAAGAAAATTCATTTTTACTTGCATTCAAGATCTTAGCATTCAAATTTTATCATCTTGGCATACTGTCATCTTATGTAAGTCAATCATGATTAAGAACTAAGCTCTCAAGGACCAATAATATCTACTTGTTCTCTCTATTCAAGCATTTAGGTCTTTTAAACATTTATTTTGCTATCACTTTATATCTACTATGCATTACTTTACACACTCTTGATCAAACCCACATGATGGAGTTATAAATCTTACTTGTTTATTTTTCATTGACCTAACACACCAAACCTCTAACCAAAACTACCCAAACCATATTCTCTCTCTCATAACTCCCCCTAACCTCCTAGACCTGATCAAAACAATTTCTTAGACCCAAAAAATCCTTCTACAAGATCCTAGGCAATTATTGCCCCTACTGACCTCAATAGCCTAACTAACATTGATCACCTTCACTATCAACCTCAGTAGTATAATTGATATTGATCATCCCCCAACTGATGTCGATGATTGCGAAATCCCTAACCTTTTCAAAACATACCAAAACAACTTCTAAAATTACAAACACAATACATCACCTGCACCCTATCACTCTCTACTATACTTAATTTTCAAATAATAGTAATATTATCTCTCTTTCACACTCTCTTTACCTCCCTTTTAGTTATTTATTACTCTTTTGTCTCTCAAAAGTGGACTGTCATCTCTAAAGAAGTTTCACAATTCCTATAATAAGCACATGGCTTGGTAGCCCACTCATTTATCTACTAATAGACATCTTGTGGTAGCACTTTATTACTTATAGGTAGTCCTCCTCAACCAAAGAGGAGTGCTCAAAACATCTAGACATAGTGCACAAACCAATCCAGGTTCATTCTAATCACTTATCCCTATCATTCTTTTTTTTTCCTTTAGACTTGAAATAGAAAAAATTTACTGAAGCATCTTTCACCATCAAGCTTATCCTTCAAGATCAAAATTCTATTGCTACTTCCCTGCTTCTTCAACATCTCAATTTAATCCATACCAAGTTCTTACCAATCCCATTTTTCTTATCCAAATAAGAAAATCTCCATCTTCTATTCAACTAGATGTTTCACTAATCTACCACTTCAAGGTAGTCACCATTTGACAAACCCTATTGTATAAAGACATCATTCAATTTCTAGAACATCAAACTTATCCTCCCAACCTCAACTCATGAAAAAAATCACATTCACAAACAATTTTTTAAGTATGTATTTTGATATAACATCATATATTATCATAATGTTGAAGGTGATTAAAATCATAAATTCATCATGTCTATATAGTAATCTTAACTCAGAGAAGATAGATCATACCATATACTTTTGATTTGGAAAATATTAGATAATCAAGAACATGACCAATATGGGTATCCTTTAAACCTGATTAGGGGGTCTCTTACCATAATACATTATGTTAGGGAGGGTTTCAAAGCTTTTAGTCAAGCACAATCACATAATAACACTAAGGGAGTCTTATGTTTTAATAGCTCACTAAACTAATAACAAGTAAATAAAATCTAATCTAATGCTCACCAAAGCTTATGGCATAAATTAGGGGTTAGAAATAATAAAATTAAACATGCATAAAAGATATATACTCATGTTAATGTATATGGAATCCTAATATATGGAAGATAAGTAAAAATACATATATATCTAATCTTATAAAGGAGGAACAAAGTTAGGAATACTTGCATTTTTAGATGAACCCACCGAACCTCAATATCTCCCTTGGATAAGGTGATTCATAAAAGGTTGTTGTGGTATGTAATGATGACAAGAATAAATACACTCTAGGCTACACAACCTATCAATGCAACCAAAAGACTTATCCACAAGATAAGATCCGTATCTTTAATGATAGTATGAAACCCTAAGCTTGCTCCTCAAGTAGAATGGTGGATAACCAAATGCACAATATCCCTTACTACTTATTTTCTTCTCTAAATAATTTTGTAATGAACTTGTATATATAGGAAGATTTAACCTTAAGCCATTCCAAAAGTTTTGGCTGATAGGGTTGACCCAATCAACCTAGTACAATTATGGATAAGAATTCACTAGGTCATGGGCTAGGTTAAACAAGAGTTGACCTAGACCCTAAATGAATTTTAAACAAAATAGTATAGGGTTAACCTAGTCAGCCTAGTATAGTAAACAAAATCTAAAAAGTGTATAGAGTTGATAGTATCGACCTAGTATAGTGAATAGTTTAAAAGGGGTTAAGGTTAGGAAAAGGGGGATAAAAGGTAAGAAATGATTGAGGAGTGTACAATATATAATAATAGGCTTATGCATAATATTTTTAGGAGACAAATGTTTAGATAATAGTGTCAAAACTGAAAACAATCCTATAAAGCACCAATGGTTTGCCCACCCCTTTCTCGATGCACTACTTAAGGCATGCACTTAGAGAGATTGAGACTCGATGGGTTCTTGTAAGATAAAAAGTGTTAGTAAGTGATAATTTTTTAAAAATATTATGTGTATATATATTCCCCACTATGATCTCATCATGTGTTACATGAGTGTAACATGGGATGGTGCTTTGGAAATAAAACATGATAGCACATAACATTGATGCTAAGTAAAATTCAATAAGGAGAAAATAAGATAAATGAAAGGATAGAATTGAAAAACACATAACTTTACTTACCTTAGTGCTATAGATAAATAATTATACTTCAAGAGAATTAAATGCATCCAATGTGAAGAACATTAGGTGAACTTGTAGATATTAGTGTAAAAAGAGAAAAACATCAAAATGTTGGCAATATAGACATATAGTAGTGAAAAATGAGTTAGTAGAGTCAAATATATGAGGGTCTTAGGAGAATTGATAAATTATGATTGTTAAGACAAGATTAGAACAAAAATATTGAGGGCAAATGAATGAAAAAATGATGGCAAATAAATGACAAAAATGATGTAAAACATAATTGGCAAAAAGGAATGTAGAACATACTATAGCACATTGGAAATCATGTAAAACATAAATGGAAAAATGGAATGTATAACATAATAAATCATGTTGGGAATCATGTAAAACATAAATTAAAAATTAAACATCAGTGAAATACAAATCTTTAATGAAGATATATAAGCAAGTGAAAAGTTAACCCATGTAAGATAAACATGTCAAATTGAACATAAAGAAATAAAAAATGACTAAAAATGAAATGTATGTCAATATGTGAGACAAACATGAAGAATTAATACATAAAGAGAAACATGTAAGAATTCAAAATGTCATATATAAGGTAAGTGAATTCCATAAAAATCAAACAATAAGATGGTGGAGAAATGAAAATCAAAAGCTCTAAAGGATGAAAACTCAAACTTAGTGCTTATTTTGAGATATAATTTAAGAAAACACAACCACCTAATGACATGATTAGAATGATATTTAGATCATGTGGTAGATAAATGATGTAAGGGTTTTTGTGAGGAAGGTCTGGTCCTATCCATTATCTTATAATGTAACTTACAAACTATAAACCAAGAGGCTTAATAAGTTAGATGTGATTAGGGATGTGATCAACTAACAATAAATATACAATAAGGGGAATATAAATAAAATATTATGTAAATAAAGAATGTCAAGTGCTACATGGGTGATGTTAACATCCTTAACAAGAATGAGACACACTAGGCAAGTGAGCAAGGCTAAAAACTATCAACACCAAGGACTTAGGACACTTTGACTAATGCACACAAAGCTTGGGCTAACAAGTGAAGTATATAGATCATCCCATGAAGGATATATGAATGAAAATTAAAATGGACCTACCAACCCATATCATTTTTCTTATTATCTAAGACCCCTTATAAATCCATCGATCTATTACAAAGATTGGGTACTTACGTGAGAAATTAAGTAGCACTCAAATATTTTTTTGTTATCCTTTTATAATCTACTAGCCTGCCACACCCCAATGTACCTCATCTATATTGTGAGGCCAACTATGGAGTTTGTTATTTTATCATAAAAATGAAATGTGATTTGAATCACATTTTTTAGTGTGATTTGACTTTTGAGAATTTTTAATTGTGCCTTTTGGATCATTGCCTTTTGTTAAATGATTTGGATTTTAAATTTATTGATGAATTTTTATATTCCTCCTCCTCCATATATTAAAAGAACTAAATATGGGTGTTAAAGTTTACAAACACAAGAGATATTACACTTGGTTACTAGAGAAAAGGACCTAAAGACCAAGGTGTTTAAAGACTCCTACACTTGCCCACAAGTAAGTGTGAAATCCCAAAATTGACTGATTTGAGCCTCAAATGAAGGGAAGTAAGGAAAATATAGAGATCATAAGAGATCCATCTATGTAATAAGTGATACAATGATGGATATGTTTAGAGCTTATCACAAGGAGGTAAATTAGTGTTATGAAAGGGATATGAATATTTTTATGATACTCATGTCACTAGAGAATCCATACTAACATACGATGCATCTAGCACAAGCACCAATGAATGTTGTATTCATCCCAAAAAGTGGGTAAAAGATGTTTTAATGTGGTAATTTTTTAGGAAGGCTAGGTCTTATCCATGTTATTACACTACAACTCACAAGGTGAACACTAATGAGGTGAATGATAAATAATGGGGGATAATAACTATGAGGCTACTAAGGGAAAGAATGACATAACAAGACAAAAATGAAAGATATATATAAGGACACAAGAAAATGCCAAATGTAATGTGTAAGAAAACCAAAGAATGTAAAGGGAAAAAATGATGATATTAAAGTGAAACAAAAAGAATTAAAGTAAAAAGAAAAAAAGAAACATGGAACAAAAAATAATAAGGAAGATCTATGTTAACATCTGTATCAAAGATGAGCATGTGAAATACAAGTTGACAAGTTTTGGAAGGTTTCTTGAAGTTGAATTTGTTTGTTAATATGCATTGTAGAATAAGAGTGGGCATCATAAGATTCCCCAATGGGTGAGTGGATGTAGGGATGGGCATCACAAGATGCCCAAAATTTTGAAGGGACATGTGGATGGGCATCATAAGATGCCCAAAAAACTGAGTTGAATTGAGGTAATATTAAACCATTAAAATAATTTTCATTGGGTTGGTAGGTGCATTTGGAGATAAGTAACTATGTAGGTTCATTAGATTTTAAAGATGTTGAATATTAAATAGGATGTGTAGGAAAAGTATGAAAATATAAAGGAGGTAAAGGAGGACCATGCATGATATGCTTTGGATTAGGCATTTGAACTAGATACTCCTTTGGTTCATGTGACCTTAGAGGTTGAGGTTTAATGGATGCAATGATATGTTGAAAGTTGTTCATGTTAGCTATCCTTTCCTTATTGGTGTAGGAATAAGGATCAATTATGGTTTGACCAAAATTAGTGGATGAGGTGTAGGTATAGGGTAAATATTGTTTATCATTAGGTAGTTGATGTTGATGTGATTGTGGTTCTTGAGATTGAATTTGAGAAGCTTGAAGATAGTCTTGATAACATTGTTTTGTGAGAGTATCAAGATTGAAATGTTGAATAATCAAGGAAGAAAGAATAAATTGATGAATATCATGATAAGACTCATGAGAATGATGTATAATATCATGCCACCAATAAAAATTATTATGATTGTATAATTTTGGAGGAGATTTGTAAAGATAAAAGATCATGGGTTTAGAGGGTGGAAATTTTTTCTTTAGTTGTTCTAGACTTAAGTGAGGGTGGGTTGGGTTAAAATTGATTGAACTTGATTCTCTATTTTGAGGTTGGGGAGGCTTGGATGAATCAATGTTATGAGAAATGTATTAGAAAGGATCTTTAGTAGTTATTTGAGTTGTTTCAAATTAAGTCATAAGAAAGTCTTGCCTTTTTTCTTGGTTTAGGGATTCATTTAAAGTTTTAGGAGAAAATATTTGAACTTTTTATTGAAGGGGATCTTTAAGATCAGTCACAATTTTTTTTTAAAGAGTATCATCATTCATGTTATGGTCCACTTTATGAGCGATAAAATTCCATCATTTAATGAAAGTATGAGCAGATTCATTAAGAAGTTGATTGGAATTGATGAAATGGCTAAGGTAAATTTTAGGAAGGTCATCATGTTGGAATTCCTTCACTAGAGCATTGAATAAATCCTCTAGTTATGAGATGGAATGTCTAGGAATTTTGTTGTACCATTCAAGTGCATCACCAATAAATGTTTTTATCTAAGAGCTTAGTGGTAGATAAGGTGTTAGTTTGGACCCATTCCTTATATAGATTACCAAAATAATTAATAAAATAGTAGGGTCCTTAGTCCCATCATATGTGATAGTTGGAGAAATGCTTCCAATATCTATGGATGCAATGAATGGGGATAAAGGTTCATTTTGAAGATGTTGAAGAGTTTTATTATGAAAAGTAGGTTGAGGGATGAAATTTACATTGGAATCACTAAGAGGAGAGAAAAAATATTAATTTTGTTTAGAAATGATGACTTGAGGTGGTTGACTAGTCATGTTTAGTAAATTTTGTTGCATGGTCATCATTTGAGAATGACTAGTTGTTTACATGATGATCATTTGTTGAACTATGTGTAAAAGAATTTGAGTTGTATCAATAGGTGGGTTGGTGTTTGTAGGAGGGGTATTAGTGTTGATAGGAGGGGGATTATTTAGTGGAGGATTCCCAAGATTAGTATTAGGAAGAGGATTATGATGAATGACCTCAACTACATTACATTATGTAGTGATTGGTTTTGGATTAGGAGAAGATGAAGGAAGAAAGTGAATAGTTTCATTTGAAGTAAAATAAGTGAGGTTATGATCTAAATCCTTTATGATGCAATGTTATTGACTAAGGAAAGGCTGAAAATATGTCATCATTATGAAATAAGACTAGATAACGACACAAGGAATAGTTGTAAAAGCAAAGAGATAATGTTGAGAAGAATAAATATGTACTAAAATGGGAAAAAGTTTGCAAGTAATTTTGAAAGAAATAAATGAAAAGAAACACACAATAAATTATGTCAATGAGGTTGATCCAATTGAGGCATACAACACAAAACCTTACACCAATGTTGGCTAATGAACTTTTTTACAATATAACATACAAATTTATCAAAGAGAAAGTATTCAACTTGGAAAGTAAAATCTAAGTGGTAATCTTGAATGTTGTTAGATTATTAGAGTATGGTTTCTAGATGTGATAGGAAGTTGGCTGTAAGCAAGGAACTAAAAGTCAATCTAAGGATGGTTTCAGGATGTTTGGACTGAAAGGGATCTATATCGGCAATGGTACTATGTTGGTATTGGGGCATACCCCCTCACTTTACACACCATAGTGATAAGGGTGTTTGGTGCTTAGCCAAAATATACCATTAATCACATGTTTATACTTGGCTAATAAACCAAGTCAACTTCCCCCTTGGTGATGAAATATAAGTAGGTAGGCCTTGGGTAGACAATTATTAAAATGTATTTTAAGAATTTAAGATTTTCTAATGTGTGCATAAAAGAGAAAATAGTGTAACTAAACATATATGTAAAAACCATCTAATTAGACCATGTGATCTATTCTAAGCATAAAAACAACAAAAAATGAAAGTATGAGCTAATTAATAGTATATGAGTGTTAATTCAAACTTTGAAACATAATACAATATCAATTTATATGAAAATATATGTAGAGATTACAAAATAGAGTCGAAAATGTCACTTCTATATTGAAAAAGAAAGGGTCTAAAACAAAGTACATTGATAGTGTCAACCTAGTTTTATAGATAGAATATAGAATACAAAACTACATTGATAGGGTTGATCTAGTTGAATGTATAGGGGAAATTTTAAAGACTATAAAATATGTAAAATAAAGCTATAATGAATGATATAAATGACAAAGAAGGATAGAAAGGAAACTTGGTGGTTGGAGGATGTAGAGGAAAATGAGATTGCTATTGAAGTACCCTAATTTATACTTGTAAATTCTATCAACTATGTCAACTAGGTTGACCTAGATTTGTAGTTCCTTATTTTCTAAAAACTTGTATAATGTATTGTGTCAATAGGGTTGACTTAGTATGTTTTCTTGAAGTTTAGAAATGTACAAAGTTGATAGGGTCAACTTAGTAGCCTGATCTAGATGTTTGAAAGTATACTGTGTCTACATAGTCAACCTAATAGCTTGATATGGATGTCTAAAAGTGTACTATGTCGACATAGTCAATCTAGTAGCCTGTACCTAATGATAAACCTACATAAATAGAATAGAGTCATATTGATGTGACTGTATGTTAAACCTATGCACAAAATTTAGAACTGGATTGATACTATCAACCTAGTATCATAAATATATAAAAATAAAATGATAAAATAATGAAAAATGTGAAATAAAACCTGCAAGGGTTAGATTCATATTAGTTTCACTAGAATGTATGAAATCTAAAATGCATCATGTCTATATATCAATACTAACTCAAAGAAGATAGATCATACTATATACTTCTGATTAGGAACACTTTTGATAATCAGAAACATGATCAATATGGGGATCCACTAGACTTGATTAAGGGATATCTTACCACAATACACTATGCTAGGGAGGGTTCCAAATCCTCCAGTCAAGTAAAATCACATAATAACCCTAAGCGAGTCCTACGTTTTGATATCTCACTAAACTAATAACAAGTAAAGCAAATATAATCTAGTTATCACCAAAGCCTGTGACACAAAGTGGGGGTTAGAAACAATAAAAGTAAACATTGATAAGAGACATATACTCATGTCAATGTATATAAAATACTTAAGCATGGAAGATAAGTAAAAATTCATATATATCTATTCTTACAAAGAAGGAACAAAGTTAGGAATAATTACCTTTGAAGATGAACCCATCGAGCCTCAATATCTCCCTTGGCCAAGGTGATTACTAATAAGTTGTGATATGTAAGGATGACAAGGATAACTCAGCTCTATTATACACAACCTACTAATGCATCCAAAATAATTTTCCATGAGATAAGATCTATATATCCAAAGAAAGCATGAAACCCTAAAATTTCTCCTAAAATAGAATAATGGATGAAAAAATGTGAAATAGCTCTTACTTATTCTTTTCTTCTCTAAATAATGGATAAATGAACTTGTGTATATAGGAGGATTTAACCCTAAGACCTTCCAAAAGTTTTGGCTGATAGGGTTGACCTAGTTAACCTAGTATAATTATGGATAAGAATTCATTAGGTCATGGGCTAGGTTGGCCAAGAGCTGACTTAGACCTTGAATGAATTTTACCAAACATAGTAAAGGGTTGACCTAGTCAACCTAGGATAGCAAATAGAGGATAAAAACTATACAAAGTCAATAGTTTTGACCTAATATAATGAATAGTCAAAATGGGGTTAAGGTTAGGAAAAGGGGGAAAAAAGGTAGGAAATGACTAAAGAGTGTAAAATAGATAAGATCAGGCTTAGGGATAAGGTTTTTAAGAGATAAGTGTGTAGATAATAAGTGGAAAAAGGGAGAACAATCCTATGAAGCTCCAATGGTCTTCCCACCCCTTTCCCAATTTACCCCTTAAGGTATGGACTCAGAGAGATTAAGACTCGACAAGTTCTTGAAAGATACAAAGTGTCAGTAAGTGATAAAAGTTTTAAAATATTATGTGTATATAAAAGGCACCTTGATCCACTATGTTATGAAAGATGAGGTCCCTCCTCTTCTTGAACAAGCACATGGTGGAATTTATGGTGGCCATTGTAGTGGACATGATACAAATTGTAAATGCTTATGTATGGGATATTTTTAGCCCACTCTTGAAAAGTATGCCATTGAATTTGATAAAAAAATGTACTCCTTGCTAGATCTTTGATGATTTAATTCATTCACCTCCAGTTGATCTTCAAACCATAGAATCTCCCTGGCCATTATCTATTTGGGGATTATATCTCATAGGAAAATTACCTTGATCTTAAGATGGGCATGTATTTATAATCACAACCATAGAATATTTTACCAAATGGGTCAAGGTTGTGCCCCTTATTAATGTCAATGGTGCTACCATATCTAAATTTATCCTTTATCAAATCATTTATCACTTTGGTGTCCCTCATACTATCATTTAAAACAATGGTGGTAATTTCATAAACAAATATGTCAAATAGCTATGTGCTAAATTCAAAATCATTCATAAATTATCCACACCCTATCATCAACAATGTAATGTTCAAGTTGAGGCCACCAACAAAATTTTTAATAAATTTTTCCAAAAGACAATTCATGAAACATGCATGGATTGGCACTTGCATATCAACCATTCTCTTTGGGCCTATCTCATTAGAATTCATACTACCACTAGGGTAATAATATTCTCTCTAGTGTATGGTTATGAATCAATCCTTACATTAGAATTCAAGCTTCCATCCCTTTGTATATCTCTTCATGGTATCATACTTGATGAATAATTACATGAAACTTGCCTCCATGATCTTGATCTCCTCGATGAATATCATATTTCTTCTTTGCAACATAATCACCAATACAAGGCCCATATTGACAAACAAAATAACAAATGAGTCAAAGTTCACACATTTAATGCTAGTGATATTGTCCTTAAATTAGACTACACTCATGAAAAAGAAGGTAAATATGTCCAAAAATAGTGGGGCCCTTATTTAGTCAAATACATTCTTGGTCCAAGTACCTATCACCTTCAAACCAATGAAGGACATATTTTTAAATATCCCACCAACATGCAATTCCTCAAGTAGTATTTTGCTTAAATCCTTCCCTTCTTTACATGCTTTCTATATATTATCTATCTAACAATTTTTGAAGGATACTTACATGAATCTCACCCTCTATAACAATTATCTCTCTTCACAAACCTTAGTCATTCCTTTTTAGTCTTTTGGTTTCCCCTTTCTCATGAGTTTTACTATAAAACCATGGATAGGACCCAGTCTTCCTCATGAAGTAATTTTATCTTCTTTATTTTCATACTTTTTACACACTTTCTGGCACCCCTTGGGTTTCTCATTGTGATTTGTAGTGTAAGATAATAGATAGGACATGCGTTCATAAAAAATCCCATATTTTTATTATCTCATTTATTTTTCACAGGATTTGTACACCCCCTTGGTTTCTCTTTTATGAGTTGCAGTGTAATATTATGGATAGGACCTAGCCTTCCTCATAAAATTACCATTTCATCATTCCTTTTCTATAATGTGTTTTATAATGGTCATGAGTTCTTGATCCTTTGTTCTCAAGATTCCATTTTTGCTTCTTTTGTAGAAAAAATTTGCACAACAATCTGTGATAACATATTTTCCTAAATTTAGCTCATTCTTATGATAAGGAATCACACTTTTATGTCACTGTATCCCTTTTTTTCCCTTTATCACATTTTTTGTGATTTGAATTAGTTCAAAATATTTCATGTTTCCTTCCTCTTTATTTCCTTTCCTTCACTCCACATTGGATAAAACAAGGTTGAAGGCAATATATCACTTCTATTTCACCTAAATTTATGAGACTCTTAGACTCCATGCTCTCTAAAATTCTCTCTCTTAGCTACCAAGTCCCAAGTACTCAAATTAAATTCATATTTAGCACCCATGTTTGGTTTTTCCAATCCGTATGGAAGAGGAATATAAAATTTCATCAATAAAGTTAAAATCTAAATCATTTGAAACAAAATGCAACATACAAATTTTAAAAGTCAAAATCACACCAAAAGACATGATTACAAGCACATCTACTAACTCTAATCGAATCTTAAAATTTGTAGTGGACTAAAAATAGAGTTGAGGTCTATTGGGGTGTAATAGGCTAGTATATTGGAATAGGAGAATTCAAAAAACTTTATAGTGTTACCTACTTTCTCACACAAGTACCTAATATTTGTAATAGATAGATAAATCTATAAAGGGTCCTGAGGAATGGGGAACATGTTGTGGGAAGGTAAGTCCATTTTAATTCTCATGCATATATCCTTCATGGTATGATCTACATACTTCATTTTGTTGACCTAAGATTTGTGTGGATAGGAAAAGTTCTTTAGAGCCCAAAATGTCAATAGTATTCTTATTTTGAAAAACCTAATTTGAGTGTCTTGAATTTAATAAAGAGTTCCTCTACCTTGGTTTTTATTTCATTCTCCCCTCCACCCATTCCATTCCCCCCCTTGACATGACATGTGTGATTCCAAATCTATTTTACCTTTTATATATTTCCTTCTTATTCACATCTTAAAAACATGCTAGCATGACTTTATTTCAATTTTCTCTATCCTTAAAGTAAAAAAAAATGTTTGAGTGATTAGGATTCATTTTATTTACACTATGGCTCTAAATTTATAGACATAATTTGTTTTCTTTTACCATTTTTTATAGTTATACCACCATTTTTGCAAACACCTAGGTTAATTTATACTTTCATGTAATTTTTCCATTGTTTAATGAGGTTGGATTGTTACTTTTAACTCATCAATATTGTTTTCCCATTTTATACACCTTTTTTCATTGATTATTGAGTAAGGATTATTACTTCTCACTCATCAATGTTATTTTACCATTTTTTATTGACCATATTTATTTAATTAATGATTGTTACTACTTTTACATTGATATTTGATTACCAAATTTTGTATATGTATCCTTGGTTTGACTTGGTGAGTTTGCCTTTCATACTTAAGGTTTAATTGTTTGAGTTTCTCAATATTTAGTAGCCTTAGATTTTTGGTTACTTGATTTACTCTAAATTTTGACTTGGTCATTTATTCTAACACAACACTTGTCACCCCAACTTTCCAAATTTCCAAGTACATCCCATCCACACAGCACCTATTATCTTTGCTTTCTTACATTTGTTTATTTTTTCTCTTTAGTTTTGTATTCTTAGGTTTATTGAAATCAGTCTCTATGCCATCCATAATAAAAAATGAAAACATAGTAGACAACCATATAGTGATAAAGGTAAGTCAAGGTACACATATACATTTAATTTTCAATTATTTCCCTTTCAGATATTTAATTTTAGTTATTTTTTCTTTAAAATACTGCAACTTTTTTTAGCCTCAACATTGTGTGTTACTATGTTCTTTCTCAAAGCACCATCTCCTATTGTAAATAATTGACATATGATGAAATTTGAGTGGGGCAAATGTATACACATAATATTTTCAAAATTTATCAATTATTGATGCTTTCTATCTTGCAGGAACCCATTGAGTCTCAATATTTTTGAGTGCACACCACAAGGGGTGAATTGGGAAAGGGGTGGGTATACCATTGGTGATTTATAGATTATTATTCCTTATTTCACTTGATACCAATCCAACCATCTCCTAAAACCATTCCCCTAAGCTTGGTCTTATCTTTTGCACACTCTACCAATTATTTACCACCTTTATTAACCCTTTTCATAACCTAAAACCCATTTTGATAGTTTATATGACTATGTTGACCATGTCAACCTTTTAATCTTATTGAAAAAACTTATTTAGGGTCTAGGCCAGCCCCTGGCTAACCTAGTATATAACCTAGTGAGATTTTATCAATAACAGTACTAGGTCAACCAGGTTGACTTTGTTGGCTAAATTTTTTGGAAGAGTTTAGGGTTAGATCCACCTATATAAACACATCCATTTTTATATTCTTAGAGATAAGATGAAATTTATTATTAATTTGTACTTCTTTACAATATGCTCTTCCACTATTCTAATTGAGGAGTCTTAGATTAGGGTTTCTACTTGGATAAGAATCTAGTCTTGTGGAGAAGTCTTGGATGCTTTAGCATTTCTTAGTGATCCTTAAAAACCACAATAAGCTCTTACAAAACACCTTTGAACACAAGAGAGATTGAGTCTCGATGGGTTCATCTTCTAGGTAAGTATCTCTAACTTTGATCCTCTCTTTAGTAGATAGAAGTATCATAAGTAATGGATTTTGAATAATATTACTCTTCTTCTCCATGCATTAGGGTCTTACCTATACATATCTTAATTAGGGTTATCTTATGAATGTTTAATTCCATTTTTTACTAACCCTAACTTTGTGCCATAAGATTTGGTAAGAACTAGATTAAATTTTTATTTTACCTATTATTTGTATAGTGAATATGAAAGCATAGGACGTAGTTAGAGTTATTACATAGTTTTGCTTGATTAGAGGCTTTAGAAACCTCCCTAGTAATATTATTGTGGTAAGAGATCCACTATTTAGGTTTAATAGATATATATTGGTCATGATCTCGATTATCTAATGTATCCAAAATTAGAATTATAAGTAAGATTTATCTTCTCTAAGCTAGGATTGATTCGTAGATCTAATGCATTTCTTATTGCATATAAATTAACATCTCTGATCTTGGTTATTGCTAAGTAGGATAAATTGTAGATATATCTTATTTTGATTATATACATTCTAATAAACCTAACATGAATCTAACCCTTGTAATTTTTAAATCTCATTTAAAGTCAACTGGATCAATCCTGTTGATCCAATTTTATATTTTGTGCATAGGTTTTTAAACTTTTTTGAAACTATCAACCTAGTTCAAAATTATGTGCATAAATTTTTAAACTTTGTTGAGCCTATAAACCTAGTTCAACATTTTGTGCATAAGTTTTTAAACATTGTCAATCTTGTCAACCTAGTTATACTTTTTATGTGTAGGGTTTATAGCTTCATCAAGATTGTCAACCTACTTCAAAATTTTATGTGTAGGTTTTTTAACTTCATCAATCCTATCAACCTAGTTTAAGTTTTTATACGTAGGATATTCAACTTCATCGAGCATATTGACCCAATTTTACTTTATGTGCATAGGGTTTTTAGTCTTAACTAAATAGATCAAACTAATCAATCCAATCCCATTTTCTAACTTTTGATCAAATAGTCACCTAGATGACGTAGTTAAAACATTAATCAACATCTTTAGGAAAAGCTACTACATTAACTTAGTTGATTTTTTTAATCTACCAGGTTCACTCTAAATAACTCAGTATTTTCACTTTGTAAAATTATAATCAAATTTTATTTTTCTACCTTTTTTAGTTAAAATTAAAATTTAGTTATTTTAAATAATTTTTTAGTTGAATAAAATTGTAACTACACAATCAACTAGATTAATTAGCTTGATCTAGTTATGTGCCTACATTATTCTAGGAAATCTAAGTCAAATAACTCAACCTTGCTTGTTATGTCCTACTTTTACATAAGACTGAGTCAACCAACTCAACTTTGTTCAATCTTATTTTTCAAACTTGATCAACTTCTTGATCTTGTTCTATGTGTTTCAATTTTTAGCTTAAATAAAGGAAATCAACCTATATATGATAGTAATTACAATAATTTTACTTTTTATTTTGATTCTTTTTTATTTGTTTTCATAAATTACAAATTGGCTTTTAAAATATTGATTTTTACCTTTATTTTTCATATTTTTTGCTTTCCCTATAAATTATGTATCAATAGTTCTAAAACTAATTCATCACTATTATGAAGGGATACACAATACTCTATTTAATATCATTATTTATCATTTACAAATATCATGGTGTGAGGGGTTTTATCTGATACTCATAGCCATAATAAAGAGATAAACACAATCTTTAGTTTTTATGCACCTCATAATATTTCAAAAACACCTAAGATTCCTCTTTATATTGAAACTTACGAATCCATCCATCTTTTTTATTGTGTGGTGCATCTATTAGTTGTTATCATTGAGAAGTTACTTCCATCTTACCCTTGAAACTATGTTTAGTGGGATATGGGAATGTCACTTCATCCATAATTAGCACTCTAAAATATTGGGATGAAACTATCTAATAGACAAGTAAGTATATTTGGATACCTACACTATCAATCATAAACTTTAGTACAGCTTTATGAACTTATTTTTGAACAATTAATAAACATCTAAATTATATTTTTTCTACTTATTATTTTCCATTTTATGTTGTATTATAAATGGCATTATCTAGCATTGATATAGGTTTTGTGCTATGTGTTTTAACTAGATCAACCAACTCGACCTAGTTTCCTGTGTGCTTAATTTTATTTTCTAAATTTAGAACTAAATCATCTAGAATCAGACCATTAATTTTTTTAAAAACTTCAACACTTATTCAATTAGTTTTACCTAATCTATTTACAAACTATTCTTTTCTTGCTTTTACAACTCAATTGACTAACTCAACCTACTCAGTTTACAAAAATTTCCATTTTATTGATTTCCCAAATAGATTGACCAACTCAACCTAGTCTAATTCCAAATTTTCCTATCATCCTATTAGTCTAATCAGATCAACCAGATCGATCTCACTCATTGTTTTAGCTTTTAGATTCTTATTTCCTTATTAGGTGTTTAAGTCAAATTTTTATCATAAAAGATATATTTGATGAAGCTACATAACAAAATAAAACTAACATGATGAAATTTGATAATCCTTATATATCCCCTAAGTCACATTTACTTACCATATCATGCCATAGATAATCTATATCCTATCAATGTCCATGTTACTACTAGAGTTACCAACTATGGGATTCATCCCTAATGCACTATCCTTAATCAATTATTATTAAAAAGAGTAGAGGATGAAAGTAAAATTGAATATATGGTTGAAACATTCTTATTCATTAATGAAAAACCCCATCATCTGGCTAAGGATCCTATAGTCATTTACAACCTCATGATGGGACCTCATATTGGAGAATCCTATTCACCTTCACCTAGTTTTAATACAATATTTGGGGAAAGTCAACCTATGAATTATATCACACCCTTTTCCTCTCTCATATATCCTTATACTATCATGAATAATTTTCCATGACTTCTTCATCCTCCATGCCAACCATTTCTATAAACATGACACTTGGTAGGTGTGACTTTTAGTGGGTGTACTCAAAATTCCCACACCAATGCTCAATTACATGCAAATACTAATGAATATCAAAATGATAATGCCTCACAAACTATTATTGCCTCACATAATGATAATGAATCCCATGCTACTTACACTAGTCAAAATACCATTAACACTAATTAATTATTATTGTAAACTTTAAATCAAATGGGTAATTTTCAAAATAATAGTGCCAAATAAATAATACAAATTAAAAACCAACTAATTCATTTAAAAAATAAACCTCAACATACTAAATGGGGAACACAAACTCTTAAATCCCTCCCAACCCCCCTCAAAGATGCACATGGTCTAGTCCCTCAAATTGTAAACATTGACATAGGTGGAATAGTTCCCACTATCACTTATAATGGATCCACTAATCTAACATTAAATTTGAAGACTTTTGTAAATTTATAAAAATATTGGGTTAAACATAACACCTTTGTTTCCACTAAGATACTATCTAACAAAAATATAGGTGATGATTTGAATTGGTATAATCAAATTAAAACTCATTCTATAACTAGTTTGAAATACTTAGTCAATGCATTATTTTAATAATTCCAAAATAATTATATTTTCAAAAAAATATTTATCTCATTTTATCAATTACAAACAATTAGAATTCAAAATAACACAAGTTTTCATCAAATTATGGAAAACATTATCTAACAAAGCTAATAATAACATGTTTGATGATAATATATTTCTTTTATTCACTAATGTTATTCACTCCAAATTATAATATCATGTGAAAAATCTTTCTCTAAAATCTTTAAAATAATCCCTTAATCAAGTTAAATATCAATATTTCCTTATATGACAATTTGAAGCTTTCTCACCTTCCAACTAGAACTCAAATTATCACTAAAGATGAAAATTAACATGAAACTAAAAATGGTGTCATGGATACCTATGATTCCATACACACCATTCTAACCATTTATCTAAGTAATCCCATGGAGCCTAACCCTTCATCATCACTTTCCAAAAATTATCATCATAGTTCCACATTTTCTCAAGTACATAATGCAGATGTCCATAAACCAATATCCTTAATAAAAATTCAAAAGCATTTACCTTACCAATATCCTTAGTATAAATTCAAAAGCATCTACCTCAACCTTCACCACAAGATCTCGACCATAATCTTCTTATAAAACATTTCTTATGATCCCCACAAAGTTTGTTGGTTTCATGAAAATTAGGGTCTTTCTCATGAAACTTGTTTCCAACTAAGAAACTTTGTTCTGAATTATCTTCTTAGACCTAAATTTGATTGTGAATAACTCATACATACACATCAAAAATCTTATGAAGTATAATCTAAGTCACATGAAACAAAAAATAAACATGAAGTAATTAATCAAGTAAATTCTCATTTAGCTATTTATAAGGATCCCCTTCCTAATCATCAAGCTAACACTAACTAGCCTCCTACTACCAATAATGTCAAAAGTTTTGTGGATCCTAAATGAATGATAAAAATGTTGTTAATATGAATAACATGAGGAGAGTAGTTTCCTATATCGATCAACATCCAACTTCTACCTATAATAATTTACCAAAATTTCACATTGTTCAAGACTCTTACTCACCTCACCTCTTAGATTTGGGGTATATATAAACAAATTCATCAAATTCAAAAAACTCACAAGTGTCAAATATATTGATATAATCAGACAATTCCTTGCATACTATTAATACAAGATATACTCCTTTTAAACTAAGACACCTCACTTAGATATACCACAACCCTTTATCATTGGTACTTCTTCCTCTTAAACATAAGAAATAACAAATTATTCAACCACATCCTCTAAAAAAACATAATAAGATATAATTAGTAAACCCATATCAACAAAATCTAAAATAAACACACCTTACCAACATGAATTTCAATGTAGTTTTACTATATCCTTAAAGGATTTAATACACCACTATGTACCCTTATCTGATAAAATTCTAATGGGATATTATAGCCAAAATTTCACATCTCCCATCTCAAATCCCATTCTTCGAACTCATGAAAACTTATCCTCATCATAGTAATCATATAATACAACTCTTACTCAAAATGATCATCCCTCATCCCCCACCTATGGGGTAAGAAGAAATTTTGTTAGGGTCTAAAGATAGCATATTTTAGTAGTTTGAATAAATGTCTATCCATGTTGATGAAATGGTAGACACTTCTATTTCACTCAAAATCCCTATCTCTTCCATGATTCTTGATGAGATATTGCTTCATGCAGATGATCTTCCATTATTCATTAGTGTCCAAATAGGATATATACAAGTTAAACATGAATTAATTGATGAAGGTTTAGAAAATTTCATGGATTCCATTTATTTTATTAAAATACTTAGATATTATAAATGTAATTACAAACTACTCAAAGTACATGTCAAAGATATGATAGAAGACAAATGACTCCTTTAGGTTGTGCTTGGTTCCCTATCATAGTTCCCCTTATCATGATGCATGTCAAGGTCATGATATTTCAATTGCCACTTTGTTATAACATTTTACATGGGTAAACTTAGACACATCTCATGAGATAAGTAACCTTGTCAACATACCAACGTGTTTACTTATAATGGTGCTATATACAATATTTAAGGAGATACCAATCCTTGGAATTTTTAAAAATTCCAATAAAAAGGTATTTTTAAAATACCCACCCTCAAAATTTTACCTAGCATCCCATTTTATGAATCATAATCCTTTAATTATCCCATCAACTCTACTGGAGGTTATAATGGTCATCTGGGATTAATAGGAAGCATACCACATACTCTTTTAGATATAGATGATGATGAACTAGTTGAGATCAGTTTGAAAATCAAAGCTTTAATTTTCTCTCTCCTAACATAATCATTTAACTACATCCTTACCTTTGACCTCAGTCTCATAAAAAACATTAGATGAAATTTCAATCACTCTAAAGAATTAAACACTACTTTCATCATTCCTATTCAAATAATAAAATAATTGATGCATGTACTATTGACCTTCAAAATCCTAATTATAAATATGCATATACCTTAGATGACCCATTTTTAGATATCTTTTCTAAAGCTAAAATTAGAGAGATACTTAGATACCATTGTTGTTTACAATATTAACTTAGTTTTATTCATTTAGTTCCTTCTCCTTATATAGTTACTAATATTAGTTATTCTTTTGATGTTCATAGGTGTGAGATGGAGAGTGTACACACACACTAATACTCTAATTATTGATGATACTCTTTGGAGTATGATTATTGAACATGATTTGATAGGAACTTATAGGTTCATTAGATACCAAGATCCTTATATCCTAATTCCTCTAAAGATGTTGGATACACTATGCCCACCAATTGTGAGATCATATGATGATACAACTTAGGCTAATCATGATCCTATTTTGAGTTCTTATCCTATTGGTGATGGTATACTACCTTTTCCTAATATTCACCCTCTATTGACATGATGGGAAGATGAGCCATATTATGAGATCTATAGAGTTATTGGTTAATGGGCCAAGGATTATCATGCACATCAAAATGAATAAGCCTCAAGTTATACTTCCACTACATATAACTATTATTCATAGTCTACTTATAT